>OX578145.1:110685295-111015295 GCA_951213105.1 Amaurobius ferox | reverse complement strand
GATTTACAAAAGAAGAGTTTTCACGTGACAAAAATCTTTCTTCTAAACTCAGATTAAAAACATTACTAATACTTATAACGCTATATATTACACCTATAAATTCTTGTAATAAAATACTCTTACGCAAACATTTTTCCTGGATGTATTCATAACGTATTTTCCCTCCATGAATGCCTGCACAAACTGCTGACAAGGATTCATTTTTCGTTGACAAGGGATAAACTGATTTGCCATCGAGATAAATGGGGAAATTTTTATTCCGGAGGGATTTTTTTGCGTATTGAATATTCGGAAAGAAAAATAAGTTCTTTTATAAAAGAAATTGCTAATGTTTTTGGTTGAAATAAATGAAAAAATCCATGAAATATTTATATACCTCTATTTTACTTTCAATGTACGTTAAAAGGTAAGCAATATTTAAATTATAATTATTTTACATATTTGCTTTTAACAGTAAAATTTTTCTGTGTTTCAGGATCATAACTGTACATATTTTTATTACGTCCTATCCTTTCGATTGGCGAGTGTAATTTTAGGAAAGCTACAGTGTTCCGGTCTGTCATGAAACCTTGTCCGAGAAAATAGCTAGAAGAACACCACTAGAAGAACTATTTCGCGATGGGGCATTGTTGTCTGGGATACTCGCTCAGGATGGAACAGGGGCGAAATACACTGATAACAGAGGACGGAGTTTTTACATAGCCTAACTTTTGAAAAAAAATTGAATAAAAAAGACTTTAAATTAAATTGTTTAATTTTTTTTGTATAACTTTAGCTGACTATTGAAGTAATCATGTACATAAATATCATAGTTTTCCGGTTATATTTCCTTTTGAAAATTACATGCAGATCATAAAAAAATGATTTGCATTGATTAAACATTTAAGAAAAAAAAATAACATAAAAAAAATTGGAATTTTAATCAACACAATAATTACTGAAAACAAAAATTAGTAGAAAATATGCAGCAAAAAATATTTACAATAAAATGTAACAATGTTTAAAAGTTTGATTTTGTATGATAATCTTTAAAACAGGGACACACGCAAAGATTACGTTGATAAGACAATTCGTTGCACAAAAATGTTATCTTACGACTCGTTAAGAAAGAAAAGATACGTAACTATCATCTGAATAACTCAAGACTTAATTGCCAATACGAATGGTTTCTTTTATCGAATAAAGAACGCCTTCTCTTAGCCTTTGCAAATCACTAATTTTTTCTCTAAACGCTCCCCAAAATATCTCTCTATACGGTGCAAAAAACACAGAAAATACAAAACGACTGAATACCAAAACTGCAGCAATACCCCATGTCTAAGAAATAAAAGTATTCAGGAAGGCCGGAAACACAAGAATGCATATACCACGTGCAACATTTAAAGAGTCAGCTTAGTTTGTTTACATTATTCACAGTTCTGGCTTCCACATCGTACCAAACTGTCAAAAATACAAAACACTTGAACAAATCGAAGATCAACATTCTAGACTCATGATAAATTCGACTGTAGTGGACATAGGGCTCCATCTATTAATATTTAAAATACTAAATTAATAAGTATTACTTCAGACTCATAAAGAAAACACCCGTTTTCAGAACCAATTCAAGCGGCAGCTCACATATGAGCCACTCAGCTTTGAGTGACATTCACTACTGATGCACCGGTGGCATTATTCCGGAGCGTCAACTACCACAGAACCCGTCTTTCACAATACATGCCAAAAGTCGTTTTATCGCCAATTCTGGAACGCTATTCTGTTAACTCCTGCAAGAGCGGAGGGAAAGACGAATTGTTTATAATAAATGATATTGTTCATGAAGACAGATGATTTCATTGCGCATCAGGATGCCATTAAATACATTTGTATCCGATTATTTACATCATGTATTATGTATTTTCTGGTTTTAAAGTAATACTCGCACTTTGAAAATCCATGTATTTAAGAACTTTGTGTACTGCATACATATCGTTTGAAATTAGTTTAAAAAATGTTCCACACACATATATAATTTATTATTTGAATAAAACGGTTATATGCGAGATTTTGTAGTAAATATATATGTAGGATCTGTATATTGTTCAATACTTATATAGTACAAGAATCAGTAGCGAAAATATTATTTGAAAGGAGGGAATATTTGTCATTTTAAAAATGCAAAATTTGTAACATTTTAGGGAAATTTGCTTGGCATTTTTCGGTTTGTGGGGGCAATAAAATAATTGTTACTTCCCGACATAGTATAATGCAGCGTTTTTCAAGATGTGTCCCCGCGACGTGATAGTTTCATGTAAATTGTCTTAAAATTTTAAAAACGAGTAAAATTTTAATACATAATTTCGACAACAAGGGATTTTTTTTATATTTTATTTTGAGGTTCTGCCATCAAATTAAATTTTAAAAGGCTTTCGAGACCAAATAAGTTTGAAAAACACTAGTGGAATGTATAGGGAAAATACTGTGACGGGGTCGAAAACTGGAATTCGAGTCTGTGTTTCCGACGGTAAAGTTAGCTCATTTCAAACATCCCTGAACTCGAATCGGACGTTTTTTAAAATAATATCTGTGCGTGTGTGTATGTGTGTGCGTGTGTATGTGTGTGCGTGTATATTAGTGTGTGTGTGTTCGTTGTAAAGAACCTTGCTGTCCCAACCAGACAGCCGATGCTCCATTATTGCGCTCCTGGGACGAAATTACAAGTTCTTATCATCGCTCTGCAGTATATGTATGTAAGTGTGTGTGTCCCTGAGTCAGTGGATGCGATATCTAACGAACGAATGAAACGCTTCGAACGATTTTTTTTTACAATTATTACAATAAATGAATAATAGAAGTACATATTGATTTTAAAAGCAATCGAGTATTCGAAAACCGACTCCCAGTTTTCGAATGAAATTTCGAAAAATATCTTTAAAAATCATAACCTGTAATGGAAAATGAAGAAATTTTGGAAAATGAAGTTTAATTTATTTAATGATTCCGGTAATTTTGTGGAAATTAATATTCTTGTTTAAAATATATTATTGATTTAATATAAAAGAGTTTCAAGTTATAATCGTTTCAAATACAAAATATATAGCGGCTACTTAGCGGCTACTAGCTATATTTCTAATTGTAAAGTTATATTTGCGCAAAAAAGTTAATTTGGTTAAGCTGTGAAGGTCGAAAAATCACTGACAAAGTCTTTTTAGCGCCACTACCCATTTTGACCGTCCTCGGGAGAGAAGTAAAATGATCCACTTCCATTAGTTTCTGTCCAGTTGTCGATTCTATAAGAATGGTCGTCCATAACATCTTTTCCAGAGGGCAAACTCAAGAATAGTATGTATAATATCGACTAGATTGACACCTACATTTGGGACCTTGAATGTCCAGGGCAGCGTCAGTGACCATTGCACTCCCCTATGGACGCCCATGACAGTAAGTGAGCAAAGTTTCAGCTTCCCGTGTGGCGGAAATTTCCGTAGGGTCTGGAAATAATTTTTAACACCCACACCCATTTTGTTCGCCCTCGGGAGAGGTACAAAAAGAGTCAGCTCCGTTAGGTTCTGTGCAGTTGTCGATACTATAAGCATGGGCGCCCATAATACTTTTTCCAGGGGGCAAACTCGAGAACGATATGTACAATATTGACTGGCTTGATACCTACATTTGGGACCTTAAATATCAAGGGGAGCGGAAGTGCCTCATTTCCCTCCCCTTGCGCCCTTTGCAAGGGCTTCCTTCTTATACTATTAACCTTAGGAAAGAACCTAACGGAGCAGAAGTTTCGATTTACCTACGAATGGAAAAATACTTTCCAGACCCCACAAAAATTTGCATGAAGTCTGAAGCTTTGCACACTTATAGCCATGAGCGCCCATAGGGGCGTTCAAAGTCACAAATCTAGTCGATATTGTACGTCTCGTCCTTTTGAGTTTGTCCCCGCTGGAATATTCCATGGACGCCTTTGTCATGAGAGCCCATAGGGGAGCACAATGAGGTACTAGAACCTCCCATGGACGTTCAAGGTTACAAATGCAGGTATCAAGCTAGTCGATATTCTATGTTTCATCCTTGAGTTTACCTCCGCTAAAATAAGTTATATGAACGCCCTTGTCATGGGCGCCCATAGGGGAGCGCGAGAAGGCGTTCAAGGTCAGAAATGTGAATATCAAGCTAGTTGATATTTACCTCTCATCCTCATATTTACATCTATATTTTTGACATACCCACTCTCTCTCTTTCTCTGTTTTTTCCGTGCTCTAATCAATCACGTTAATTACTTAATGATTTATCTAATTCCAGTTTTTTACAGAATACATCTACATATAAAATTACGTGGTTGTACGCACTCTCTCTCTCTCTCTGTTTTTCACTCTCTCTATTTTAAATTCTGTAATTCCGAATAATGTTTTAATACCTTTTCTCTGTCTATTAAAAAGAAGTAGCTGCCACCGCCACTGTTTGACAAATTTCGCGTTTCTCAAGTTTCTCTGTCATGTACCGCATGTACATAAAAATATGAAAGTTGGTAAATTTGTAGAGAAATATTAGGGGAAATACATCGATATAAACCGTTTTTTGATTTAAAATGTAGTTTAGGAAATATTTCATGTCAAAGTCAAAGGAGGAGTTTTTGTGCTGCCAGATAGCGTACTGGACAGACTAGCAACAGGAAGATTTCCAATTTTTGTTGAAGTATACCTACATAGTTGAAATTTTGCAAGACGGAGCCCCTTTTTTTTAAATTTCGATTTAATTAATGAGTAATTCAATTTTTTATATACTTCTGAAGTGAAAATTTTCCTTCTCTACGGGCGAAGATCACTTTGTGATTAAGATTATTCCAATTAGCCTCCAGAAAAGTAAAATTATGAACTAAAAATATTCATTTAAACAACAATTCTGCTAGTCTTTATGACTTCCACCTAAAACTGATGCGCACTACTGTTTGTACATATAGTAATGCATCTGTTGTGTAGTTGTAGTCTTTCTACTAAAAAAATATTTAAAATCGATAGAATATTAACTTTTGTATTTTCTAAACATATTGTTGCAAATGTGTAATATTCCCTCACTGAAGTCTTTTCTTTCGTCTCCTTCAGCTACATGACGGAGAAAACACCCGTGAATGCTCTCCTATGACGTGGCCATAGGGTTTCCAGAATTTTGAAGTTCTTAAAAGGGTTGTAAGACTTGGCGATTTATCGCAAATTTAGCGACATTTGGCGACTTCTCAAATCTTCGAGAAACACCTTTTGAAATAACGATTATTCTATGTGTTATGAGAGAATTTCAGAAGTTTCTATAGAGAGCGACTATAAAAGAAAATATCATTCTGTTGGAGTTGCAGTTAATGTTTTGTCAATGTTTTGAGAATAGTAGCGGTTGTTTTACAAAATTACTTTCGTCAATATTTTGAGAAAATAATTGAGCATTGAAATCTTATTTTACTGTACATATCAGTGTTTCTTTCCGGCATACCTGTCTTTTATGTTAACCTAGTTTCTATTTTTGTAACACAGCTGTTATATATATATAGGGCAAATAGAAAACTTCCTCCGCCATAAAATTTCATTGTCCTCTGGCGTAAACATCCTGGAAGAAACACTGTGTATATTGTTCCTGTCTACAATGTGCTTGTGAATAAATCTGTTAGTTATCCAGAAATTTGGGCTTGTTCTTCCTGCGTACACACCAACGATTCCAGAGGTTACATCCTAACAGTATTTTTTTAACAGACAACTAAATATAGAACATAATAACATTAGAACATAATGAAACAGACATTTTTTTACACTGAAAGTTCAATATTAAAAATTAGCAAACCTATATTAAGTTAGCACGTTTATAATGCGACTGCTTTTATAACGCGAGTGATGGTTTGATGTCGCCGAAAACCCGTGCTATAACCGCGTTCTCCGAATCTCTGAAAGTTCATCGCTAATAGCTAGAGCAGCAATTAAATGCTCAATGAAATCACAAGTGTGGAAATCGTATTCTGAAAACACTGACATATCCCCATTGCATTGAAATCTGAGGTGCTGAAATTCTATAAAAACTATTTATCCCATATAATAGTTTGGTTTTTTATGCGAAGACGCCGAAACATAATTTTTCATTAGCATCAATGGGACGTAAAAATTTCAAAATGGCCTAAAATGGCTTTGTTTGATATTTTTAATCGAATGCTATTCGATCGTACAGTTTCTGATTATGTTTAGGAAGATGTGCATGAATTTGAGCTGCGACTTGCAGTTTGGCAGATTTTAGTGGGGATGCTCTACTATTTATATATAGATATGCAATACTTTCTCTATACATTATAGTAGTATAAAAAATAAAAAGCTAATAAAGAACGTATAAAGAGAAATAAAAGTATGCTCTGGTATGCTATCGAAAGCTATAAATGTATTCATATTTATAGGACCACGTTTATTGACGCTATAATAGTGATAACTAAAGTTTTGCAGATGTTCAAAATGAAATTCTGAAAAATAAAATTTTTTGAGCTAAATTTATTTTTCGATCCCCATACTGTAATTCTGTTTAATTTAATACGCTGCATTGTTTATAATAATTACGCGTTCATCAAAACAGAATTTCTTCGCGTATTTGAATAAAATTCCAGATACCATTAAAGAACAAAATATTGCAAACCTCCCTGAATGGTGAACATTTTGCAACATTTTTTATTTATGGCGTTATTAAACAAAATCTGTTTAACATCAGACATTGCTCAAGCTTATAACACTATATATTACTCCAATATATTTAGGTAATAAAAAATCTCCCTGCAAACATGTTTTTCCCCTTCTGTTTAATCACAAACATATTTTTTCTTCTATGAATGGCCTCACAAACTGCTCCTTTTTCCCTTGACAAGGGAAGAAAAGGGGGGAAAAAGGAAAAGGATAAACTGATTTAGCATTCAGTTAAATGGGGAATTTTTAGATTTCGGAGGGATATTTCTGCAAAACGAATATTCAGAGAGACTTTAAAAAAAAAAATTCCCTCTAAAGAACTTTACGGTTCTCATAAATGTAAAAAGAAAATAAATCGATGAAATTGTTATCGATATCGATTCCTCTTTCAATAAAGGGGAAGAAATATAATGTGGCCAGTACAAAACTCTCTCTAGACTTTCATTCATATTTTTCCCTTTTTTCTCTCTAAAATACCAGTTTCCCTAAAATACTGAGAGTGGTTTTGTTCGTTTTATTGTAAAAAATAACATGTAAAACAAGAATTTAATAACATTATTTATATACAGATATTTAATCATAATTATTATTTCATATGCAAGCATATTTTTGCATGTATTTATTCCCTGGAAATCGTGGGTGTATTTATTCTCAAAGATACATAAATGAGACCAAATATCTGGATATCTGGTTTTCGTTATAGCAGCAATAAAGCAAACATGAATAATATACAGTTAATAATTTTCTATTTACCTAACAAGGCCATAAAGTTATCAACAGATACAATAAAATAACCATTAAATGCTCAACTATTTCACAAAATAGACGATTGGATTCTTAAAACACTAAGTCACTTTTACTCCTTAGATAAGATTACTCTTTAGACTTTTACTCCTTAGAAATTATTGTCTTAAAAATTAGAGTCCATATAACCGCCACGGATGGTTCTCGGAAAACCTAGATAACTCGAAAAAATCTTACCTAATCCAAGAAAATTCTAGAAGCTTCCAAAACGTTTCTAAATATCGGCAATTGGTGACATATTTTTACATTTGTCGCATCTGCATGCTACATGTGTCTTCAAAATATCAATAATGTTAAGTACATAATCATTTCTAATACAATTTTACATTAGAAAACGATTGACATAAATTTTAGAAAGCTAGCATTGACCGTTCTCGAGATATTTCACACTTTTCAAATATGGGCCAACGGCCGTACCGTGCTGAAAACACCGGTTCTCGTTAGATCACCGAAGTCAAGCAGCATCGGGCGCGGTTAGTACTTGGTGGGTGACCACCTCGGAACACCGTGTGCTGTTGGCCATCTCGAGTGCGGTATCCCCGTGGTTTGCGCGCTAGATTTGCACGCTCCCACAAATGCCGCCGTGTTCATGCGGAGTACGATCACGTTAAACATGTGTGTCCGTAAGTCCTTCCGAGAGGTTGGTGGTAGGGGAAGGAGGGTACGGTCCCTGTGGATGCCTCCCCCCCTGGGTTCCGGTCTAAATTGGGTGGGACTTCCCGGCCGTCCATACAGTTACCTTACACCTTTCTGCTAGGTCGGACGGTCTGGGTCTCAACAACAACAACACTTTTCAAATAAATTTATCAAAAGATCGCTTAAAATTAGAAAAGTATTAGCTATTTTGAAATATGTTCACTATGTAATATCATGCTATAAATTTGTTAACATCATTCTCCTGGATCTAGTTCGTTCCATTCACGAGAGAAGATACTTTGTGCAATGGTTTGTATTTAGACGCCTAACAATTTATCAACAGTCATTTATATATAAGAAGTGCTCATCTCTCCCGTTTGTCTGTAAACTGGGCGATACACTTGGCGAACTTAGCGACTTATTTAGTGAAATGGCGATAATTTGGCGATATTTTGCTCCATGCTGACGAAGATATTGTTAATTGCAAATCGATGCTAAGTTAACGAAATTGACGCCAAATTGATCAATTAATTATTAAAATATTTTAATATCTGGTATGAATTGCTTATTGCGGATGTTATCAATATTAAAAGTTATTAATTTAGAGTTGCGTGAAATGTAAGTTAATTGAGTATATAAAAATATTTTTACATGTTATCATCCAAAAAAGCGCGAAATGTACAATTCAACGTTAAAAAAATTGTACTGCGAATCTTATACATTATTTTTTCAATGTGAAAGATGAAAATTCATTGCATTATATATAGAAAAATTTATATGCTGCCCACATTAGATTTATTTAAATATCTTATCTAAACATTAATGCTTGGTTGATGGCCGCCAAGTCGAACAATTCTTCATTAAAGCCCAGATTTCATGGTCAAGTAACCTGCAAGTGATATACCTTCAGCCCCCCCCCCCCCCCAATTCCATTTAAAATGCAAAATTTATCACATATTATATAAAATTACTACTAAAATAGCCATATTTTGAACTTTGAAATTTCCAAAATTTTCCGGATGAAAAACACACGGTACGCCCCATAACATTTTATATGTTTCTAATCTTGCTTATCAGCGTAATGCGAAAATTTCCTAAGAAGAAAACCCTGAAATTCATTTTGTTTATTATCAGGCATGTTATAATAATGTGGGTTTCGTCCAGAAAAGAGCACCAGGCGCGAAGCGCCTTTAATCTCCAATCTCTAGGTGTGGTTCTTATCTTCATACTGTGACATTATTTCATTTGCCCATAGTTGGAGGTTCGAGGTTTTTGATTTACTGTTTTTATTATTTGACTTAGCTCCTAGTGTGGCAGTTTGTTGCACATTTAAAGTTTGAGTAATTTTGGGGAGTTGATGCAGTTCTAAGGATTTCCTATCAATTTGGCAGTTTAAGGTTTAACAACATTTTTTAGAAAACATTGATCGAGTTTTAATTTAATATCAACTATTTAAGTTGGGACTTACCTAATTCCGATTTTCAATATTAAGTACCGCGCGGGGTCTCTTACGTGATTTGGCTTTGCGATGATCATAGTCATGCAGATTGAATAGTAGTTCATTTGGAACAGATGGCAGATTTTTATAGAATTTAAGCGCTAGCTTTTTAATTTGGGCTCTAACAGTTTTTATTTTGAAGTCTTTCCTAATTACCGAGTTTCTTAAGTATCTAGGAGCTTTCCTTATAATCCTTAGGGTTATGTTTTGTTTTGTCTCTAGTAAGTCTATAGTAGTTTTACAGGCATATCCCCATACGGGTGCTGCATATAGCATCCCCGGGCGGATGACCGATTTATAAATTAGGAGTTTATTTTGATAACTTAGATTTCCGTTTCCTATCATTGGGTATAAGGCTCCTGTGGCCATATACGCTTTTTTGATTAAGTTCGTTACTTGCTGTTTCCAGGTTAGGTGGGAATCTATCGTTACACCTAGGTATTTAGTAGATTTTTCCGCTTTTAGGGCATGGTTGTTTATGTACAGAGGCGGCGGAGGTTTACGTTTTCTAGAGAAATAAATCCAATGACATTTATTGGGGTTTAATTTTATTCGCCATTTTTCCAGCCATGTTTGGAGTATGTCTAAGTGTTGTTGTAGCTGTCTGTGCATTACTGAGACGTAAGGATGTTTTGCAAGTATCGCACTGTCGTCTGCATAGAGTGCCAGCTCCGTGTCTAGGGTCCTGGGGATGTCATTTAGATATATGTTAAAGAGTGTCGGGCCCAGGATGGATCCTTGCGGTACACTACTTTTAATGAGCTTGGGTGTAGACATGTTATCTTTTACTCTAACTTGGAAGTGTCTGTTATTTAGGTATGAGATTAAAAGTTTGACAAGTGCGTCAGGGACTTTTAGAGTGATCAATTTGTATGCTAATCCACAGTGCCACACTTTATCAAATGCTTTTTGTATGTCAAGAAAAATCGCAGCTGTGGGTGTCTTACTATTAAGTCCAGAAGATATGTACTCTACCACTCTCAGCAATTGATGAGTGGTGGAGTGTTTTGGCCGAAATCCAAACTGCTCCGGAATGATAATATCATTCTCACTAAGGTGCGTGTTCAGTCTATTAAGAATTATTTTCTCAGTAATTTTACTAAGTGTCGGTAGTAAGCTGATTGGTCTATAGTTGGCTGGAATTGTGGCATCCTCACCAGGCTTATGGATCGCTATAATTATCGCTTCCTTCCATTCTTTGGGGAAATAATTTAGTTTTAGTATTTTGTTTATTAGGGTGGTCAAGTAAAATATTATATTTAAGGGTAGGTTTTTGACCGCAATATTCCTGATTTTGTCGTGCCCTGGGCTTTTACGGTTTTTGATGATATCAATTATCTCTTGCGGGGTGGCTGGGTTAATCTCAGCCGTGACCGGGGAGTTCCTGAAGTTGTTTAGAGTTTGCCTAACCATTCTTAGGGTGTCCTGACACATTAGATCGTGGTTTGGTTCAAATTGCTTTTCGTAATGCCTAGCAAGCGCCTCTGCTTTTTCTTCGTCTGAGTACGCGATTTTAACGCCATCTATTAGTGGCGGGAGTTTAATTTGAGGTTTTCTGAGTCTTTTAGCGAATTGCCAGAGCGATACGTCTTCCGAGCTAAGGGATTCAATTAACTCTTTATACTGTTGCTGCTTTTCTGCTACAATTTTATCCCTGACTTTCCACGTGAGTCTGTTAAGCTCCCTTTTGAGGGTAGGGTCTCTATTAGCCTGCCATGTCTTACGCATTCTGTTCCTTTGCCTAACTAATTGTTTGACATGGTGGGAAAGTGTGGGCATTTTTGGTGACTCACGATGTGTTGTGGCAGAGGCAATAGCTCTCTTGATTTCTGTTGTGAGTGTGTGTGTGGCAGAGTCAATATCCGCCGTGCTCATAATGTTGGGTACTGCCAAGTGCGGCTCAAAAAGTGCTCTTTTGAAAACGTTCCAGTTCACCCTCTCTTGTCCCAGAGAGGCTGGAAGGGGAGTGTTCAGATCGAATGTCACCAATACCGGTAAATGATCCGAGTCGAATTCATCTAGGGTATCGATAGTGTGAGCGTATTCTATGTTTCTCGTTAGGACAAAGTCTATGAATGAGCCGTTGGCACCTGAGAAGCAGGTTGGTCTCGACGGTGCAATGATGTTGGTGTTTGTTGTGTTCAGTAATCTGTGTATCTGTGTACCGCGTATGTTGGCTCTCCTGCTGCCCCACGCTCGGTGGTGTGCATTGAAGTCGCCCGCGAGTATTGTGTTTGGATATCGCGAGAAAAGCAGTTCCAGCTGCGCAGCTACATTTATACCACTCATGTTTTTGACATATATTGAAGTTAGGATAAATGGGTTTACATTATTTATTTTAATTTTTATGCTAGTATTTTCTACTCCTTGAAGATTTATGTTGTTTATTTCCTCGTGGGGAATATTTCTTTTGATATATATTGCTGTTCCTCCATGGGGGTTTCTAGCAGTTGTATTTGAGCTTAGGTTGTGATAGCCAATATAGTTTGCTATATTTAGTTTTTTTTATTTTCTCTAACTTTAGTTTCCTGAATTAACAGGGCATCTACATCATTTTCATTTACGTAGCTCCTTTTAGTTGATAAAAGTTTTCCTATGAATATTTTTCTGGTTGTTATCATAAACATATTTTCCCTTCTGAATGGTCTCACAAACTGCTGCTTCTTTCTTCTGACAGGGGATAAACTGATCTGCTATTCAGTTAAATGGGATTTTTTTTTTCGAAGGAATTTTCTTGCGAACGGAATATTCGGTAGAAAGAAAAAAATTCAGTTTTTTCCCCAAAATATGATCCTGTTAGATGAGAAAGAAAAAAATAATCGATAAAAATGTTATATACATCGACTCTTTTTTCAGTAAATAGAGGTAAGTGAGCAAGATTCAAATGCACTTAAACTTACGTGCAATATGGCACAGCTATCATACACTCAGTGAAAGTAAAATTAGTTTGTTCAAAAGACAATAAGTGAATGAAAATAATTGAAACGCTCAAATTAATTCTATAAAAGTTATAACTACTTGAAATTATGTTAAAATAGTTATCAATGAAAGTTAATTTGTGTATCATTAAGCCCATTAGCATGCTTTTGTTGCTGCAGATCATCAAAATGCCTCCCTACCCAGTTGACATCGCCAAGTTGATGTGTTCTTTTTATATGCAACAATAAGTGCGTGTTAAAAGGAATAATATAAACAACTTAACTTACATTTATAAATTTGAAAATTTTAAACGTTTATAGCCTTTTCAGGAATTTGATTGGACATTTTACGATTTCTAATCGATTTATTTAATGCTCTTTTATATGAAATAATTTTTCTTTTATTGGGAGATGCTCATGAAACTGGGTTAAATTATAAAATGTAGTTTAGTAGTTTTAATAGTTTTTTTTATATATATAATTTTAACTTCATTACTTCCTTGCTATTTCTAATATATCTTGAATATATTATAAAATTTAGTTCTAAAAGTCAATTTTTATGTTTTCTTTTTCAAAATCAAGAGATATAAATTGTATAAAGTTGGTCTTTAATAATTGCATTTCATTGTCTAAATTTCATTTCTTTTTGCAACCATAGAATGCCCCAAATATCATCATAATTATGAAAGTATAAACATAGCCTTAGGGAGGAAAAAGTTGAAATTTTGCAAAGTTATATAAAAAAACCTACTGATATGATTTTCAACAAAATATATCAATGTTGCTATTCATATATTTTTTACAAATAATAATTTCATATTTCAGATTGTACACAATAAATCACTTAAACAAAAATAAATGTCTTAGATTGTATTTGGGCCATTTAATAGTAATATAATAGAAAAATCAGCTTGAAAAAATTTTCTTGGAAGATATAAATAAAAGTCTGGCATATGAATTTAAAATCAGATTATAAAAATTCACATTCTCATAATCCAGAAACAAATATATCAAATGACTTAAAACTTGGCAACAGTGATTAAATTTTGATGTAGATACAAAATCTAGAGTTAAAATTGAGTTTTGCTCTTAAAAATTATAAATTTGTGCGTATTTGCATATGAAAAAGCCCTCCTATTCAAATGCATATGAATTTATAGATGATGTTTTTGAGAATTGTTAGTAGAAAACCACTGGCTAAACTGAACAAAGATGTTTATTACATATCAGTCACGAATCAAACTTATAACACCATGCATTGCACAAAATATATTTAGATAATACATTTTTCCAACGCAAACATTTTTCCTGGGTTTAATCATAAATATATTTTTCCTGAGTTTAATCATAAATATACTTTTCCTCTATGAATAATAGCTCCAAGAGGTTCGCTCCTATTCTTCCTTTCTCAGAAGGGATAAACTGATTGGCTATCGAGGTAAATAGGGATTTTTTTACTTCGGAGGGATTTTTCTGCTGGTCAAATAACCAAAGACTGAGAAAGCATTCTCTCCAAACAAATTTTACGATATATTTAAATGGGAAAAGAAAAAAAAAATCAATGGAAAAGTTATATATTTCGATTTCGAAAATTTTGGTAAACGGAAAAAAGTAAGTAATGTTTAAAACAGTGTATAAGCTTTTATCACCACCGAGCATTCACAGACATCAAAGTTTTAAGGCAAGCACTCATTAAAGACTATGTTATACATACATGCTTACAGATGAATACATATATACATGCATACATGTTGTGTTGAAGACCCAGACCGTCCGACGCATACATGTTATGTGCATAGATACATGTATGCACTTTGAATTCGGATGATTGAGATTTGTTTATAAACAAACGTGAACTGAAAACAATGTATGTCACTAATCACTAACATGAAATGAAATGCAGAACATAAACTTAACTAACTGAAATCAAATTATAGAATCCTGCTCGTAGTAAAGAAAACAGTGCGACTGTATCAGATCTGTATTATCATAGTTCAGCAACAAGGATTTGTCATGACTGTGATAACATGGAAATATATGTACAGCAACATAACATCATTAGCGTAGTCTGTCTGATTTGTACAGTTAAGACAGGCACTATTATCTATCAAATTATTTCAGTGGAGCCAACGGTTATTTGCTGCTGAGGAGCTCTAATAAAGTACTGTCGCATCACTGAGAATATGATATCTCTTCCGAATACCTTGATCCAGAAAGATTTTCGAATGCAACTTCTTTGTATTAATATTATTTCACTTATGCAATTTAGATATTTTAAAATTAAATGCTTAGTATTTCCATTATTTATTTAAAAATGACGGTTATATTTAATGGTGTTTATATAGCTAAAATTGTGCGATGTTTTAGATATTTTACAACACAATTAAAGTATTTTCTGCTTTATATATCTTAACAGAAAGAAAGCAACAATGTATAAATTGCCTGTTATATGCATTTAAAAATGTTATAGTAAAAGAAAAAAAAATTATTTTCTATAATAATATTTACGATAAAATAAAAACACAGTAGGAGAATAAAGTTTTTTGACTTTCTTGTGATTTTCTGTAATATTATTGATAAATTTATAAACAATTTATATATGCACTGCTCTCCAAAAGTTAAGCACGATATGCAAATTCTAAAAGACCTATCCCATGCGTGGGTTTTATTGGAAAAACAATGGCGAATTCTGGTCTAAAATATAGATCATGCGGAAAAGTGTAATACCACCTTCCCCCCACCTCTCGCGTTGTCAATCGCACTGCAATACTCATGGCATTTAATAGCGATAATAGTAATGATAATAAATAATGGTGCTACTGCTGTGTTATTCATTGTAACTAGAGCTCAGATTTCGAGGCGAAAAAAATAATGAAATTATCAGAATATTTGTCGATAGTTTCAAAAATTTGCTCATATTTCACGAAATGTTAAATTTAGTTCCAGAGGCGAATAAACTTCAAATTCTTATCTTTTCAAGGCAGTGAATATTTTAAATGATGAAGCCTGTAAGTATCCTCAGGTTTAGAAAACAGCGAGTCCGCCAGCAAAATCATTTGTTCAGACTTTTGTTTTCTGTTAATCATGGGCACAAATCAAATTGAATAAGAATTTTCGAGTAAGAGTGCATTTTTTTCCTCATGTGCACTCTTGAAGTGGAGTGAGTATCTACTCCTCTATTATTTTTAACTTGTTTGGAAAATTTCTGCATGAAAAGGATAATTCTAGTAATTCTTGAATGAGAAATTTATCGATCTGGATCAAACTTATTTTGCAGTTAAAAGGATTTAAAGGCAGGAAGAAAATCAAGCTGCTTTACCATCACCAAAATGACAGTGTAATAAATAATATTGCACCACTGCAAATAATATTTACTCACGACCGCTACCTTCTGTGGCCTGGAACGTTCTGCTAGAGCTGTACATTTAGTAAGGTGAAAATTCAGCCACATGACCTGGAACCATGTCAAGCGCTGGACTCAAAATCCTTCGGACATATATAGCCACATACGCAGACGCACTAATTTGGTCTCAAGTTTGACAGAAAATCCGTCGCCTCTCTAAGATATCATAGTAGATCGTAAAGTTTGTCTCTTCGTTGAAAGGATTGACAGGCATGAGTGAAGGCGCTGGCAAATTTTTCTTTAGGATACAGATGCATCATATATCTAATTCTAATTTCAAAAGCTAAATGTTACGATTTGTATTGAATGTAGAAGTTAGTACTTTATTTATTCCTCCAATTCTAATTGTCTACCGGTGCCATATCAACCATACCGTAATATTCGCCATAATACGGAAACACGCTACTAAAAGTGAACGGATTCGCTGCAAATATACAAGTTAGACTTTTTGCAAAAACGATGCATTTATATCTAGGGTTTTCTTTGTAGCAAGAACATACTTTGCGGAAATTATGAACAGTCAACTGCTTTAGCATGCTGCACTACCCCAGAGAATTGGTTCGGATGATTCACCACAGTGACGCATCGTTGTGAGACTTAAGACTGGACAATCTACCACGAAGGAAGCGAATTTCCTTTGTATGCACAACTCCATCCTCTTACTTTTGTGAATGCAGTTTCAAACGAGTCCACAACCCAGACAGCATGACTAACCTTTCGGGTTGGAGCATCTACGGCCGGTGTTCCAAACGTCCAATATTCCAAACAAATGGAACGGTCACTAGGAGACATGTTTCAAGACGTCCTATCACATCTTCCAATGACAGATACATCGCTTTACTGACAAGATAATACCTTCTAGTGACAGCACCAACTCTGCAACAGGTCTTGCTGCAGCTCCCATAGGAGGGTAGATATCGACCAATACTGTAAAACGAAGACAGTATACTCAAGATCTATATACGCAGATACTAAAAGTTTATGTCCCGTTGGCCATAAGAACACGTTTACAGTGGACTTTTAAAATCATGAATATTCCCAAGTTTATCGGAACGAAAACCATTAAAGAGAGTAGTAATATTAGAATTAGTAAGTGTGGTGCACAAAAGTTATTTAAGTTAAAACTTAAACTTGAACTTGGAATTTTAGATTAATTATTATTAACATATATATCTAACATGGCCGTAAAATCGTACATAGTGGAACTCATTTCAAAATAATTTTTTCCATCCTCTCATCAAAATAATTTTTTCAGACTTTTATTTTCTGTTAACCATGGGCACAAATCATATTGAATAACCTGGAATTTTCGAGTGGGAGTGTATTTTTGTATCCTCATGTGCACTCATGAAGTGGAGTGGAAATCATTTCCTGTATTATTTTTAACTTGTTTTTGAAAATTTCTGCATGAGAAGGATTATTCTTGAATAATACATGCATCGATCTGGATCAAATTAATTTTGCACTTGAAGGGATTTAAAGACAGGAAAAAATTAAGCTGTTTTACCATCACCAAAATGACAGTATAATAAATAATATTGTACCGCTGCAAATAATATTTACTATCGATCGCTACCAGCTGTGGCCTGGAAAGTTCTGCTAGAGCTGTAAGTGAGACGAAAAATGATTTAGATCACCATTTAGCCATTTAGCCGTCGCATGAGTGAGGCGAAAAATCAGCCACATGACCTGGCACCTTGTCAAGCGCTGGACTATAAATCCTTCCGTCATATAGAACCACATACGCAGACGCACTAATTTGGTCTCAAGTTTGGCAGAAACTCCGTGAGTCGGCTCTGTAACATATCATAATAGAGATCATAACGTTTACCTCTTTGTTGAAAGGATTGACAGCCATGAGTGAAGTCGCTGATAAATTTTTTTAGGCTACAGAAGCATATATCTAATTCCAATTTTACGATTTAAGTGTTACGATCTGTATTGAATGTAGAAGTTAGTATTTTAATTATTCCTCCAATTATAATTGTCTACCGGTGCCATATCAACCATACTGTAATATTCGCCCGCCATAATACGGAAAAACGCGCCGAAAAGTGAACGGTTTAGCTTCAAATACACAAGTTAGATTTTCTGTAGAAACGATGCATTTATCTTTAGGGTTTTCTTTGTAGCAAGAACATATTTTGCATAAATTATGAACAGTCATCTGCTTTAGCATGCTGCACAACCCCAGAGAATACGTGCGGATGATTCACAATAGTGACGCATCGTTGTGAGAGTTAAGACTGCTTAATCTACCACGAATGAAGCGAATATCCTTTGTATGCACAACTCCATCCTCTCACTTTTGTGAATGCAGTTTCAAACGAGTTCATGACCAGACCGCATGACTCACCTTTCAGTTTAGAGCATGTACGGCCATTGTTCCAAAAGTCCAATGTTCCAAACAAATGGCACCGTCACTAGAAGAACTGTTTCAAGACGTCCTATCACATCTTCAAATGACAGATACATCGCTTTACTGACAATATAAAATCTTCTAGCGGCAGTACCAACTTTGCAATGGGTTTTGCTGCAACTCCCATAGGAGGGTCGATATCGACCAATACTGTAAAACGGAGAGTGTACACTCAAGATCTTTATACACAAATACTAAAAGTTTATGTCCCGTTGAGCCATAAGAACACGATTACAGTGGGCGGGAGAGCCCAGTAATTAGTGATTGCACTCGGAGGACCTGAGTTTGCTTTCCAGCGTCACTCATACAATTTCCGTGTCTACGCAGAAACAGGGTACATTAAATATGTGAGTCCAAAACTCTTTCCGAAAGTTTGGTGACAGGGGAAGAAAAAAGCCAGTCCCTGTTTATGATACCGCCACTGGGTTCTGGTCTAAATTGGGTGACACTGTACTCGCCTTTCAAACCTATGTCTTACACCTTCAGGCAAGTTGGACAGTCTAGGTCGAAAGTAAAACAGTGGTGCCGTAAAGATTGGATTTGGATTCAAATACAGTGGGGAAATGTTCTCTTCAAAGATGAATCGAGATTTGCCCTGCAATTGGACAGCGAAAAGGGGATAGTCTGGAGATAAAAAGGAAAATGCAACCAGTCCGGTAACACCACTGAACACCATGCTTTTGGTTGTGGTAGTAGGATGGCGGTTCAGGCTGGATTTCCATTGGAAGGACCTTCATGTTTTCTCAGGAAGCACCGTGACGGTGGAAACGTATCTCTACAAAGTTCTTAATCTTTAATCTCGATTCTTAATCTTTAATCTCGTAGGATGGCGGTTCAGGCTGGATTTCCATTGGAAGGACCTTCATGTTTTCTCAGGAAGCACCGTGACGGTGGACTCGTATCTCTACAAAGTTCTTAGACTTTATGTAGTTTCAGTTGGTCCGGGTTTTTGTTAAATGGACAATATGCTTGTCCACACAAAGCGAACTTAGTAGAAGGCTACCTTCAGAGGGAAAAGGTATTGAAAGTACGAAGTAATCAGAATATTCTCTGGACCTTGACCCTATCGAAAATAATTGGGATGCCAGCAGGAGAGCTGTCTGCCCACCTACCCCCTCCCACTATCCTCCAACGGCATCAAACTCATATTGGAATTACAGTCATTGACCTCTGTCCCCCTGGATCACTTGATTGAGAGGATGAATCGCAGGTGGCAAGTCTGGATCAGGATTCATTGACGTCATGTTTCATATTGAACTGCATTTAGCCACTCTATGCTTCTTCCACAATGTATATCCTCTTTATGCATCATCCTGTTGTAACAATTAGAGGGTAAATAAACCCATACATGCAAATATTTTGTTTTAGTAAAGTTTATTTTACTAAATTACTTTTCAAAGTATTTTCCTCTAAAATGTTATAGTCGATCGGTGCATAACTTAATGAATTATGCCGGATTTACTTTTCCGAGCATAACCTTTAGAGGGCATTGTATTTAGCCCCTCTAATAATTGTAAAGAGGCCTCATACTTTTCTTCTGCATAGGTGCTAGACAAGTGTTACTGCAGCCCTGTCTCCTATAAGAAATGAAATAAATTGAAAATCTTGACAATTATGTTCAATTATAGAAAATATATATTATATAGAAAATATCTACAGCAGCCATTTTTGTGTGATTTTATGTGTGAATAAGCGGGATATGTATACACTGTGTAAATGGCCACGCCCACATTTGTCCACTCCCATTTTTTCAGCATTCGGAGATTTCTTGAAAGATTGCAGTAGTGTTTATTTTGAATAAATATGAAAGTGTGGATACTTTTTTAGCAGATGGTCTCATTTCAAATAATTGTTTCGGCAGGTGCTAAAATACCTAAAGAAAAATACGGAAATTGAAATAACTTTTCGGTGTGAATTTCATATTGGCACTATTTCTGAGGTTTCAAGTCTAAATTTCATTTTATTTTATTTATAGGTCGGCAGACCACAGGTAAATTTTTGCAACAGCAGCCATTTAAACAGCTCTTAGTTAATCTCACAAGGTATGACATACTTCTTTTCACACAAAGAATGAGAATTGAAAATTTAAACGTGGGATATGTTTGTAATTGTCCATATATATCGATAAAATTTTAAAAGTAAATTTTATATAAAATGTGAATACGTTTAACCTGAGGAAATAGTGGAGTCTTTATTAAAATCCAGAAATCTGTGCCATAATAATGTCACAGCTGATATATCCCAGGTGGAAAAAATAAAATAACTTTGGGCCACATATTTTAAGCAACCTTGACTTCAAGTAACATTTGTTCAGGGTTGCCAATTTAACCTTTTAGTATGACTGGACCAAGCAATATATCAAAACATTTAGATATAAAGAGCAATTTCGAATTAGTCTTTGATTTAACAATTGCGAATTAGTCATTTTCAAGCTATTAATCTGTGTCAAAATCGATAATTTACATTTTTTAAAACTTTAAACCAAAATAGTTTAATAGTTTTCACATTTATTAAATACATATACAACTTAATATTTCTTTTAAATTTAGACTTATGTTATATAAAATTTCCTGCGCCATAAGTGATAACATTACCATAAACATTATGAGATATAAATGATTTTAATTTTTATGGTGGAAAAGAATATTAAACGTTTTCTAGGGTCTATGGACGCCACATTTTAATAGAACTTTAACGTCAATTTGCATATTTGCAGATGATAGAAAGATTCTATTAGGGTGAATTCTGTTATATTAACATGATACTCATATTTTTTACAAGTGACACGAATGGAAAATAATAGTTCTTAGCAGTTAGGATATTCAATGTTTAAAACGCTACCATGTTTCATGGTAATATTTGAAATCCAGGTTAGTTTTGATTTATACGTTATTTTGAGATTGTGAATAGATTTGAGGATTTAGGAATTTAAAAAAATACTAAGTAGCTTTGCTATAATAATGTAAAAGAACTTTTGATTTTGAAGAAACATTTAGTCATAAATAGCAATTGCGAATTAGTCATTTTCAAGCTATTAATCTGTGCCAAAATCGATAATTTAAATTCTTTTACTTTAAACCAAAATCGTTTTCACATTTATTAAATACATAGACAATTTAATATTTCTTTAAAATTTAGACATATCTATATAATAAAAGGCAATGTCTGTGTGTCTGTCTATGTGTCTTATACACTATAGGCTCATATCCCCGTGGTTTGCGCGCTAGATTTGCACGCTACCACAAATGCCGCCGTGTTCATGCGGAGTACGATCACGTTAAACATGTGGGTCCGTAAGTCCTTCCGAGAGGTTGGTGGTAGGGGAAGGAGGGTACGGTCCCTGTGGATGCCTCCCCCACTGGGTTCCGGTCTAAATTGGGTGGCACTTCCCGGCCGTCCATACAGTTACCTTACACCTTTCTGGTAGGTCGGACGGTCTGGGTCTCAACAACAACACTATAGGCTCAGTGACAGTGCATCGCAGAGCTACGAAATTTGGCAATCGGAGACCCGGGGGGTAGGAAGGTGACACGTAAAAACTGATTTTTAAAATTTGAATTAATTTTTTTATTTAATATTTTATGCGATTTCGACCGTTTTTTTCCTTTATTTCCCTTTTTTCTCCACCATCCAGACGTCGTAGGAAAAACAAATCCCACGACCGGAAAGAGCTGACAATTGCGAGTAAAAATATATCAATTTTAAATCTCAGGGACAAATTCTAATGTTTTTTAAAGATTTTAAAACAAAAGTCACTTTCGGCTCAAAAAAAACGATCTTTCGCTTTTAAATCCTCGCGTACCGACAATTTCGACTAATAATTCACATTTTTAGAAATCTCAAAGATCAGGCTTTCGTACAAGTCCAATCTGGTCAAGAAATAATAAAAGTAGCCGCACGATTAGGATTTTAATTAAGTAATGATTTTCAATTTCTCGGCAAAATAGCAAAAGGAGTTTTTCACCAACATGCGCGCGCAGGTGCACGGTGTTTTTATGGGGAAAAAAATGAATAAAAAGAAAGTTATGGAGATTGTTGCGGTGCATTTATGCATAGGGTTAGAAAATTACGTTATATTTTAAATGATTGAATTAAGAGTTTAGCATATGGTCATTATAAAATTTAAATGATTGAATTATGGTGGATTGAATTGCGGTGATATATTGTATACATCGGGTGGTGGTAACAGTATACAGAGTGAAATTATTATATTTATATGGAATTATTATATTTATTCTATTTGCAAATGTCATCAGTGATTGCTTTTTATACGGTTTTTGGCCTAGGGACAATTAAAAACCGAATAAGTGTTTGCTTTTTATACGGTTTTTGGCCAAGGGACAATTAAAAACCGAATTAGTGTTTGGTGGTATCTGGTTGATATATTTACGTCATGCTTGTGCATATATTGAGATGAAGTGCCCAACTTACTACTGCTCCACCTCTGTCCCGCTCATACTGGAGACGGGCCCTTGTGACGTAGAACCCAAACGTCACTTCTCTTTCCTTATATCCTATTTTCTTTACGCTATAATGCTATTATGGTTATTATGCTGGATATAATATTTTAACGAAGTATCAATCAAGTAAGTGTTATATTTTAATATGTATAACAACGCAGATTGTGGTGAGGTGGATTTTACACATAAATACAATGAATATTAAACACTTAAATACATTTCCGATACTCACCAAATAGTTCCAACAGGCTCAAGTGCGTTAAAGTATAGTGGGGTCCGATTGGACCTAAGTACATTGCGTTTGCTGAAACAATTAATCACTCCCTTTTTTGTGGCCACTTAACAATTTATTTACAAAACACATGAAATCTCAATTCAAACATTAAATACAAAATACACAATTACAAATGAGTTCCCAATTTACCTAAGCTTGACCACGGGGTGCACAGTTTATTTTGCATTAATTTGCATATTTATCTTATTTATCATCCAAACTTGTAATTAATTACTTTTGTTAAGAAAACAATATATATAAATATTCAATTTTGCAAATCTCCCATTTAGCATAACTTTGCCCTTACACTATTGGCTCACACAAATTAAGCTTAAACATTCATATACTCATTTTAAATCAATATATATTTCTCATACCTTCATTACATACGAACTCCACTGAGCGCTGTAGCTGACCTCTGCACGTTGGAATGGGTGGCACGATTAATTGAAGTTTGGTTCATTTATTTGAATAGTTCATGGAAAACACTACCAGTCTGAGAAACACGGTTGCGTATCATCAGGTGACGAAAACTTTTGCCGAGTATTATTTTGGAGATGGGCACACTGTCCACTTTCCTTCTCCTCCTCTTAACTTCGGCTTTATCCCAGTGGATCTTGTGAGATCTACGTACAGGCCTTTGCCAAAGAGATACGATCTGATACTTTTTTTTGTAGAGATTTGTCTGCTGCTTTGGAACCCGGGATTGATGCTCCGCAAATACACCGTACACGCTGTATCACAGTCACCACGGCTTGATTGCAGCTAAAGGAGCAAAATGTCCTACACCGCGCCGTTTTGGAGGCAGAGCTGTGTTGCACTGCAACCACAAAAACAATGACGAGAAGATCCACTTCGTAGGTGGTCTGCTGCTTAGGAGCCCGGGATAGGTACCCCTACAAGACTCAGTCCACGTACTTTCGTAGTGAAGATTTGGCTGAAAATAGTCGAAACCGTTCTAAAATAGCTGTGACCAAGCCCTGTCACAGCTGCAAATAAAATAGAAAGCTGTTTCTGGAAAATATGTATGCTACTCTAGAGTCTGTTACCCCTGGTTAGGTAACATGCGCCGGTTCAGTGAAACTTGTAGAAACAGCCGCACGACAAGTGCCGTCAAGTGCGGCCTACTTTCTTTGCACGGATGCGTTCCTCGCACAGGTGCTCAAAGGAACCCAGGAGAACTTTTTTCATCAAATATCAGATTGCGTCTGAACTTTTTTCAAATTTCTAAAACTTCCAGAATTTTAAAAACAAGGGGAACGACAAAAATACAGGGAGGAAGTCCCCCTCTTCCCATTCGCTGCTTCCCAAAACGCAATAAAAAAGGCGGTTCAAAAATGCTTCACACCATTGGTTTTTGAAGCGACGCTCATTTTTTATGCGCTCCACTCAAACACAAGAACCAGAGGGCTTCCAAAACCAGGGTGGTCCAAAGGACCGGAGCCCGACGCGAGCCACACCTGACAGGGCTATAAATTTTCAGAGATTTGTAGCTCAACTTTGACATTTATGCTGCAATTAATTCTCCGAATATTTACAATCCATGTCAGTGATCACACAACCCAACGGCGCCAAAAAATCTCAATTCCGTCTGTGCAAAGGTATAGCTATAAACATAAATCACAAAAAATAGTATACATTTCAATTACATTACACCTTTCCTTTTTTCCCAGGGTTACGTATCAAAATATGTGATTACAGTATCACACAGATTTCCTTTTAACAGTAATCTAACATCATTCCAAGTTTGTTTTATATCAAATTCAAGTATTATTTACAAAAATATCAAATTCTTATCAATCGTGTATAAAAGTACATGCTAAAAAATTGCATATTTTGTTAAATGTCGGAAAGGCTAGATGAACACAATGAAGTGTCTGCTGTTTATAAAATATCAGCAAGCTTTCTAGTGTTTTTCTCGCCAAGAATTTGTAAAGATATCTATATGTAAAAATTATACTTCATGTGTAACTGATTAATTATTTGCCAATCTTTATAACAATTCGTACTAGCATCTTTTTACAGAAACCACCCCATGCCTGGTAATAAATAGTTACAGAATGCAGGCATACACACATGTAGAAATATATTTTAACTAATTTTGTATGTACTTTGCACAAACTTTCATTCAACAAGCTTTCTTTTGTAGTAGTAAGTAATTTTGTTGCGATATTCAGTTTTTGTTATCATTTATGTTAAGCAAGACTTGATCCAGCTTTGAAAGAATCAATGAGTTGCGCATTGAATGTATTCTATGACTTTTGCACATGACAAGGGTGTGTTTGAAAAATTAACTGAATGGTCATCTCCGTTAACAACTGTTTATCAGTTATCAAGTCACTTACCACAGGAAAAACATTATGGTTATTCTGCACGATTCTAGACAGCATTTCAACAAAACACGTGTTCTGTGTATCATGTGATCACATAATATTGATTGAGGAAATCCTTGGCCATTCTAGTTATAACTGCACTGTGACAGAAACAAGTTTTAAATGGCAGTAGTTATGAAACATTTTCGAACTCTCTGGTCATGACTGGTGATCACCTGTTATAATTGAAGAAACTCTTCAATTGATTCCCAAGTATTATCAGTTTTAGTTAGATTTTGTCCAGTGGTATGCAGTCCAGAAGCAATGCAAGCATTGCTTACCTAACATCAGTTTAAAAAAATAAAAATGTTTTACTATAATATTTCAGCAGAATTTGTAAAATTGGTGAATTGGTGCAGAATTGGCGATTGATGATGATCCAAAGTTAATCTTTGGTGACCGAACTCAAATTAATCTTAATTAATAATAGCAAAGATACATTTTTTTGTTGTATCTTAAAAAGTTTTCTTCAAATTTTAGAAATAAGAACTCTTAATTTCCACGACAACGTCATTAATGCGTTTGTAAAAAAAGTGGAAGATTGGAATTCATGTACAAATAGTTTCAACAGTACAGTCAACCGTCCCATAATGAGATTAACACTAGAATGACTGATATTTTGAACTATCTAGAACGACTGGCAACGGTAAATTTGACCGCCATAGAAAGAGTACAACATACCTTTAATTCAAAACCAAAACATTATAGTTACAGCATTTAGGATGTTTCTTTGACATTCTTTTTTTTCTCTTTTTTGCAAAGAAAATAAGAAAAGTCATAAAATTTCAATGAGCTGAGATTAGTCGTTTTGGAGGAATCGTTTTTCAGAATAGTTATGCCTTCAAAATGACCGCTTCCGCCGTTCTAGTGTTAATTCACACCGCTTTATATTATGAAACCCAGATTAGTGCACATCAGATTAATTCGTACCATGTTATATGGAAACAGGATACCGTGTTATAAAAAACTCAGAACAATTCCTACTGTTTTATACGAAAACCCCATTAAGTGGAACTCAGAACATATAAATCAGACTGATTCATTCTACGTTATATAAAATTGTATTTTTAGAGTAGCATGTTATGGTGAATATGGTTATGAAATATAAGTTTATAGATACAAAGTAAGGCAAAACTATTTTACATATTTTGAATTACTTTTATTAAGACTTTAAAGAAAATTAAAAAACAATGTGAAATATAAACTTAATAACTTTTTTTAACAAAAATTCTATTAATATTCATCACCTCTGTTAAATATTAGTTAGAAGCCTAATTCTTTTAATGTCCTCTTCACTTTGCATATCTTCATTTTCGTTTTCAAATGTAGTTTTAATTTGTAACTCTACCAAAATCTCTCTGAAAGGAGCTAAACCGTTTTGTAATTATCTTTTAAACGTTGCACTTCGCACTGATGAAGGATCATTTTCAATAAAGCAATTTTCTAATTGTTTACCCGAGCCCAGTCCCCTTTTTACATCACTTAACTTAAAATTTTAAATCCATTCTTTACCCATATTTTCGTCTACCAATGCATTTGAGGTGAATGAATTAATTTATTTTACAGAGGACTTCCCTGATAACTGAAATTGAAATATGGTGATGTACGTGGATGAAAAAACAGGGGAATTCCCCATTAATTTCAAACCGTAAAAGTGTAATAGAAAAAATCATGCTATAGGGAGACTGCTTAAACTGAGTGGTATTATAGAAAAATCGCTTTATAAGATTATCGAGTTTTATGAATATTGCCTTATGACAGGTCTGTCGCAATTTTTGTTCCACATTATATAGAATCCGCATTATGAGAGTACCACGACATAGAAGGGTTGACTGTAATATATTTTTTCTATTGTTTTTAAATACCAGAATTAAATGCTGTGCTTGCTTAAAGCAAAATATCGCTGTACACCACTAATTTTATCATTTCATTTGAAAATCAATTCGGTAACCTTGTACGTTTATATATGTAACATGTTACAATTTTGTTTTAAGTTTTTATAAAGAGTTAATTTTGTAGAAATATTTTATTTATTTTGGTTTTATGCCTGACAAGGGAGATAGCGTCTATCCAAATAATTTTTAAATAAACAAAGCATGTTTACTTTGTTTAGTAAAGCTAAGCGTCAAGCTGGGATTTTCAGCAGTGACGAATATCTCTCTGTCTACACACATCGGACGATATTCCATTGCAACTGGAATAAATATGCACACAATTTATACTCGAGCTACAGCAAATCTTTGATAGACATGTCTAAGCTATAAGAAAGTGGCAGTTTTCTTAATAGTTAATAGGAAATTTGACTTCAAATATCCTGATATTTCAATTTATTCAATTTCACCTTACATTCTTTGATATTTATTTATTATTTGCTTACATTTTTACTTCCTTTATATACATAATCTAAAGGAAAGTATTGTAACGGGGTCGAAAATTCGAATTCGAGTTTTCGACGGGAGACCGCGTTTCAAGCATCCCTGATCACGAATCAAACATTTTTGAAGTGATGTCTGTGTGAGCGTGTGTGTGTGTGTGTTAGTGAGTCTGTGGAGACGATAATTGACAAACGAAGGGACCGATTCGAACGAAATTTGGTACAAAAATCACAATCCGTAAACACTGGAAGCCTATTGTTTTTATACGCAATCGAATGTACAGAACCGCCCTAAATTTTCGAATGAAATATTGAAAAAATCGTCAAAAAATCAAAACCGCTAATAAAGTTACGCAAATGGACATTCCGTATGTAATTTTCTCATTAGAAAACGATTGGCATAATATTTTGACCGCTAACATGAACCGTTCTCGAGATATTGCAAATTTTTCAAAAAAATTATCAAAAAGTTAAATAAAATAAAAAATAAAAATATTTCGTATTGAGAAACATGTTCACTTTTCATGTGTAATACCATGCGATAAATTGGGTGACATCATTCTCGTGGATCTAGCTCGTTCCATTCATGAAAAAAGATACTTTGAGTAATACTTTTATGTTTGAACGCCAATAGTCATTTATCAGATGTAGGAATAACTTATTTCTCCGTTCATAATGCTAGGCGAGATTTTGGCGTCGAATTTGGCGGAATGCCGCCAACTTAGCGACATTTTTAATTGTTGCAAAATCAACAAAAATCTTGCCAAATTGATAAAAATGACGCTAAATCAATGCAAATGACGACTAATTGAAGAAAATTCAATATCATGGAAAGAATATAAGTATCTACTATAAGAATAACTTTTTTTAATCAGTAAAAGTAGTAAATTCATTGCATTATATAACGAAAGTGTACAATAGACCTCCTAGAGACAAAACAAAACAAAATCCTACGGATTATCAGGAAAGCTCCCAGGTACTTAAGAAACTCGGTAATTAGGAATGACTTCAAAATAAAAACTGTTAGAGCCCAAATTAAAAAGCTAGCGCTTAAATTCTACAAAAATCTGCCATCTGTCCCAAATGAACTATTATTTAATCTGCATGACTATGATCATCGCAAAGCTAAATCTCGTAAGAGACCCCGCTCGGTACTTAACTTTGACATTCGGTACTAGGAACGTCCCACCTTAATCAGTTGATATTAAAAAAAAAACTCGCGATTTTTGGTTTTCTACGAAATGTTTAAAATCCTAAACTGCTAAAATGCTAGGTTACCCTCAGATTTGCATCAACCCCCCCAAACTGCTTAAACTCTAAATGTGCAACAAACTGCCACACTAGGAGCTAGGATAAATAATAAAAACAGTAAATCAAAAACCTCGAACCTCCAACTATGGACCAATGAAATAATGTCACAGTATGAAGATAAGAACCACACATAGAGATTGGAGATTAAAGGCGCTTCGCGCCTGGTGCTCTGTTCTGGACGAAACTCTATCAGAGAATCAGTGAGGAAATGAAGGTAATTATAAATAATTATAAATATCCAGAAAACTGTGACGTTATTACGACGCAGATGATATATAACAGGTAGAAGAAATTAAATAAACTTGGACCACATACTTAAAACAACCCTGACTTTAAGCAACATTTGTTCGGGGTTGCCAATTTAACTTTTTCGTATGACTGGACCAAGCAATATTTGGAAACATTTAGTCATAAATAGCAATTGCGAATTTGTCATTTTCAGGCTATTAATCTGTGTCAAAATCGATAATTTACATTTTTTAAAACTTTAAACCATAATAGTTTTCACATTTATTAAATGCATATACAATTTAATATTTCTTTTAAATTTAGACATATGTTATATAAAGTTTCCTGCACCATTACCATACACATGAGATATAAATGATTTTAATTTTTATGGTGGGAAAGAATATTAAACTTTTTCTTGGTTCTATGGACGCCACTTTTTAATAGAACCTTAATGTCAATTTGATTATTTGCAGATGATAGAAATATTCTATTAGGGTGAATTTTGTTATATTAACATGACACTCATATTTTTTTCAAGTGACACGAATGAAACATAATAGTTCTTAGCAGTTAGGATATTCAATGTTTAAAACGCTACTATGTTTTATGGTAATATTTCAAATGCAGGTTAGTTTTGATTTATATATTATTTTAAGATTGTAAATAGATTTGAGGTTTTTGGAATTTAAAAAAATACAAAGTAGCTTTGCTATAATAATGTAAAACTACTTCTGATTATCTCTCGACTAAGTGGTTGAGCGGTCAAGGCAAACATTTCTTCGTACTCGCAAGGCTGCCGGGTTGTGGATTCGAGTCTCACCTGCGGGCATGAACATTGTGTTTTGGGGCGTAATGTGTTCCGCCGCCACAGCGCCGGGCAACTTCATGCGTCGGCTAAATGGTTCACGGTTCCGCAGGTTGATTGGCGAATGATCACTGTATCAAATGCTACTGCTAGAAATAAAACAAACTTTTGACTGTCTAGAAATACTTTAATGTTCCACTTTATTACTACATCCCGGATGTGTTCCGCTAAACGGATGCTAATAGTACGTTTAGTACTGCCAATGTAAAAATTATAATTACCATCAGGACACAAAAGAGGACAACATACACGCCAGCGTGACTTTTAAAATCATGCATATCCCCAAGTTTATCAGAACGAAAACCTTTGAAAGAGAGTAATATTATTAGAATTAGTAAGTGTTGTGCACGAAAGTTATTTAAGTTAAAACTTAAACTTGAACTTGGAATTTTAGATTAATTATTAAGATATATATCTAACATGGCCGTAAAACCGTACATAGTTTAAGTTATTAAATTATACATTGCGTTTTTTGCCGCTGATAACCCTCCAATTATTTATCTTTTGAGCGAGGTCTGTAAAATAATATTAATTAATATAATACTAAATTGATTGCACCATTTTAACTTTAGCAATAAATAATTTATTAAAAACATAAATACTTAATTGCAACAATTATTCCTCTTGTTCGCTCCGGAGAGAGACAATGTGAAACCATTTGTTAAAATGCCTAAAATATTTTTAGACCTGTAATATGTTTAATGGGCACATACCTTCACTTTCGGTTTTGGCCATAGACCACAATTCTTGCATTAGCAAATCGTACTGATCGTAACTCTGCGTATTTGGCTCCATCTCGTACTTCTGATTGCACTGCAAATTGATCTAGACAAATTTTTAAAATCACTACGGAACACTCTACAACGAGTGGGAGTTGAGAGATGCAGTAGAGAGATGCAGTTGAGAAGTGTTACGCAACACTTCTAAACTGCATCTCCTCCTTTGCTCCAATCGGCCGCATTCATTACGACGCCACAAGCATGTTCTCAATTGATCAGTCTTTTTATCCAATGTCGTTACTTCACATTTTCTTAAGAATCCAACCCCTCTATCTCGGCGCCCCTAAATTTATTATTTTGGTTGACCTTTGGGTCAACCGTTGGCCATAAGAACACGTTTACAGTGGGCGGGATAGCCCAGTAATTATTGATTGCACTCGGAGGACCCGAGTTTGCTTTCCAGGGTCCACGATACTATTTCCGCGTCTACGCAGAAAAAGGGTACATTAAATATGTGGGTCCGAAACTCTTTCCGAAAGGTTGGTGGCAGGGGCAAAAAAAGGACGGTTCCTGTGGATGTTACCTCCACTGGGTTCTGGTCTAAATTGGGTGACACTGTACTGCCCTTCCAAACAGATGCCTGACACCTTCTGGCAAGTCGGACGATCTGGGTCGAAAGTAAAACAGTGGTGCCGTAAACATGTAAATTGGACTCAAACACAATGAACAAATGTTCTCTTCAAAGATGAATCGATATTTGCCATGCAATTGGACAGCGAATAGGTGATAGTCTGGAGATAACAAGGAAAATGCAACAAGTCCAGTAACACCACTGAACACCATGCTTTTGATCGTAAGTTGGCGGTTTAGGCTGGATTTTCAGAGGAAGGACGCACCGACCTTCAAGTTTTCTCAGGCGGCAGCGCGACGTTGAACAAATATCTCTACGAAGTTCTTTATCTCTATGTTAGATTTTATGTAGTTTCAGTTGGTCCGGGTTTTTGTTAAATGGACAAGGTACTTGTCCACACAAAGCGGACTTAGTAGAAGACTGCCTTCAGAGCGAAGGTACTGAAAGCAGGAAGTAGTCAGAATATTCTCTGGATCTTAACCCCATCGGAAATAATTGGGAAGCCCTCAGGAGAGCTGTCTGCCCACCTACCCCCTCCCACCATCCTCCAACGGCATCAAAATCACATAGGAATTACAGTCATTGACCTCTGCCCCCTGGATCACTTGATTGAGAGGATGAATCGTAGATGGCAATCCTGTATCAGGATCCAATGATGTCATGTTCCATATTAAACTTCACTTAGCCCCTCTATTCTTCTTTCAAAATGTATATCCCCTTTATGCATCATTCTGTTGTAACAATTAATGGGTAAATAAAGCCCCTACATGCAAATGTTTTGTCGTATTAAAGCTTGTTTAACTAAATACTTCATCAAAGTATTTCCCTGTAAAGTTTTGTAGTCGATCAGTGCATAACTTCATGAATTATGCCGGATTTACTGTTTTGAGCATGACCGTTTGAGGGCAGTGTATATAGCCACTCTAATAATTGTAAAGAGGCCTTATAGTTTACTTCTGCATAAGTCCTAGCCAAGTGTTAGTGCTGCCCTGTCTCTTATAAGAAATGAAACAAATTAAAAATCTTGACAATTATGTTCAATTATAGAAAATATACATTATCTAGAAAATAACTACAGTATTTTATTTGTGAATAGACTAGATATGTATAAACTGTGTATATGGCCACACCCACATTTATCCACTCCCATATTTAGAATTTGGAGATTTCTTGGATGATTGCAGTAGTGTTTATTTTGAATAAATATGAAAGTGTGGATACCTTTTCAGCAGATTGACTCTTTCCAAATAATTGTTTCGGCAGGTGCTAAAATAATTACAGAAAAATACGGAAATTGAAATAACTTTTCGGTGTGGATTTCATATTGGCGCTATTTTTGAGATTTCAAGCCTAAATTTCATTTTATTTTATTTATAGATCGGCAGACTATAGGTAAATTTTTTCAACAGCAACCATTGCAACAGCTCTTAGTTAATCCTACAAGACCTAACATACTTCCTCTCCACAGAAAGAATGAGAAGCGAAAATTAAAAGAGGGATATGTTTTAATTGTCCATATACATCAATAAAATTTTAAAAGTGAATTTTATATAAAATATAAATGCGTTTAATGTGAGGATGCGTCTACAGACCATAAAAATCCAGAAAGCTGTATTGTAATAATGTCACAGCTGATATATAATAGGTGGAAGAAATAAAATGTCCTTGGGCCACATATTTTAAACACCCATTACTTCAAGCAACATTCGTACAGATTTGCCAATTTAGCCTTTTCGTATGGCTGGACCAAGCAATATTTGGAAACATTTAGTCATAAATAGCAATTGTGAACTAGTGATTTTCAAGCTATTAATCTGTGTCAAAACCGATAATTTAAATTATTTTACTTTAAACCAAAATAGTTTTCACATTTATTAAATACATACACATTTTAATATTTCTTTAAAATTTAGACATATCTATCTATCTATATATACTAATTGCCAAGTGTCCGTCTGTCTGTCTGTCTGTCACGCTTTTTTCAGGCACTTCCCGAATAGATAGAGACTTGCAATTTGGTACACGGCTCGGTCGTTCGATAAAACCCCCTGGAAAAATCGAATTTTCCGAAAACGTTCTATAGAGGGGGTGTCCCACACCAAAATGTTCGAAAAGTGAAAAGATGGGAAAGCATACTTTGCGATGAGATACAGACTCCAAATTTGGTGTATCGGTAAATAACTCGAAAGGAAGAAAGTGTGCAATTTCAGATTTCCAATATTTTCTACTTAAGGGGGTGCCGCACACCAAAACGCTCGAAAAGTGAAATAATAGGAAAGCATACTTTGCGATGAGATATAGACTTCAAATTCGGTGTATGGGTAAACCGTTCGAAAGGAAGAAAATGTGCAATTTCAGATTTCCATTATTTTCTACTTAAGGGGATGCCGCACACCAAAACGTTCGAAAAGTGAAATGATAGGAAAGTTTGCTTTGCGATGAGATAGAGACTTCAATTCGGTGTATGGGAAAATCGTTCGAAAGGAAGAAAGTGTGCAATTTCAGATTTCCAATATTTTCTACTTAAGGGGGTGTCGCACACAAAAACGTTCGATTTACGGAATAAATGAGAAAAGGCGCCTTTAAAATTTGATAGAGGCTTAAAATTTGGTATATGGGCTAATGATTTGACGAAAACACCCCAGACGAATACTGTTTTTCAAAAATGTTCGTTTAAGGGGGTTCTCCAGAGTAAAACGTTCGAAAAGTCAATTGATAAGAAAACCATGCTTCGGATTGAGATAGAGATATCAAATTTGGTGTAAGGGTAGATAGTTTGAAAGGAAGAAAGTGTACAATTTCAGTTTACCAATATTTTCTACTTTAGGGGGTACCGCACACCAAAATGTTCGATTTTCGGAATAAAGGAGAAACGCCCCTTTTAAAACGTGATAGAGGTTTGATATTTGATATATGTGAAAATCATCTGACAGAAATCACAAAAAGAATAGTGTTTTTCAAAAATGTATAGTTAAGGGGTTGGGTACTCCAAACAAAAGCATTCGAAAGATGAAATGCTAGAAAAGTATGCTTCGCCATGAGATAGAGACTTCAAATTTGGTGTACAGGTAAAAAGTTGGAAAGGAAGAAAGTGTGCAATTTCAGTCTTCCAACATTTGCTATTGTAGGGGGTGCCGATGTCTCTCTATCTATTCGTTCGAAACGTTCGAAAAGTAAATTGATAAAAAACCATGTTTCGAATTGAGATAGAGATATCAAATTTGGTGTAAGGATAGATAGTTTGAAAGGAAGACAGTGTGAAATTTCAGAATTCAAATATTTGCTACTTTAAGGGGTGCGCACACTAATATGTTCGATTTTCCGAATAAATGTGGCACGCTTCCTTTTAAATGTGATAGAGGCTTGATATTTGGTATATGGGCCAATCATCTGATAAAAAACACAAGAAAAACCGAGGAAGAAATGCGCAAATTTATTTTCCCAATATTTTCTTCTTTAGGGGGTTCTGCACACCAAAATCTATATATACTAATTGCCAAGTGTCCGTCTGTCCGTCTGTCTATCTGTCTGTCTGTCACGCTTTTTTCAGGCACTTCCCGAATAGATAGAGACTTGCAATTTGGTACACGGCTCGGTCGTTCGATAAAACCCCCTGGAAAAATCGAATTTTCCGAAAACGTTCTATAGAGGGGGTGTCCCACACCAAAATGTTCGAAAAGTGAAAAGATGGGAAAGCATACTTTGCGATTTTTACATTATTAAGGGATTCCTTATTGCGAAAACGTTGATTTTCAACGGGTATTCGGCTAGTTATATATACTAATTGCCAAATGTCCGTCTGTCTGTCTGTCTGTCTGTCACGCTTTTTTTAGGCACTTCCCGAATAGATAGAGACTTGCAATTTGGTACACGGCTCGGTCGTTCGATAAAACCCCCTGGAAAAATCGAATTTTTCGAAAACGTTCTATAGAGGGGGTGCCCCACACCAAAACGTTCGAAAAGTAAAATGACGGGAAAGCATACTTTGCGATGAGATAGAGACTTCAAATTAGGTATATGAGTAAATCACTCGAAAGGAAGAAAGTGTGCAATTTCAGATTTCCAATATTTTCTGCTTAAGGGGGGTTGCAGCACACCAAAACGTTCGAAAAGTGAAATGATAGGAGAGCATGCTTTGCGATGAGATAGACACTTCAAGTTTGGTGTATGGGTAAATCGTTTGAAACAAAGAAAGTGTGGAATTTCAGATTTCCAATATTTTCTACTTAAGGGGGTGCCGCACACTAAAACGTTCGAAAAGTGAAATGATAGGAAAGAATGTTTGCGATGAGGTAGAGACTTCAAATTTGGTGTATGGGTAAATCGTTCGAATTTGGAGTATGGGTAAACCGTTTGAAACAAAGAAAGTGTGGAATTTCAGATTTCCAATATTTTCTACTTAAGGGGGTGCCGCACACCAAAACGTTCGAAAAGTGAAATGATAGGAAAGCATGCTTTGCGATGAGATAGAAAGTGTGCAATTTAGATTTCCAATATTTTCTACTTAACGGGGTGCCGCACACTAAAACGTTCGAAAAGTGAAATGATAGGAAAGCATGTTTTGCGATGAGATAGAGACTTCTAATTTGGTGTATTGGTAAACCGTTCGAAAGGAAGAAAGTGTGCAATTTCAGATTTCCAATATTTTCTACTTAAGGGGGTGCCGCACACCAAAATATTCGATTTGCAGAATAAATGAGAAAACGCTCCTTTAAAATTTGATAGAGGCTTGAAATTCGGTATATGGGCTAATCATTTGATGGAAACACCCAAGACAAATAAAGTTCTTCAAAAATGTTTTTTTAAGGGGGGTGCTCCAGAGTAAAACGTTCGAAAAGGGAATTGATACAAAACCATGCTTCGGATTGAGATACAGATATCAAATTTGGTATAAGGGTAGATAGTTTGAAAGGAAGAAAGTGTAAATTTTCAGTTTACCAATACTTTCTACTTTAGGGGGTGCCGCACACCAAAATGTTCGATTTTTAGGAAAAAGGAGAACCGCCCCTTTTAAAACGTGATAGAGGCTTGATATTTGATATATGGGCCAATCATCTGATAAAAAACCCAAGACAAACAGAGTTTTTCAAAAATGTTCATTTATGGATGTGCTTCACAGAAAAAAGTTCCAAAGGAGAAATAATAATATAGGAGTGCCTCGGGATGAGATAGACTTAAATGTAATGTAAGGGTAGATAATTCGAAAGGAAGAAATGCTCGAATTTAGTTTCCCAATATTTTCTTCTTTAGGGGGTTCTGCACACCAAAATATTCGATTTGTCGAATAAATGTGAAACTCGAATTATTAAAAAATTTACATTATTCAGGAGTTGCTTATTGCGAGACCGTTGATTTTCAACGGGTATTCGGCTAGTATATACTAATTGCCAAGTGTCTGTCTGTCACGCTTTTTTCAGGCACTTCCCGAATAGTAGAGACTTGCAATTTGGTACACGGCTCGGTCGTTCGATAAAAACCCCTGGAAAAATCGAATTTTTCGAAAACGTTATATAGAGGGGGGTGCCCCACACCAAAACGTTCGAAAAGTGAAATGATGGGAAAGCATACTTTGCAATGAGATAGAGACTTCAAATTTGGTGTATGGGTAAATCATTCGAAAGGAAGAATGTGTGCAATTTCGGATTTCCAATATTTTCTACCTTAGGGGGTGCCGCACACCAAAATTTTCAAAAAGTTAAATGATAAGAAAGCATGCTTTGCGATGAGATAAAGTCTTCACATTTGGTGTATGGGTAAATCGTTCGAAAGAAAGAAAGTGTGCAATTTCACATTACCAATATTTTCTACTTAAGGGGGTGCCGCACACCAAAACGCTCGAAAAGTGAAATGATAAGAAAGCATACTCTGCGATGAGATAGAGACTTCAAATTTGGTGTATGGGTAAATCGTTCGAAAGGAAGAAAGTGTGCAATATCAGATAACCAATATTTTCTATACTTAAGGGGGTGCCGCACACCAAAATGTTTGATGTACCGAATAAATGAGAAACGTCTCCTTTAAAATTTGATAGAGGCTTGAAATTAGGTATATGGACTAATCATTTGATGAAAACATCCAAGACGAATATAGTTTTTCAAAAACGTTCGTTTAAGGGGGTGCTCTAGAGGAAAAATTTCGAAAGGTGAATTGATAAGAAAACATACTGCGGAATAAGATAGAGATTTGAAATTTGGTGTACGGGTAGATAGTTTGGAAGGAAGAAAGTGTACAATTTCAGTTTTCCAATATTTTATACTTTAGGGGGTGTTGCACACAAAAATGTTCTATTTTCGGAATGAAGTAGAAATATCCCTTTTAGAACGTGATAGAGGCTTGATATTTGGTATATGGGCAAATCATTTAATAGAAAACCTAAGAAGAATGGAGTTTTTCAAAAATATATATTTAAGGGTGGTGGGTACTCCACAGAAAAAACATTCAAAGGGTGAAATGATAGAAAAAGTATACTTCGCGATGAGTTAGAGACTTCAAATTTGGTATACGGGTATATAGTTTGAAAGGAAGAAAGTGTGCAATTTCAGTTTACAAACATTTGCTATTGCAGGGGGTGCCGCACACTAAAATGTACAATTTCACGAACAACTGAAAAACGCCTCCTTTAAAGTGTGATAGAAGCGTGAAATTTCGTATATGGGCTTATCATTTAATAAAAAACCGTAAGATTATTACGGTGAAAAAATTAGAAATAAGATGAAAATGAGAATATTAGAGATGAGTCATTAATGGTACCAATACTGTAAACCGAAGACTGTATACTCAAGATCTATATACACAGATACTAAAAGTTTAAGTCCTGTTGGCGATAAGAACACGTTTACAGTGGGCGGGATAGTCCAGTAATTAGTGACTGCACTCGGAGGACCTGAGTTTGCTTTCCAGCGTCACCGATACTATTTCCGTGTCTACGCAGAAACAGGGTACATTAAATATGTGAGTCCGAAACTCTTTACGAAAGGTTGGTGGGAGGAGAAGAAGAATACGGTCCCTGGGGATGTTACCTCTACTTGGTTCTGGTCTAAATTGGGTGACACTGTACTGGCCTTCCAACAGATGCCTTACACCTTCTGGCAAATCGGACGGTTTGGGTCGAATGTAAAACAGTGGTGCCATAAACGAGTGATTTGGACTCAAACACAATGGGCAAATGATGAATCGAGATTTAACCTGCAATTGGACAGCGTATAGGTGATAGTCTGGAGATAGCAAGGAAAGTAGAGGAAAGGGAGTTGAAGGTTAACAGGCGGAACGCCGCAGCAGTGACGTCACAGAGGGATGGCCTCATCGGGCGATGACGTCACGATAGCGTTATCTTATCTGATCTTATCAGGTGACGTCACCCGATGAGATTATCGGATGACTTCATCTGTTGATACAGAGAGTGGGGTCCGATGATGGAGAAGACCTTGGAGTACATCTTGAAAATTTTGGTGGCTCCCTCTATTGGCAAGTTGGAGAACTGTATACGATAAAAGGAAATAATAGTTTTGGACCGACTTGGAATCGAACTCAGAAACCCTCGCTTCGTAGGAAAGTGCTCAAACCAATATACAAACTGGGACGTGAAGGGAGACGATGAATGAATGATATCTTTCCTGCGAAAGGAACGGGAAAGCTGGGCACTTAGATTATTTTTCGATCTTCGATTGGATTTAATGAGCGCGAATGAATTAGGTTAAAATTTTAATTATTTTTTAATAAATGAATAAAATGGACTATAATAAAAAATGGATTGTACTCATGATTGAATTTTAATAAGAGGATAATTGTTTTAATGATTTGAACAATGGTAATTATTTTTTTTAAGGAATACATTATGTTTGGAAAGTATGTGAAGACATCTACGATGTTTTGGGCGGTGGTGGCTCCATCTATTGACGCGCTAATGAAATAGTAACTTTTAATAGAATTTGGTTCTGTGTTAATGAATATTTTAATTAGGAAGGGATGTAGTCGAACGGGGACTTAAACTAGGGTTTCATAATTTTTTTAGTTAAGCTCCACGCTCATAAATGTTTTAAGTAACGAAGATAATTAAATTTTATACGTTAAGATGGCCGTTCATCAATTAATTTTAATAACTGTTTAATGAAATGATTTGTGTGGCAAGCCATTGAATGAAGTAATGGGGAATTTCTAACACTCCATAGTGAAATAGCATATCGCATTTTTAACAAAGGATGTTATAAATTTTACCAGAACTTGGGAACAGGATTTGACTCTTTTAGAAGAGGAGTGTGCGTATACCGGACAAGATTTATGTTTTAAAAGCACCCAAGATTTAGGGATATGTTATAATGCTCACTGAATACGTTTCGACAATTTTTAATTTTACTGGGAATGTTGTCAGATTTTTTTAAATGATATTCATAAAAATGTTATGAAACACCTAACGCGGAACTTTAACTGTTTTAATTCACACTGAATGTCTATTTTCACATGCCATGTGAGACTTTAATGGCTGGTTATAATACTCACTGAATACGACTCGACTATTTTCAGAGTGATTGTGTGTGCTACTCGATTTTTTTAGGCTAAGTTTCAGAACCTGCTGAATCCGTTTCGACTGTTTTTAATTAAGAAAAATATTTGTATTGATTTCTTTTCAAATATATGGAAAATGGAGAATTCAAGACATTGCTTTATTTAAGGAAGAATTTAATATGAATAGGTGTACTGAATTATCAGTGAATGCAAAACTTGGGAGATATTTTAAAATAAGGAAATGCAAAGTAGTGAGAGCTTCACAAGCTAATGTTGTGCACAGATGTGACATACATGTGCATGGAGCAAATGTGTGACATGGATGTTCTTACCAAAGTCTTTTTAAAGTCCAAAGAATAGAATCATATTATTTGAGTAGTATATTGGGTTACATTAAAGAGTCAACTAAAATGTTATGTATTGGAAAATAGCAAGATCCATTTCTATGTTATTAGAAAATAGCAAGGTCCATTTTTATGTAGAAATAGTATATGCATGTCATACATTAAAAAAATGAGTATATGCCATTTCTAGTTTAGAAAATAGCATGTAATGTATTCGAAAATCGTACGATCCATTTCTACAAAGAAAGTGTATATTCAATTTTTTACATTAAAAAAAATGATACATGCATGTTATACTTTAGAAAAAAATTGGCGCTAAGATACCATTGAGTGAATGAATTTTAATTGAATAGAGGACTAATGAATTTCAGGGTACTTGTATAATTTCGATATGAATGGATCGGTTAAATTATGTTAAGTGCATTGCTAATTTTTTTTTATAGCTAAGACACTAATGAGTGAATTTTGTGACAAATTTTCAGTGGGTTTATGATGCAAGCGACGAGCATTAATTTTTGCCGCTAAGTTACTAAAGATTGAATGAATTTTAATTGAGTTATAAAAATGAGTCGAATTTTAGCCACGATGATCATAAATTAGGTTCTGTGTTAAAATAGTGATTATTTTTTGAAATTTAAATAATAGGTTTCAGTATGAAAAATTGAATGTTTACGGAATACACAGTGTGATCGTTATTTTTTGAATTTTAATTGAGTTATAAACCTGAGATAAATTTAACTGTAAAGAGTGAAATTGTGTATCTCATCCATGATTTTAACGATATATTGCATTGTATACGATTTAACTATTTTTAAAGTGATGGATGTAATTTTAACACCGAGGTTTATTATTTATCAAGCTAAGGAACACGAATCGAGCATTTTCACAGACATGGGTGTACCCCCAAAATTTTACTATTTTATCGAATTTCTTGGTTCTTAGCGAATATTTGGTGAACTAGGAGTTTTTTTTTAATCTTGTACAAGGCCTAAGACTCCTTTATCGCTTAAAATTATGACATTTAAATGAAATTTGGGAAAAATTACTCGACACATAGCGCATGTTCGAGGAATTAGAAGTATGTGTTTTCAATATTTCAAGAGGTCTAAGACCCTAAACTTTCACTATTTTAGTGAATTGTTTGGTTCTTAGCATATGTTTGGGGAACTAAGTTTGATTTTTTAATGTTATATAAGCCTTAAGACTCCTTTATCGCTTAAAATTATGATCTTTTAATGAAATTTGCAAAAATTGCACAATACTTAGTGGATAATTACCAAATAAGAGATATGTTTTTAATGTTACAGCAACATCTAAAGCCCTTAAATCGGTATTTTTTTAAAACTGTCGCGAGTTTTAGGGGAATAGAATAACACTTAGCGATTTTTTAAGGATATATGATTGACAACATTGAATTTAAACGAAAGAGTGACCCTCAGGGGTAAAAATAAAAATTACGTTTAGCACAATCCAATGTTGTCCACCTCACTGAAAATTAGAAGTTCTAACCACTTCACATCTTATCTTATGTAATCTGTTTGCACACGACACTCGATTTAGGTCACATGATTAGACTTATGATGTGGACTGATAAGACATCACAACCTTGGGCGTTGCGTGGATAGGTTCATAGCTGCAGAAAATGTATAGTAATTTAAGATCGTAGTGTTTTAAAAGTAAATCTTGTACTGTGAATGTGGTACTTGGACGTTACTATCTACAAATAATGTCTAAAATTCAAAGTATGCCATCACTCGAACAGTTAATTTCTAATGGAAATAGTGTGGAGTTGTCAGTTCCTGTCCTAGATGCAACAAACTCTGTGGATATTGTCTCAGATGTGATTAATTCACCCTCACAAAAGTCTGCCGTGGATTGGTTAGACATCTATCACATGTCTTCCATAGCCCCAGCAGAAACACCCACCACTGCCAATTCACAAGTTTTCATCGAGGTCGGAAACTCATCTCAAGATCTGCCTTCTTGAGCTCTAACACACAGCGGAGTGTTATCCTCCACTATAGAATCTGTTTCGACTGGATCTACTTCCTCATATTCCATGCAAGGTGCGCTCCGTCGTTGGCATTTAGGTTCTGATGTCCATGTATACTTGAAATGAGAAGCTAAAAGTGTATATATGGAGATATATCTCTAATGAACGAAATGAACTCGTGCCTACGCGTGAAGGGGTTACATTGTCACCTGCTACTTGGAGTGAATTTTCGCAAAAATGGCCGTCGTTCAATATTCTATATGCTGATACCTCTTTCGTCAGTCGCAATGAGTTGTTCTGTTTCAATGACAACGGAAAACTGCATTTACAGAAGATAATTCAATTATATGATTCAAAATTTTGTCTAACGCAGTGCCATATTACCTTAGATAAAAATCAAATAACATGTTTAATGCATTGTGTCAACAACATTAGTATGAAACTTCGAGAAAATATATTTATGGAGTGGCTTCCTGCTCAAATATTAAAAATAAAGGACACTATAACCTTTCTAGCATCAGTTATTTGTGACAAAAATTTTGCATTCGAACAATTAATCCTTTGTATTCATGACAGCATGATGTGTCATGTAAGAAAACTTTTTAAATGCGTTGGCTGTGTTGCTCAAATTGAAGATCAAAGTTACCACGAATGTCTTTATAGCACTCCATTAGAAATGTACAACAGTGTACATAAACAAGTACTTCTAAATCTTGACATTAATAACATAGCAAAGAAAATTTTGTTGTGTGGTGAAGAAGTCTTTTACTGGTACGATCGAAAATTTTCAAGTCATTCAAATCAGAGGACGATGAATGCGCGATAAGAAAATTATTTTGACTTGTTTGTTTAAATGTGCAACAAATAATGGTTAATGTGTATTTTATAAAGAATAGATTCATTAAACGGATTTTTATCTTTCAAACTGAACTCTTTATTTACGTTCATCAACTGATTTTTAACATATTCTATTTAAAAATGCTATGTACTCGTATGTTATGTATCTATACATTCAAGTGTAACAGATTTGCTAATATCGCTTTTTAAAATAAAATATAAATAAAAATTAAAAATAGATTCATTCCAATCATATCAAATGTCTACAGTGTGAGTTTCGCAAGGAAAGATATTTACATTTTACAGAGATTAATTTATAAAATTTCTATTCAGTGTTAAAATTCTGAAATTATATACCCTTATTCATTAAAAATAAATGCTAAGTCATGTTCCATTCTCTAAAAGTATAAAGATTCATAAAGAATGTGGTGTATCAATCTCTAAGATTCGGTGAAAATTCAACCCTAGATTCTTAAAAGTCTACGAAGTTGGGATTTATTCCGTAGGAAATGTAAAATTTGTCGTAGATCTCAGTTTAGTCCTGTCATTTTCCACGTGTTGTTAAATACGTACATTCAAATGTGGGCATTCATTAAGAATTGAATGGTTCTATGGTGCACCTACAGCCGCGAAATCGTGATATTCCTATTTGTATGTCAATAACGTCTCGTATTAAGATATAAAAACTCATGACATGTTTCCTTTGAAGTGGTAATTGCGTATCTTTCATATTTTAATGTTATTACAATGTACTGCAGTTACACCAGAGGGTCACTCTTTCATTTAAATTCAACATTGGCAATCACATATCCTTAAAAAATCGTTAAGTGTTATTCTATTCCTCTGAAATTCGTGACAGTTTTAAAAAAATACCGATTTAAGGGCTTTAGTAAGCTTGTTGTAACATTAAAAACATATCTCTTATTCGGTAATTATCCACTAAGTATTGTGCAATTTTTGCAAATTTCATTAAAATATCATAATTTTAAGCGAAAAACATATGCTATGAACCAAACAATTCACTAAAGTAGTGAAATTTTAGGGTCTTAGAACTCTTGGAATATCAAAAACACATACGTCTAATTCCTCGAACATGCAACATGTGTGGAGTAATTTTTGCAAAATTACATTTAAATGTCATAATTTTAAGCGATAAAGGAGTCTTAGGCCTTGTGTAAGATTAAAAAAACAAAAAACTTCTAGTTCTTCAAACATTCGCTAAGAACCAAGCAATTCGGTAAAATAGTAAAATTTTGGGGTACACCCATGTCTGTGAAAATGCTCGATATGTGTTCCTTAGCTTGTTAAATTCTAAACCTCGGTGTTAAAATTACATCCATCACTTTAAAAATGGTTAAATCGTATACAATGCACTATATCGTTAAAATCATAGATGAGATACACTATTTCACTCTTTACAGTTAAATTTACCTCATTTTTGTAACTTAATTAAAATTCACTAATATCCCAGCGTCAAAAAATAATGATCACACTGTGTATATCGTAAACATTCGATTTTTCATACTGAAACCATATCTCTTAATAGTATTTAATTTTTAAAAAATAATCACTATTTTAACACAGAACCTAATTTATGATCATCTGCCTTAAAATTCAACTCATTTTTATAACTCAATTAAAATTCATTCAATCATTAGTAACTTAACGGCAAAAATTAATGATCGTCGCTAACATCATTTAAATCCTAACACTGAAAATTTGTCACAAAATTCACTCATTAGTGTCTTAGCGATAAAAAAAAATAATTAGCAATGCACTTAACATAATTTAACCGATCCATTCATACCGAAATTATCCAAGTACCCTAAAATTCATTAGTCCTCTATTCAATTAAAATTCAATCATTCAATGGTATCTTAGCGCCAATTTTTTTTCTAATGTATAACATGCATGTATCATTTTATTTTAAAGTAGAAAATCGAACATACCCTTTCTTTGTAGAAATGGATCGTGGGAATTTCGAATACATTATATGCTATTTTCTAAAGTAGAAAGGGCATACACTCATTTTTTTTTAATGTATGACCTGCATGTACTATTTCTACATAGAAATGGACTTTGCTATTTTCTAATAACATAGAAATGGATCTTGCTATTTTCTAATACATAACATTTTAGATGACTCTATAAAATAACCTAATATATTACTAAAAATAATATGAATTCCATTCGTTGGACTTTAAAAAGACTTTCGTAATAACATCCATGTCACACATTTGCTCCATGCACATGTATGTCACATCTGTGCACAACATTGGCTTGTGAGGCTCTCACTACTTTGCATTTTCTTATTTTAAAATATCTCCCAAGTTTTGCATTCACTGATAATTCAGTACACCTATTCATATTAAATTCTTCCTTAAATAAAGCAATGTCTTGAATTCTCCATTTTCCATATATTTGAAAAGAAATCAATACAAATATTTTTCTTAATTAAAAACAGTCGAAACGGATTCAGCAGGTTCTGAAACTTAGCCTAAAAAAATCGAGTAGCACACACAATCACTCTGAAAATAGTCGAGTCGTATTTAGTGAGTATTATAACCAGGCATTAAAATCTCACATGGTATGTGAAAATAGCCATTCATTGTGAATTAAAACAGTTAAAGTTTCGCTTTAGGCGTTTCATAACATTTTTATGAATATCAATAAAAAAAAACTGATAACATTCCCAGTAAAATTTTTAAAAAAATGTCGAAGCGTGTTCAGTGATTATTATAACTTATACCTAAAATCTCGGGTGCTTTTAAAACATAAATCTTGGCCGGTATACGCACACACCTCTTCTAAAAGGATCAAATTCTGTTCCCAAGTTCTGGTAAAATTTATAACATCTCTTGTTAAAAATGCGATATGTTATTTCACTATGGAGTGTTAGAAATTCTCCCTTACTTCATTTAAAGGCTTGCCATAAAAATCATTTCATTAAACAGTCATTAAAATTCATTGATGAACGGCCGTCTTAACTTAAAAAAATTAATTATCTTCGTTACTTAAAATATTTCTGAGCGTGAAGCTTTACTGAAAAAAATTATGAAACCTTAATGTTAAGTCCCCGTTCGACTACCTCCCTTCCTAATTAAAATATTCATTAACACAGAACCAAATTCTATTAAAATTCACTATTTCATTAACGGGCCAATAGAGGCAGCCACCACCGCCCAAAACATCGTAGATGTCTTCACATACTTTCCAAACGGAATGTATTCCATAAAAAAATAATTACCATCGTTCAAATCATTAAAATATTAATCCTCTTATTAAAATTCAATCACGAGTACAATCCTTTTTTTTTTATAATCCATTTTATTCATTCATTAAAAAAATATTTAAAATTTTTACCTAATTCATTCGCACTCATTAAATCGAATTGAAGATCGAAAAATAATCTAACTGCTCTGCTTTCCCGCTCCTTTCGCAGAAAAATATATCATTCATACATCGTCTCCCTTCAAGTCCCAGTCTGTATACTGGTTAGAGCACTTTCCTACGAAGCGAGGGATTCTGTGTTCGATTCCAGGTAGGTCCAGAACCATTATTTCCTTTTATCGTCCACAGTTCTCCAACCTGCCGATAGAGGGAGCCACCAAAATTTCCAAGATGTTCTCCAAGGTCTTCTCCATCATCGGACCCCATACTCTGTGTCAACAGATGACGTCATCCGATAAGATAAGCTTACCGGATGACGTCATCCGACAAGATAAGCTTAAAGGATGACGTCATCTGATAAGATCAGATAAGATAACGCTATCGTGAAGTCATCCCTCTGTGACGTCACTGCTGCGGCGCTGCGCCTGCTGCCCTTCAACACCTTTCCTCTACTACTAAGGAAAATGCAACCAATCCAGTAACACCACTGAACACCATACTTTGGTTGTGGTAGTTAGATGGCGGTTTAGGCTGGATTTTCATTGAAAGGACACACCGACATTCATCCGGCCACTCTAACGGTTACTCTAAGTCCTCGGACGAGTCGGGTGGTCTGGGTTTTCGACACCGACATTCATGTTTTCTATGGCGGCAACGTGACATTGAATAAATAAAATTGTTAAATGGACAACATAATTGTCCACGCGGACTTAGTAGAAGACTGCCTTCAGAGCGAAGGTATTGAAAGTACGAAGTAGTCAGAATATTCTCTGGATCTTAACTCTATCGAAAATAATTGGGATGCCCTCAGGAGAGCTGTCTGCCCACCTACCACCTCCCACCGTCCTCCAATGGCATCAAACTCATATAGGAATTACTTACAGTCATTGACCTCTTCCCCCCTGGATTACTTGATTGAGAGGATGAAACGTAGGTGGCATGCCTGTATCAGGTTCAAGGACGTCATGTTCCATATTAAACTTCACTTAGCTCCTCCCCGATTCTTTCAAAATGCATATCCTCTTTATGCATCATCCTGTTGTGTCAATTAAAGGGTAAATAAAGCTCCTACATGCACATGTTCTGTCTCATTAAAATTTATTTAACTAAATAACTCTTCAAAGTATTTTCCTGTAAAATTTTATAGTCGATCGGTGCATAGATTCATGAATTATGCCATATTTATTTTTCCGAGCATATCCTTTAGGGGGTAGTGTATATAGCTCCTCTAATAAAGAGACCTTACAGTTTACTTCTCTATAGGTCCTAGGCAAGTGTTATTGCTGCCCTGTCTCCTATAAGAAATGAAACAAATTGAAAACCTTAGCAATTATGTTCATTTCTAGAAATATACATTATCTAGAAAATATCTACAGTATTTTATTTGAAAGCTACCATTAGCCTTTGGGTTGGTCGTGTGGTCTGGGCTTTCTACACTCCTTTCTACAGTATTTTATTTGTAAATAGACGAGATATCTATAAACTGTGCAAATGGCCACGCCCACATTTGTCCACTCCCATTTTCAAATATGGAGATTTCTTGGAAGATTGCAGTAGTGTTTATTTTGAATAAATATGAAAGTGTGGATACTTTGTAGCAAATGGTCTCATTCCAAATAATTGTTTCGGCAGGTGCTAAAATAACTAAAGAAAATACAGAAATTGAAACAACTTTTCGATGTGGATTTCATATTGGCACTATTTCTAAGATTTCAAGCCTAAATTTCATTTTATTTTATTTATAGGTCGGAAGACCATAGGTATATTTTTGTAATAGCAGCTATTTAAACAACTCTTAGTTAATCCCACAAGGCATAACATACTTCCTCTTCATTGCAAAGAGTGAGAATTCAAAAATTAAAAGTGGAATATGTTTGTAATTGCCCATATATATATCGATAAAATTATAAAAGTACATTTTATATAAAATATGAATACATTTAATCATTATGCAGAATGCATCCGAACCTAAAAATCCAGAAAACTATGGCGTAATAACGCCACAACTGATATATATATATATAGGTAAAAGAAATTAAATAACCTTGACTTCCAGCAACATTTGTTCAGGTTTGCCAATTCAGCCTTTTCGTATGGGTGGACCAAATATTTGGAAACATTTAGTCATAAATAGCAATTGCAAATTAGTCATTTTCAAGTTATTAATCTGTGCCAAAATCGATAATTTAAATTTTTTAACTTTAAAGCAAAATACAGGGTTGTTATAATTAAAGTTCGCCTATTCAGAAGGCTCTAGAGCCGGTTCTATGGCTCCAAACGAAACAACATTTAACTAGTATGTAGTACAAGTGATGCGCTCTGTGAAAATCGAAAAAAAAACTAGTTACAATTGTCGTCAGTAGGTGGCGCTTCTGCAATATCTAAGGTGATTTTCGCAAGTTTCGTTGTAAAAAAAAAAATAAAGGAAAATTTATCTCACAGTTGGTAAAATAAAATTGTGCAGATTCATTCTATCAATTTCGGTCAATCCAGAAGAAAAACACACAAAAGTGTACAAAATTTCAACAAACGCTTGAAGAAGATCACTTTTTATTCAAATCTTTGACGATACAACAGTCATGTAACAACTTCGAAACGCTGAAATACGCTTCTAATCACGCTGAAATACGCTTCAACTCTGTGTCTAAAGACAGATGTCTGACGATCTCTGATCTGAAGAACAGTATTAGGCGTCACATCGGGTCAATCCCACAGGACACTTTACGCTCTGCAGTAGAAAAAACAGTTCTGAGAATGGAATGCGTGATTGCAAATAATGGAGGGTTCATTGAGCATGCGTAATGCTGTTATTCGTCGCTGGCGAGCGACATGTTTTATTTTTCTGGACTCAGATTGCATCACATGAAATTATCTCCTTTTTTCTGTATTGTTTGCCTCTAGAGCTTTCTGCATTAGCGAATTGTTATTGTACCAACTATGCAATACATTTTCCTTTATTTATTTTACAAACAAATTGCAACAATCGCCTTAGCTATTGGCACAGCGCCACCTACTGACGGCAATTGTAACTAATTTTTTTTTTCGATTTTCGCAGAGCGCATCACTTGTACTACATACTAGTTAAATGTTGTTTCGTTTGAAGCCATAGAACCGGCTCTAGAGCCTTCTGAATTGGCGAACTTTAATTATAACAACCCTGTAGTTTTCACATTTATTAAATACATATATAATTTAATATTCCATTAAAATTTTGGCATATGTTATATAAAATTTCCTGCAACATAAGTGATATCATTACCATAAATATTATAAGATATAAATGAGTTTAATTTTTATGGTGGAAAAGAATATTAATTGCTTTCTAGGATCTATGGACGCCACTTTTTAATAGAACCTTAATATCAATTTTCATATTTGCAGATGATAGAAAGATTCTATTAGGGTGAATTATGTTATACTAACGCGATACTCATATTTTTTCAAGTGACACGAATGAAAAATAATAGTTCTTAGCAGTTAGGATATTCAAGCAAGGGTTAGAAGAGTGTACAACCTTTTATCACCCCCGAGCATTCACAGACATCCAAGTTTTAAGGTAAGCACTCACTAGAAATATATTATACAAACATGCTTACAATTGAATAAATATATACATGCATACGTTCTGTATGCATTGATACATGTATGCAGAATTCGGATGATTTAGATTTGTTTATAAACAAAGTCAACTGAATTAAAAAAATCTGATGTGGGCAACACATGACTTTCCTTATATATTGCAATGAATTTACTACATTTACAATGAAAAAAATAGGTTTTCTTATAGTAGATACTTATATTCTTTCCAAGATATTGAATTTTCGACAATTAGTGGTCATTTTCATTGATTTAGCGTCATTTTAATCCATTTGGCGAGATTTCCGTTAATTTGACAACATTTCAAAAAGTCGCCAAGTCGGCGACATTCCGTCAAATTCGTCGCCAAAATCTCGCCAAGCTTTACTGACGGAGAAGTAAGTTATTTTTATAGCAGATAAATGACTATTGGCTTTCAAATACAAAAGTATTACTCAAAGTATCTTTTCTCATGAATGGAACGAGCTAGATCCAAGAGAATGATGCCACCATATTTATCGCATGGTATTACATATGAAAAGTGAACATATTTCACAATAGGAAATATATTTTTTTATTTTATATAACTTTTTGATAATTTTTTTGAAAAATGTGTAATATCTCGAAAACGGTTCATGTTAGCGTTCTAAAATTTATGTTAATCGTTTTCTAATGCAAAATTACATAAGACATGTCTATTTGCGTAACTTTATTAGCGGTTTTGATTTTTTAACGATTTTTTCAAAATTTCACTCGAAAATTTAGGGGAGTTCTGAACATTCGATTACGTTTCAAAACAACAGACTTCCAGTGTTTACGGATTGGGATTTTTGTACCAAATTTTGTTCGAATCGGTCCATTCGTTCGTCAGTTATCGTCTTCACAGGCTCACTGACACACACACATACTTTCACACACACACACATCACTTCAAAAACATTTGATTCGTGATCAGGGATGCTTGAAACGTGCTCTCCTGTCGAAAACTCGAATTCGAATCATCGTCCCCGTCATAATACTTTCCTTATACATTATGTATATAAGGAAAGTAAAAATACATGTCCCTAACATGAAATGAAATACAGAATATGAACTTAACTAACTGAAATCAAATTTTAGAATCCTGCTCATAGTGTAGAAAACAGTACGACAGTATCAGATCTGTATTATCATAGTTCAGCAACAATGAGTGGTCATGACTGCGATAACATAGGAATAGTATATGTACAGCAACATATCATTATTAGAGTAGTTTGTCTAATTTGTACAGTTAAGACAGACACTGTTACCTATCAAATTTTTTCAGTGGAACTAACAGCTATTCGTGGCTGAAGAGTTCTAATAAAGTACTGTCGCATCACTGAGAATATGACTCTCTTTCGAATACCTTGATCCAGAAAGATTTTCGAATGCAGTTGCTCTGTATTAATATTATTTCATTTATGCAATTTAGATATTTTTAAATTAAATGTTTAGTAATTCTCTTAGGTATTTAAAAATGACGGTTATATTTAATGGTGTTTATATAGCTAAAATTGTGCGATGTTTTAGATATTTTGCAACACAATTAAAGTTTTTCTGACTTATATATTTTAACAGAAAGAAAGCAAAAATGTATAAATTGCCTGTTATATGCAGGAAAAGTGTTATAGTAAAAGAAATAAAAAATAAGTTTTCTATAATAATATTTACGATAAAATAAAAACACAGTAGGAGAATAAAGTTTTTTGACTTTCTTATGATTTTCTGTAATATTATCGATAAATTTTTAAACAATTTATATATACACTGCTCTCCAAAAGTTAACCATTAAATGCAAATTCTCAAAAAGCTATCCCATGCGTAGGATTTATTGAAAAAAAAAAACAGTGACGAATTCTGGTCTAAAATATTGATCATGCGGGAAAGTGTAATACCCCCTCCCACCACCTCCCGCTTTTTTAATCCAACTGCAATACTCAAGGCATTTAATAGCGATAATAGTAATGATAAAAAATAATGGTGATACTGCTGTGCTATTCATTGTAACTAGGACTCAGATTTCGTGGCCAGAAAAATCATGAAATTATCAGAATATTTATCGACAGATCCAAAAATTTGCTCATATTTCCCGAATTATGAAATTTAGTTCCAGATGTGATTAAACTTCAAATTCTTATCTTTTCAATGTATTGAATATTTTAAAGGGTGAAATCTGTAAGAATTCTCATTTTTAGAAAACATTGAATCCGACAGCAAAATAATTTGTTCAGACTTTTGTTTTCTGTTAATCATGGGCACAAATCATATTGAATAACCTGCAATTTTCGAGTAGGAGTAAATTTTTTTATCCTCATGTTCACTCTTGAAATGGAGTGTGTATCATTTCCTCTATTATTTTTAACTCGTTTTGGAAATTTCTGCATGAGAAGGATAATTCTTGAATAATACATGCATCGATCTGGATCATACTAATTTTGCAGTTAAAGGGATTTAAACACAGGAAAAAAATTAAGCTGTTTTACCATCACCAAAATGGCAGTATAAGAAATAATATTGCACCACTGCAAATAATATTTACTCACGACCGCTAACCGCTGTGGTCTGGAATGTTCTGCTAGAGCTGTACATTTATTGGGGCGAAAATTCAGCCACATGACCTGGCACATTGTCAAGCGCTGGACTATAAACCCTTCCGTAATATAGAGGCACATGCGCAGACGCACTAATTTGGTCTCAAGTGTGGCAGAAACTTCGTCGCTCTCTAAGATATCATAACAGATCATAACGTTTACCTCTTCGTTGAAAGGATTGACAACCATGAGTGAAGTCGCTGCTAAACTTTTTTTTAGTCTACAGATGCATACATCTAATTCTAATTTTTCAAGCTAAATATTGGGATTTGTGTTGAATGTAGAAGTTAGTATTTTAATTATTCCTCCAATTCTAATTGTCTACCGGTGCCATATCAACCATACCGTAATATTCGCCATAATACGGAGCACGCGCCTAAAAGTGACGGTTTCGCTACAAATATACAAGTTAGATTTTCTGTAAAAACGATGCATTTGTCTCTAGGGTTTTATTTGCAGAAAGAACATATTCTGCGGAAATAATGAACAGTCATCTGCTTTAGCATGCTGCACAACCCCAGAGAATACGTGCGGATGATTCACAATAGTGACGCATCATTTTGAGACTTAAGACTGAACAATCTACCACGAAGGATGCGAATTTCCGTTGTATGCAAAACTCCATCCTCTCACTTTTGTGAATGCAGTTCCAAACGAGTCCACGACCCAGACCGCATGACTCACCTTTCGGTTTAGAGCATGTACGGCCATTGTTCCAAACGTCCAATATTCCAAACATATGGAACGGTCACTAAGAGACATGTTTCAAAACGTCCTATCATATATTCCAATGACAGATAGATACATCGCCCTTATTGACAAGATAAAATATTCTTGCAACAGCACCAACTTTGCAGACGTTTTTCCTGCAGCTCCCATAGGAAGGTCGATATCGACAATTACTATAAAACGAAGAATGTATACTCAAGATCTCTATACACAGATACTACAAGTTTTTGTCCCGTTGGCCATAAGAACACGTTTACAGTGGGCGGGATCGCCAGTAATTAGTGATTGCACTCGGAGGACCTGAGTTTGTTTTCCAGCGTCACCGATACTACTTCCATGTCTACGCAGGAACAGGGTACCTTAAATATGTGAGTCCGAAACTCTTTCCGAAAGGTTAGTGGCAGGGGAAGGGAAGTACGGTCCCTGTTGATGTTACTGCCTCTGGGTTCTGGTCTAAATTGGGTGACACTATACTGGCCTTCTAAACAGATGCTTTACACCTTCTAGCAAGTTAGACGGTCTGGGTCGAAAGTAAAACAGTGTGCCGTAAACATGTGATTTGGATTCAAACACAATGGTCAAATGCTCTCTTCAAAGATGAATCGATATTTGCCCTGCAATTGGACAGCTAATAGGTGATAGTCTGGAGAGAACAAGGAAAATGCAGCCAGTCCAGTAACACCACTAAACAGCATGCTTTTGGAAGTAGGTTGGCGGTTTAGGCTGGATTTTCATTGGAAGGACGCACCGACCTTCATGTTTTCTCAGGCGGCACCGTGACGTTGAACAAATATCTTGATCAAATATCTTGATATCGTTGATCAAATATCTTGAAGTTCTTGATCTCTGTGTTAGATTTTATGCAGTTTCAGTTGGTCCGGGGTTTTGTGAAAAGGACAACATACTTGTCCACACAAATCGGACTTAGAAGACTGCCTTCAGAGCGAAGGTATTGAAAATACGAAGTAGTCAGAATAATCGCTGGACCCTATCGAAAATAACTGGGATGCCCTCAGAAGAGCTGTCTGCCCAGCTCCCACCTCCACACCGTCCTCTAATGGCATCAAACTCATATAGGAATTACAGTCATTGACCTCTTCCCCCCTGGATTACTTGATTGAGAGGATGAAACGTAGATGGCATGCCTGTATCAGGATCCAATGACGTCATGTTCCATATTAAAATTCACTTAGCCCCTCTATTCTTCTTTCAAAATGTATATCCCCTTTATTCATCATCCTGTTGTAACAATTAAAGGGTAAATAAAGCCCTACATGCAAATGTTTTGTCTTAGTAAAGTTTGTTTAACTAAATACTTCTTCAAAGTATTTCCCTCTAAAATTTTAGAGTCGATCGGTGCATAACTTCATGAATTATGCCGGATTTACTTTTCTGAGCAGAGTACCTTTTGAGGGCAGTGTATATAGCCCCTCTAGTAATTGTAAAGCGGCCTTATACTTTACTTCTGTATAAGTCCTAGTAAAGTGTTACTGCTGCCCTGTCTCCTATATGAAATGAAACAAATTGAAAATCTTGACAATTATGTTCAATTATAGAAAATATACATTATCTTGAAAATATCTACAGTATTTCATTTGTGAATAGAGGAGATATGTTAAACTGTGTAAATGGCCACGCCCACATTTGTCCACTCCCATATTTAGAATTTGGAGATTTCTTGGAAGATTGCAGTAGTGTTTATTTTGAATAAATATGAAAGTGTGGATACCTTTTTAGCAGATGGTCTCATTCCAAATAATTGTTTCGGCAGGTGCTAAAATAACTAACGAAAAATACGGAAATTGAAATAACTTTTCGGTGTGGATTTCATATTTGCACTATTTCTGAGATTTCAAGTCTAAATTTCATTTTATTTTATTTATAGGTCGGCAGACTATAGATAAAGTTTTGCAACAGCAGCCATTTAAACAGCTATTATATAATCCCACAAGGCATTACATACTTCCTCTCCGCACGAAGAATGAGAAGCGAAAAATTAAAAGTGGGATATGTTTGTAATTGTCCATATATTGTCATAAAATTTTAAAAGTAAATATCATATAATATATGAATAAAAAAAATCGATAAAATTCTAATAGTAAATTTTATATAAAATATAAATGAGTTTAATCCGCAAAACACTGAATATCATTACAATCCAGAAAGCTGTGTTGTAATAACGTCACAGCTGATATATAATAGCTGGAAGAAATTAAATAACCTTGGGACACATATTTTAAACAACCTGAACTTCAAGCAACATTTGTTCAGGTTTGCCAATTTAGCATTTTCGTACGGCTGGACTAAGCAATATTTGGAAATATTTAGTCATAAATAGCAATTGCGAATTATTCATTTTCAAGCTACTAATCTGCTTCGAAATCAATAATTTAAATTCTTTTACTTTAAACCAAAATAGTTTTCACATTTATTAAATACATACACATTTTAATATTTCTTTAAAATTTAGACATATGTTATATAAAATTTCCTGCAGCATAAGTGATAACATTACCATAAACATTAATGAGATATAAATAATTTTAATTTTTATGGTGGAAAAGAATATTAAACGTTTTCTAGGGTCTATGGACGCCCCTTTTTAATAGAGCCTTAATGTCAATTTGCATATTTGCAGATGATAGAAAGATTCTATTAGGGTGAATCCTGTTATATTAACATGACAGTCATATTTTCTTCAAGTGACACGAATGAAAAAAAATCTGATGTGGGCAACACATGACTTTCCTTATATAATGTAATGAATTTTATACTTTTACAGTAAAAAAATAGATTTTTCTTATAGTAGATACTAATATCCTTTCCTAGATATTGAATTTTCGACAATTAGTCGTCATTTCCATTGATTTAGCATCATATTTATCCATTTCGTAAGATTTTTGTTAATTTGGCAACATTTCAAAAAAGTCGCCAAGTTGGCGACCTTCCGCCAAATTCGTCGCCAAAATCTCGCCAAGCGTTATGCACTAAGAAATAAGTTATTCTTACAGCCGATAAATGACTATTGGCATTCAAATACAAAAGTATTATTCAAAGTATCTTTTTTCATGAATGGAACGAGCTATTTCCACGAGAATGATGTCACTCAATTTATCGCATGGTATTATATATGAAAAGTGAACATGTTTCTCAATAGGAATTTTTTAATTTTATTTTATATGACTTTTTGATAATTTTTTTGAAAAATGTACAATATCTCGAGAACGACTCATGTTAGCGTTCTAAAATTTATGTCAATAGGGGGGTTCTGAACATTCGATTGCGTATAAAAACAATAGGCTTCCAGTGTTTACGGATTGTGATTTTTGTACCAAATTTGATTCGAATCGATCCAATCGTTCGTCAGTTATCGTCTCCACAGGCTCACTGACACACACACACACGCATACTTTCACACACACACACACACACAGACATCACTTCAAAAATGTTTGATTCGTGATCAGGGATGCTTGAAACGTGCTCTCCCGTCGAAAACTCGATTTCGAATTTTCGACCCCGTCACAATACTTTCCTTATACATTATGTATATAAGGAAAGTAATAATAGTTCTTAGCAGTTAGGATATTCAATGTTTAAAACTCTGCCACGTTTTAGGGTAATATTCGAAATACACGCGGTTTTTTATTTATATGTTATCTTAAGATTATAAACAGATTTGAGGTTTTTGGAATTTAAGAAAGTACAATGCAGCTTTGCTATAATAATGTAAAACAACTTTTAATTATCTGTCGACTCAGTGGTTAAGCGATCGAGGCAAACATTTCCTCGTATCCGCACGGCTGCCGGGTTGTGGGTTCGAGTCTCACCTACGGGCATGAACATTGTGTTATTGGGCGTAGTGTGTTCCACCGCCACATGCACCGGACAACGTCATGTGACGGCTAAATGATTCACGGTTCTGCAGGTTGATTGGCGAATGATCATTGTGATTAAATGCTAGAATTAAAAAAAAACATTTGACTGTCTAGAATTTCTTTAATGTTCCACTTTATTACTATTGTTACGGCGTATCCTTTGGAATCGTGGGTGTGCTCTCAGGATACAAGAATGTGTCTAAATTTCTGGATAACTAACACGTTAATTTATAAGCACAGCGCGAACAAGAACAATATACTGTACTCCACGAATTTTAGAAAATTACTTATACTCTTCTCAAAACATTAACGTAAGTCACAGTTCATAGAAGCTCTTATCTCGTCAACTGTCCTCCAACGGAGTGATGATTCCTTTCACAGACTCTCGATAGAAACTTCTGGAAATCTAACACATTTTGTAGAATACTAGTTATTTCGAGAAGTTTCTCGAACCTTCGAAAAATCGGCAAATTTGCGATAAATTGCAAAATCGAGTAACATGTCTTTGAACTTTAGCACGTGGCAACCCTAGATTCAAGTCATGGGTAAGGTTGCTTGTGCGGATGTTTTCTCCGTCTGGTCGTCGAAAGAGACGAAAATAAGAGACTCCAGAGCATTTTGCAAGTTCGTAATACTGTGCTGCACTGCTTAGTTTTCTAAAATAACTAGTTAAGTTAAAGAATTTCTTAGTTAAAAGTCCTAACACATCCATAACTGGGCTACTCTCATTTTTGTTAAAAATCACAGATTTGGTTTGAGTTTTGGGGATGGTTAAGAGCAGTACTTATGTGCTATGAATAATCGCTTTACGTAAAATTTCATGAACTTAATAGAAGAGAAGGGGTGTTTGCAATAATTGCTGCAGAGCGATCTTAAAATGACAAGAGAAATTTAAAAAAATAAGTTTTAAAAAATTACTAATCTCGTTTCTTATAACGTCCTCAAAGTGACGAAACTGTTTTCTGTTCCACCCTTGGAGTAGCATGAAATATTGCTAAATGAAATTTGTGAAGCAGAAAGTCAGAGCAGAATTTGAACTTTGGTCAAGAAGTCCAATATGAAGACTAAAGACCACAGACGATGTCTTGACAGAAATAATAGGGCTTAAGAATTCAAATGGTGCATTAAGACCATGGTGCGAAACCCTTGAGATGTGTCCCTATTTGGGGTCGCGAGAATATATTAAGAGATCACTAAAATCTTTTATGGCTGCTTACTATTTCTATTTAAATGAAACATTTTGACATCTTCAATTGCTACATGTAAATAATATTGGCTAATGTAAAATAAATGCCTTTTTTAATAATATAGATTTTATTATGGTTTTACATTCCTTATTTACATGGTGGCATGCAGTCTCCTAAAGAATATTTTAGTGGGGTCGCCCAACAAAAAAGTTCATTAACTGACTTTCTAACTTTGCCTGCAAACTGCATTAGTTATCATTCATTCTGAAGGCCAAAAGAATGCATTTTTCACATTTTACAACATAGTTGAAAAGTGTTTGTGACTTTTCATTCATTCTGTCTGGCTGTCCGATCGCACGATAACTACTGTAAAAATGATTTTATCATGATGAAATTTTAGTATGTTGTTGAGACGGTCTGTGGGGCATATTGGAATGCAAATGATTAATATCACACAATTAGTTATGCATTGAACCCGCTTTGAAAAAATGAAATACATTAAACCCTTTGGAATCTAATTTTTCAAACATTTTTTAAGTGAAGTTAAAATTCACAAATTGCTTCAAAAATTTATAGAAATATTCAAATTATCCCATAAAATATATAAAAAGATTTCAGCAAAATGTGTTAGATAGACTTTTACGTAAAAATTAAAATAATAATTACACCCATATAACATGAAGAGATCATCTGACCCACTTCAAAATAAAATATGACATCCATCTTTTTTTTCCTACGATAAAAATCGTGATTTTTAAAGTTCTTTTAAATTTATATTTAGTGTTGCATCCGCTCTAAAACCGCTTTCTTTTTGCGTATTTTCTGTGCATCTATATTCTGTGCAAACGCAATTAAACTATTTTTAAGTTTAAATGATCATCAAACTTTGATTATTTCTACAACGAAACTTAATTTTAATGGATGCAGAATGTAAACAAGTGATTGTAAGATGTGTTATATAAGAGTTGGTGATTTTTTTTTCATGTGACATTACTTAACTCTGGTGTCTGGAATGAAAGTGATACGAATGAAATATTTATTGCTTTTACATAGAGAGCTTTTACGCACGATTTATATTTCGATGACATTATTTGAATAAAGTTCATTTTTTTTTCGATGAAGCTTTAAATTTTCAAATATAATTAATTATTGCAGAATTGTGATATTTTTAAAAATATTAGCTGAATATACCGCATTTTAAAGATGTTTAAATAAAAGTAGAGTTGGAAAGTGTTTCATAATCAATGCTTTATGCATGATTGATCTTTCTTGTTAATTAATAATTGCTGAATTTTTTTACGCAACATTATTTAGCTCTGGAATCTGGATTAAAAGTGATACGAATGAAATATTCATTGTTTTTATATAAAGATGCAGACGATTTATTTTTCTATGACGTCATTTGAATAAAGTTCATTTTCTTGGGATGAAGTATTAAGTTTTCATATGTAATAAATTATTGTAGTACTGTGATAATTTAAAATATATCACCGCTGAAAGTATCGAATTTTAGCGATGTTTAAATAAAATTGTATTTCAGTTGGAAAGTGTTTAATAATCAGTGCTATATTCATAATTGATATTTTTATTAAGATGGTTGTTTTTAAATCTAAACTTTGTCAGTAAGTGAAATTAGGGTGGCCCTTCCCGGCCGTCCAAACAGTTAATTTCCACCTTTCTGATAGGTCGGATGGTCTGGGTCTCAACAACAGCAACTAAGTGAAATTAGGTGTAGTTAATGCAATCTAATTATTCCAAAATAATTTTAAACTTAAGTTTTGTACTGATTACAAATATCCTTGTGAAACAAAAAGTGCGGATTCGATATATAGTAATGGTAGTGTGAACCTATAATGCCTAACTTGATGACTTTGCCTCCTATATCTAATAGGAGTGCAATTCTTCCTCCGAGGTCTATACTTTTTCTGTTGACTATTGTCATTGTTATACCATTTGTTCATCTTCTGAAATATTAAAAATTGATATAAAATGTATTTCAGTAAAGCAACATTTTTGTCAGTGATTTTATATTTATCGAGGTTCGCTAGATGACACAATTCTGTGCTGGTGGTTTTGTGCTATAGTTTGTTTTCAAATAAAAATCTCAAAATTCAAATGCATCCATAAGGGTTAGATATCTAGCCTCTCTTCTCTCTGAATCTAGCCATTAGGAATGTCTAAGTGTTAACAATCCTGTAGTGGATGGCTATGAGGAAATGTGTAAATATTGATGTTGTGCGTCATCAAATTTCCAATATATATAGGTTTGCTTAACATTTCGCCAATGTGAATGTAGAACAATTGGCCGCTACTTAGCGATTTTATAAAGATTTTTAAATGTTATAATATATTGCATAATATATTATATGTCTGCACGTACATCTGCAATCCAGTTTCATCTAGGCTATGAAATAATTTCTGAACTGTGGGCCCAGCTTTAAAATAAAACATAATTAACAAATTTAACTATCTTAATTTGTTATCATTTCTGAATGAAATGATGTTGTTGTTGTTGCTTATCCCCACTTGACTGACAGCAACATCAAATCCTTGAACTCGTGAGACTTCAAAATAACCAGGACCTCTTCAGGACTGGAATACAGCTGGTACAGTACATCTGCAATCCAGTTTCATCGTGGCTATGAAATTATTTCTGAACAGTGGACCCAGCTTTAAAATAAAACATAATTAACAAATTTAACTATCTTAATTTGTTATCATTTCTGAATGAAATTATGTTGCTGTTGTTGCTTATCCCCACTTGACTGACAGCAACATCAAATCCTTGAACTTCAAAATAGCCAGGACCGTTTCAGGACTGGAATACAGCTGGCTTTTGTGGCAACTAATAGATAACAAAGCATAAGAAAGTTTGGCCTGTGCTAAGTTACACTTCGGGCACAGATGATAATCCTTAAGAGCTAAAACAAATTTTAGTGTTCTCAGATAATCGCTGCGGAATCTGGGTAGAGCTGTTTGCTCTCCTCTGCTGTTGGAGCATCAGGCCGGGTGATACCATACCACCCATGCGGAGGAACCACTCTCCAAGAGGTGTTGATTTCCAATTTGACCTGAGAGGCAAGTTCCGTAAAGGAAAGGCCGCCCCTGTCTGGAGGTTCTTTAAGGCTACCCTCCTTAACCAATTCATCCGCAATTTCGTTGTCATATATATCTACGTGCGACGGTACCCACTGGAAATATATCTTATGATGGACACTTAAGCTTTTTAATTTCTGGACAATATTTACAGTTGTATGGTCACCATGTCTCCTCCATTCAGATAGGTTCTGTAAAGAGCTGCGGCTATCACTTAATATCCAGATGTCCCCGTCGAGTTCTGAAGTCACACAGTAATTCAGAGTCTCATCTATAGCTATCAGTTCTGAGCAGTGTTTGTGGCTTCTCTTGCTAATTCTTGTATCTCTCTCCTGGGTATGCACTCCGCTACCAGATATAGCATCATCGCTCTTGTTGCCATCATTATACATTTGTAATGCATCATCAGGAATTTCATGAACGGTCTCCAGAATGAAATTCTAACATAAATTAACAACATTTCGGTCTTACTTTTGATAGGGACGTATTGACATATATTTAATTGTAATTCATATTTCTAAAATATTCGTAAAAATTATCTGAACTTTAACTTTTCATTTAATTTGTCTTCTAATCTATTTGTAAAACATATCGTACTATTTACTTTCTTTTTTTCTCCCGAGATCGTCCGACTTATCCGAAGGTGTAAGGTATATGTTTGGACGTCCAGGGAAGTGCAACTGAATTTAAATCGGGACCCAATGGGGTGGCACTACAGGACAGTACAGTCCTTCAATTATCCATCACTTATGGGATGGACATTCGGATCTATGGATTTATCATGCCCATGTTTCACTTAGACACGGGAATAGTTTTGGACGATGTTGGGAATCGAACTCGGGTCTTTCGAGTGTGATCCCCTTGCATTAACTACTGGAGGACTATCTCTGCCATAATTTTTACCAGCTGAAGGCCTACAACTAGCGGTTATTTATTTAGCTGTCATGCTAAATGGGTGACATTTTTAGCAGCAAGGGTTAACGATAAATAATCCCGCTACGCGATCGTAAAAAATTCTCGAACGATAAATGCTGAACTAATTCACTTTCATGCTAGTTCTGCATTTATATATACTTAATATTTTTAAACTCACTAAACTAATCCTAGAAAACAGACTTTCAGAATAAATAATTTAATGTGTGATCCCACTTAAAATTTAGGCGTCCGTCTATCCTTCTGCCTGCCTGTCTTCATGTCCTTCTGAGTGTTTCTCCCCTTTGAGCATGACCGAATCATTATACAAGCCTACAAACAAACGAACCCATTCGTTTTTCGAGTCTTCAAACAAATGTGACATAATCGCTATTTTATCCTATTCTGCAATAAATACAATTTCAAATTCGATAATGTGACTCTATATCGTTGTTTGTACCTCTATCTCTAAAATCATGAAAGTTTTATCTATGAACGAATTAAAAAAATAAAAACTGAATTTCGAGGGCTATAAATGAATTATCTAATGTGAAGACCAGAAACTATGTCTACAAAGAAGCTTTTGTTTTATTTTAAAATTGTTAATTTCTGTACTATACGTTGAGTTTCTGTTTAATATCTCCGCACAGGAAAAAGAACTTCTTTGCTTTTATTGAAAATCATAAAATTTCAAAAAAACAAACAAAAAAACCCTCCATTATATAAAAATTTCACCGCCAATTGTGAATTAAATTTCTACACATAATACAAATTACATAACACATTCCCCACAAAGTACGGATACACATTTAATATATTTTAGTCACAAATCAAACTCTATATATTGCCCAAATATCTTTAGTTAATAAATTTCTCTTACGCAAACATTTTCCCTGAGTTTAATCATGAACATATTTTTCCCTTTATGAATAGCTTTACAGGAAAGAGGCTCCCATTCTTCCCTTCACACAAGGGATAAACTGATTTGCCATTGAGATAAATAGGGATTTTTTTATTTTCCTGCGCGTCGAACATTCAGACTGAAAAAAAAAACATTCTTTCCAAACAAAATTGAACGATATTTTTAAATAGAAAAATGGAAAGAAAAATCGATGAAAAAGTTACATATTTGAATTTCTTTTTCAGTAAAATGTAAAAAGTAAATAAGGTTTAGAAGAAGCATTTTTAAAGTAACGTGTTACACAAAAGTAAGCTTTTGTATGTTAAAAAAAATCCAGATATAAGTTTAAATACATGATGCTATTTGGGGGATTGAGTTATGCATAACAAGAGTATCTTTGTTCAGAGCTTTCTGTAAAGACCCAAACTCTACCTAATTTAACTCTAACAAAAGGATCCCCAGAAGTTGTATGAGCGTATTTAGAAGAAAATAATTTAAACAGATTTAGAAAAATTCGTATGTAATAAATATAGCATAGTGTCATCCGCTTTCGAATGCAAGTAACAGCCTCCTTCTTCTGGTCAATAAATAGTGAATAACTATGTTACTCGTTATAGATTGATGTGAATATCATTCCTTTCGCGATGTGTGTTGTTGTTGACAAAGGCGGATGTGTGTTGTTTTTGACAAAGGCGGATGTGTGTTGTGATTGACAATGATACTAGATACCTAGGGAAAAGTTTCGATATTTTTATTAATATTATTTTATTTATTTAATTATTATTGTTTATTTTACTTGTATCACGTCAACAATCCAATTGAACTATATCGACTGATATGCAATAAGCACTTAGCTTGTGAATTACTTAGCAAAATGTACAAAATTCGAGGAGTTTCTAAAACTTGCCAAAAGTCGCCAAGTTGGCGACATTCCTCAAATTCATCACTAAGGCTGCTGTATTTCTCACCACGGTTAAGCGGCCCGGAAATTATGACCTTCTATTATGTATGCATAACAATATGACATTACATTTCTTTCAAGATTTACTGCGTACACCTCGCCCTAAGATGTTTCACACCATACAGATAGCGCAAGACCGGTTTCTGTCGATAAAATTACACATATGACTTTGAAAAAAGGGCTTTCCAAATGGAATGGGGTGAATTGAAATGTAAAAATAATGGGAAAATTAAACAAACAACAGAAGAATAACAAATTACTTATTATGTGAATAAAGTTACTAAATTAACTCCCCTACAATAAATTAAATAAGGAAACAATCGGTTTCAGAAGCTACATCAAACGACAAAAACAGCTGTAAAGCTAATACTTACAAAATAATTTATGAAAACATATTTTAATATACACAAAAACGAAGGTAAATCTTATTCATAACAGCTGTTTCAAGTGACATGTGTAGTTTAGTGGATCAATCTAGTTTACTCCTTATTTCACTCTGGTTTACCGTTGTTGGTTTACACATGATCGATACGTATTATTTCAGAAAATCTACAGTCAAAATACCTACGGCTAAACGCTGGCCCAAACTCTTCAGAGAAAAGGTGCATAGAAAATTTGTAAATAAAAGTTTGTGAGGATATGCTTCGAAAATACTACAAGTACTAGTGTTTACTTATAGCTTTAAAAAGATTTTTACACAGTTTAACATACAATTTTTTTTGTTCGTGACATCCTTCAGGGGCAAGTTCCTCACTCCACGGGGGATACATTGTCAAGTATAGTATCAATCGAAAGATCTTTAAAGTCCTTTAAAGTAAAGGGTAACATGTTATAATTGTAATCATTTGGGCCTATAATACCAATCTTTCACATTTTTACTTGTAAAGTAATATTTAAAAAAAAAAATCTGATGTGGGAAGCACATGACTTTCCTTATATAATGCAATGAATTTACTACTTTTACAATAAAAAAAAAATCTGATGTGGGCAACACATGACTTTCCTTATATAATGTAATGAATTTACTACTTTTACAGTAAAAAAAAATCTGATGTGGCCAACACATGACTTTCCTTATATAATGCAATGAATTTACTACTTTTACAGTTAAAAAAATCTGATGTGGGCAACACATGACTTTCCTTATATAATGAAATGAATTTATTACTTTTACAGTAAAATAAATAGGTTTTTCTTCTAGTAGATACTAATATCCTTTCCAAGATATTGACTTTTCGACAATTAGTCGTCATTTTCATTGATTTAGCGTCATTTTTATCCATTTTGCGAGATTTTCGTTAATTTGGCAACATTTCAAAAAGTCGCCAAGTTGGCGACATTCCGCCAATTTCGTCGCCAAAATCTCGCCAAGCGTTATGAACGAAGAAATAAGTTATTCTTACAGCAGATAAATTGGCGTTCAAATGCAAAAGTATTACTCTATATCTATATTAAGTATCTTTTTTCATGAATGGAACGAGCTAGATCCACGAGAATGATGTCACCCAATTTATCGCATGATATTATATATGAAAAGTGAACATGTTTCTCAATAGGAAATATTTTTTTTCTATTTTATTTGACTTTTTGATAATTTTTTTGAAAAATGTGCGATATCTCGAGAACGGTTCATGTTAGCGTTCTAAAATTTATGTCAATCGTTTTCTAATGAAAAATTACATAAGGAATGTCTATTTACGTAACTTTATTATTGGTTTTGATTTTTTGACGATTTTTTCAAAATTTCATTCGAAAATTTAGGGGGGTTCTGAACATTCGATTGCGTATAAAAACAATAGGCTTCCAGTGTTTACAGATTGTGATTTTTGTACCAAATTTGGTTCGAATCGGTCCATTCGTTCGTCAGTTATCGTCTCCACAGACCCACTGACACACACACACACACACACACATACACACACACATACTTTCACACACACACACACACACACAGACATCACTTCAAAAATGTTTGATTCGTGATCAGGGTAGCTTGAAACGTGCTCTCCCGTCGAAAACTCGAATTCGAATTTTCGACCCCGTCACAATACTTTCCTTATACATTATGTATATAAGGAAAGTAATAGGTTTTTCTTATAGTAGATACTAATATTCTTTCCAAGATATTGAATTTTCGACAATTAGTCGTCATTTTCATTGATTTAGCATCATTTTTATCCATTTGGCGAGATTTTAATTAATTTGGCAACATTTCAAAAAAGTCGCCAAGTTGGGGACATTCCGCCAAATTCGTCGCCAAAATCTCGCCAAGCGTTATGCACGAAGAAAAAAGTTATTCTTACAGCAGATAAATGACTATTGGCGTTCAAATACAAAAGTATTATTCAAAGTATGTTTTTTCATGAATGGAACGCGCTAGATCCACGAGAATGATGTCACTCAATTTATCGCATGGTATTACATATGAAAAGTGTACATGTTTCTCAATAGGAATTTTTTTTTTTATGTGACTTTTTCATAATTTTTTTTTAAAAATGCACAATATCTCGAGAACGGTTCATGTTAGCGTTCTAAAATTTATGCCAATCGTTTTCTAATGAAAAATCACATAAGAAATGTCTATTTGCGTAACTTTATTAGCGGTTTTGATTTTTTGACGATTTTTTCAAAATTTCATTCGAAAATTTAGGGGGGTTCTGAACATTCGATTACGTATAAAAACAATAGGCTTCCAGTGTTTACGGATTGTGATTTTTGTACCAAATTTGGTTCGAATCGGTCCATTCGTTCGCCAGTTATCGTCTCCACAGACTCACTGACACACACACACACACACACACACACACACACACACACACATACTTTCACACACACACACACACACACACACACACACACAGACATCACTTCAAAAATGTTTGATTCGTGATCAGGGATGCTTGAAACGTGCTCTCCCGTCGAAAACTCGAATTCGAATTTTCGACCCCGTCACAATACTTTCCTTATACATTATGTATATAAGGAAAGTAATAGGTTTTTCTTATAGTAGATATTTATATTCTTTCCAAGATATTAAATTTTCGTCAATTAGTCGTCATTTTGATTGATTTAGTGTCATTTTTATCCACTTAGGCAGATTTTCGGTAATTTGGCAACATTTAAAAAGTCGCCAAGTTGGCGAGATATTGCCAAATTCGGCGTCAAAATCTCGCCAAGCATTATGGACGGAGAAATAAGTTATTCTTTTAGCAGATAAATGGTTATTGGCGCTCAAATACAAAAGTATTATTCAAAGTACCTTTTCTCATGAATGGAACGAGCTAGATCCACGAGAATGATATCACCCAATTTATCACATGATGTTACATATGAAAAGTGAATATGTTTCTTAAGAGTTAATATACATATTTTTTAATTAATGAGATTTTTTGATAAATTTATTTTAAAAATGTGCAATATCTCGAGAACGATTCATGCTAGAGTTCTAAAGTTTATATCAATCGTTTTCAACGGAAAAATTACATAAGAAATGTCAATTAGCGTAACTTCATTAGTGGTATTGATTTTTTGACGATTTTTTCAAATTTCACTCAAAAATTTAGGGGGGGGGGGGGTTCTGAACATTCGATTGCTTATAAAAACAATAGGTTTCCAGTGTTTACGGATTGTAATTTTTGAACCAAATTTTGTTCGAATCGGTCTATTCGTTCGTCAGTTATCGTCTCCACAGACTCACTGACACACACACACACACACACAGACATCACTTTAAAAATGTTCGATTCGTGATCAGGGATGCTTGAAGCGTGCTCTTCCGTCGAAAACTCGAATTCAAATATTCGACCCCGTCACAATACTTTCCTTATACATTATTGTATATAAGGAAAGTAAAAAGCTACTAAAAATTGGTTCTGATATGAGAAAGTCGCATTGGGCCGCATTCTAGTTAATGTTTACTTCATTTAGTTAAATTTACTAATTTGGTGATTTATGTCAATGATAACATACAAATAATTTATTTAAATCCCTCTTATAGAAGATTCAATCAATTTGATCACATTAATTAGGATATTTGCTTTGCAAAACCACATTTCTCAATAAAATGTAACTGTTGTAATTTATCTATTAGATTTATCTTATTACTTTCATTATATACATATTGTATAAGGAAAGTATTGTGACGGGGTCGAAAATTCGAATTCGAGTTTTCGACGGGAGAGCACGTTTCAAGCATCGTGTGTGTGTGTGTGTGAAAGTATGTGTGTGTGTGTGTGTGTGAAAGTATGTGTGTGTGTGTGTGTGTGTGTGAAAGTATGTGTGTGTGTGTGTGTGTGTGCGTGTCTGTGTGTGTCAGTGAGTCTGTGGAAACGATAACTGACGATTATACGATTCGAACCAAATTTGGTACAAAAATCACAATCCGTAAACACTGGAAGCCTATTGTTTTTATACGCAATCGAATGTTCAGAACCCCCCTAAATTTTCGAATGAAATTTTGAAAAAATCGTCCAAAAATCTAAACCACTAATAAAGTTACGCAAATAGACATTTCTTATGTAATTTTTCATTAGAAAACGATTGACATAAATTTAAGAACTCTAATTTTGAAGTGTTCTCGAGATATTGTACATTTTTCAAAAAAATTATCAAACAGTCATAGAAAATAAAAAAAAATATTTCCTATTGAGGAACATGTTCACTTTTCATATGTAATACCATGCGATAAATTGAGTGATATCATTCTCGTGGATCTAGCTCGTTCCATTCATGAAAAAAGATACTTTGAATAATACTTTTGTATTTGAACGCCAATAGTCATTTATCTGCTGTAAGAATAACTTATTTCTTAGTGCACAACGCTTGGCGAGATTTTGGCGACGAATTTGGTGGAATGTCGCCAACTTGGCGATTTTTTTTAAATTGTTGCCAAACTAACGAAAATCTCGCCAAATGGATAAAAATGACGCTAAATCAATGAAATTGACGACTAATTGTCGAAAATTCAATGTCTTGGAAAGAATATTAGTACCTACTATAAGAAAAACCTATTTTTTTACTGTAAAAGTAGTAAATTCATCACATTATATAAGGAAAGTCATGTGTTGTCCACATCAGATTTTTATATTATATTATTTGTTAGTGTACTACAAGATAATTTAAAGGATCTCTTTACATAGCCGGAGAGGCGTGTCTAGTAACACAATTTAACAAAATCAGAAATAAACCAGATTCTATTCGCTCACGTGACTAAATACGTATTTGAGGGGAAAATAAATTCAAAACCCTACAGAATTTACATTTTGCGTTTTGGGTTCTGAAGGTATTCAAAACGATATTTTTAATTTTTTTTTCAAATTTATATAAAATAATTTTTAATTTAATAAATAGTTTATATGTAAGTTTTTTTTTATATAATTTTCGTCAAACATTTAAGACTGTAGGTAAGTTGCCATACAATTGGAAATGTCCATATTTTAATTTCATATTTTGATCACTGTTTATTCAAAAAAGAAATAATGGGATAAATATTTTCTATAATTTTCTTCAAACATTTAATACTTTAGGTAAGTTGCAATACAATTGGAAAAGTCTACATTTTAAGTTCATATTTTGACCACTGTTTATTCAAAAAAGAAATAAACGGATAAATATTTTCTATAATTTTCTTTAAATATTTAAGAGTTTAGGTAAGTTGCAATACAATTGGAAATGTCTACATTTTAAGTTCATATTTTGATCACTGTTTATTCAAAAAAGAAATAAACGGATAAATAACGAGGCATTTGGATAATATCATTTCTTTGCATAATGCAGTACATTATTTCCCATTGCCCTTCGCCATTTCTCGAATCATATCCCTTAAAAAAATGTTCTGAATTATAAATTATGTCCAACCAATTTACTTTGAATATTCGAACGCATAAAAGGATGAGACAGCTTGTTAACGTGTACCGCTTGACTGAACTTAGCACCCAATTTTCCCATCGGTGTCGTCTGCTCCGCGCACCACCCTGTCTCTTCCATTCTCCGCTGCTCAAATTTATATCCGCGGCAAATGAGCGGAGAAAATCACGTGACTATCGTAGGCCTGGAGTGTGCAGAACCGTAAGAATAACAGAAATGTTCCAAAGATAAAATTGGCTATAAAATACATCTGTGATGTGGTGTAACCCACACGTCTTGTTTAGATGTCAAGTTGTTATAAAGGGTGTAAAAAAAAGTCTCCATCCATTTTAGAGAAATAAAAATAATATAAATAAATATTTTATTTATTAATTAGCGTCAAGTTTTAAAACATTTAAATATATTTCAACTTGACCCCCTTCCATTTTGTTGCATTGTTTCTAACATCCTGCAGTAGCACTAAAAACTCCTTGCAACATATCGACAGTAATAATCCCAGTTGCAGTTCGTATACGATTAAAAATCCTTATTAAATGCAGCTGACGATAACCGGTCAGTCACATGAAAAAAGTATCTCTAATCTTAAACATTTTGCTCGCTTTTAACGGGCAAAATGTTTAGGTCCATGAATTTAACGAGAATTTGAAATAGTAAAATTGAATGTAATATAAAAGAGTTGATAAAATGCAATAATTGTCGTTAGTTACTAGAATGCAACATTTTTATTTATTTTTAAGAAATAAATAAATAAATAAATATTGTTTTAAAATCGTTGTTTAAAAATAAACAGAAACGTGTTGCATTTTATCAACTATGTTGTACATTAAAACTGATTATAATATAAAAGAACTGTTAAAATCAGTGCAAAAGAAACAAATTGTTAAAAGGAGGAAATGGAGCAGTAAGCTTCTTAGTTTGACTACTAGATGCGATTTATCGTTGTCTGTCTGTCTGTCTGCATGTTTATATGACAATAACTGCTCTAAAACTGAACCGAGTTTGTTTTAATTTGGACATGTGGTACATATTAATAAAATTATATATAAAAGAAGTGATAAAATCAGTGCAAAAGAAACAAATCTTGACTTGTTGAAATGAGGAAACGAAGTGAGTAGTAAGTTTCATAGATTGACTACTAGACGCGATTTATTGTTGTCTGTCTGTCTGTCTGCATGCTTTGTACGAGAATAATTTCTCTAAAACTGAACCGATATTTTTTTCGTATTTTGGATATGCTTCTACTTTTATAATGGATTTGTTTCTACTTTTATAATGGATATGCTTCTAATTTTATAATGGATATGCTTCTACTTTTATAATGGATATGCTTCTGCTTTTATAATGGATATGCTTCTGCTTTTATAATGGATATGCTTCTACTTATCTACTTTTATTAACTCCTGTATCCCCGCTAATCCTTTTCATCCTGTATCCTCTAAAAATCATCTTTTAAAGTTTATTTTAATCCTCTTTTAATCCTCTTTTAAGGCTTATATTTATTTGCTCTTCTATCCCTGTTTTGACTGATGAAATTAATTTTATTTTTCATCTTGGCCATGAGGCTGCTTATTTTTTTGAGTTCATTTACAACATTTTCGCCCATATTCGCCTTAAATTTACTCAGTTTGATACTAAACTTGTTGCTATTAAAGATCGTTTAGCCTATAAATCTAGTGTTCCTTACCATCCTAAGATTTTCCGTCCTTTTATTCATTCATGTCATGAATTTGGTTTCAAACCTGTTCACTCTAATATTACCACTTTATTTAATCGTATTCGTTCTAATAAACTTGGGAATATTGATGACTTTGAAAGCTTTGCTGGGGTGTATGTAGTTCCCCTGTTATCTCCTGATGGGGACTATAAATTTTACATTGGTAGTACAAAACGTACTGTTGGCATCAGTTTAGAGGAACACTCTCGCGATGTCAAATGTGGTAAATTTTCTATGACTCTTACTCAATATGTGGTTAATGATAAATTCCTGCCCAGTTTTGAGAAACCTTTCTTTTTAGTTCGTTGTAACAATCCACGTAATATTCTCCTTTATGAATCCCTCTTTATTACTTTCCTTATATACATAATGCATAAGGAAAGTAATGTGACGGGGTCGAAAATTCGAATTACTTTCCTTATATACATAATGTATTAGGAAAGTATTGTGGCGGGGTCAAAAATTCGAATTACTTTCCTTATATACATAATGTATAAGGGAAGTATTGTGACGGGGTCGAAAATTCGAATTCCTTTCCTTATATACATAATGTATAAAGAAAGTACTGTGACGAGGTCGAAAATTCGAATTACTTTCCTTATATACATAATGTATAAGGAAAGTATTATGACGGGGTCGAAAATTCGAATTACTTTCTTTATATACATAATGTATAAGGAAAGTATTGTGACTGGGTCGAAAATTCGAATTACTTTCCTTATATACATAATGTATAAGGAAAGTAATGTGACGGGGTCGAAAATTCGAATTACTTTCCTTATATACATAATGTATAAGGAAAGTATTGTGACGGGGTCGAAAATTCGAATTACTTTCCTTATATACATAATGTATAAAGAAAGTACTGTGACGTGGTCGAAAATTCGAATTACTTTCCTTATATACATAATGTATAAGGGAAGTATTGTGACGGGGTCGAAAATTCGAATTACTTTCCTTATATACATAATGTATAAGGAAAGTACTGTGACGTGGTCGAAAATTCGAATTACTTTCCTTATATACATAATGTATAAAGAAAGTACTGTGACGAGGTCGAAAATTCGAATTACTTTCCTTATATACATAATGTATAAGGAAAGTATTATGACGGGGTCGAAAATTCGAATTACTTTCCTTATATACATAATGTATAAGGAAAGTATTGTGACTGGGTCGAAAATTCGAATTCGACTTTTCGACGGGAGAGTACGTTTCAAGCATCTCTGATCACGAATCAAACATTTTTAAAGTAATGTCTATGTGTGTGTGTGTGTGCGTGTGTGTGTGTGTGTGTAAGTCTGTGGAGACGATAACTGACTAACGAATGGACCGATTCGAACGAAAATTAAATTGGTTCAAAAATCACAATCAGCAAACACTGGAAGCCTATTGTTTCTATACGCAATCGAATGTTCAGAACCCGCCTAAATTTTCGAGTGAAATTTTGAAAAAATCGTCAAAAAATCAAACCCGCTAATAAAGTTGCGCAAATAGACATTTTTTATGTAACTTTTCATTAGAAAACGATTGACATGCATTTTAGAACGCTAACATGAACCGTTCTCGAGATATTGCACATTTTTCAAAAAAATTATCAAAAAGTCATATAAATAAAAATATATATTTGCTTATGAGAAACATGTTCACTTTTCATATGTAATACCATGCGATAAATTGGGTGACATCATTCTCGTGGATCTAGCTCGTTCCATTCATGAAAAAAGATACTTTGAGTAATACTTTTGTATTTGAACGCCAATAGTAATTTATCTGCTATAAGAATAACTTATTTCTTCGTCCACAACGCTTGGCGAGATTTTGGCGACGAATTTGGTGGAATGTCGCCAACTTGGCGACTTTTTAAAATTTTGCTAAGATGATGAAAAACTCGCCAAATGGGTAAAAATGACGCTAAATCTATGACGACTCATTGATGATGACGACATGGAAAATGACTACTCATTGACGAAAATTCAATATCTTGGAAAGAATATAAATAACTACTATAAAAATAATCTATTTTTTTTACTGTAAAAGTAGTAAATTCATTGCATTATATAAGGAAAGTCGTGTGCTGCCCACATCAGATTTTTTGTATTTACTGCGAGTCGATTTGTAATTTTGATCCAGTTCAAATTTAAGTTATGTTTGGCGACTCATTCTCGACTCTATGCAATTCAAATCTCTTAATAGTTATTTATGATGTCATTCTCATGAAAATTACGCTTGACGGTTCTTTCGAAATTTTACTTTTCCTGTAACTAAATAAATGCATTGACAGTACTTTTCTTGTAATATTTTTACAATTTGAAAGCGTTCAAAGAAATTTTTGTATTTTCCGTGTATATTTCTTGAATTATTTTGTATTAATTAATAGTAAGTTCGTTTACCATTTAAATTTTTATGCAAATTTGCTGTATAATTTGTCTTTATCAACATTCCATGTTTTACCATTCATGTAGCCACTGATGAAGGGCGTGTTAACGCCCGAAAGCACTCTGGCGGTTTTAAAAATGTTTTGTACGTCTTTTAAGATGTTGCAATAAATGACCTTTCGTTTTAAAGACGTTTTGTCCTTAATTTTAGTTTGGATATGCGTTGCATATTAATGTTTTTCATGCCTAGTTCGTTGTTGAACGGGGTCGGACAAAAATTGCACGTGCTACGCTTTTTAAATTGAAAAAATCTGATGTGGGCAACACTTGACTTTCCTTATATAATGCAATGAATTTACTACTTTTACAGTTAAAAAAATTGTTATTCTTATAGTAGATACTCGTATTCTTTCCAAGATATTGAATTTTCTTCAATGAGTCGTCATTTTCATTGATTTAGCGTCATTTTTATCAATTTGGCGAGATATTTGTTAATTTGCTAACAATTAAAAATGTTGCGAAGTTGGCGACATTCCGCCAAATTCGTCGCCGAAATCTCGCCAAGCGTTATGGGGAAATAAGTTATTTTTACAGCAGATAAATGACTATTGGCGTTCAAATACAAAAGTATTACTCAAAGTATCTTTTTTCATGAATGGAACGAGTTAGATCCACGAGAATGATGTCACCCAATTTATTGTATGGTATTACATATAAAAAGTGGACATTACATGCTTCTCAATAGGAAACATTTTTTTTATTTTATATAACTTTTTGATAATTTTTTTGAAAAATGTGCAATATCCCTAGAACGGTTCATGTTAGCGTTCTAAAATTTATGTCAATCGTTTTCTAATGAAAAATTACATAAGAAATATCTATTTGTGTAACTTTTATTAGCGGTTTTAATTTTTTGACGATTTTTTCAAAATTTCACTCAAAAGTTTAGGAGGGTTCTGAACATTCGATTGCGTATAAAAGCAATAAGCTTCCAGTGTTTACGGATTGTGATTTTTGTACCAAATTTCATTCGAATCGATCCATTCGTTCGTTAGTTATCGTCTCCACAGACTCAGTGACACACACACACACAAACACACACATACTTTCACACACACACACACACACACACACACGCACACACACAGACATCACTTCAAAAATGTTTGATTCGTGATCAGGGATGCTTGAAACGTGCTCTCCCGTCGAAAACTCGAATTCGAATTTTCGATCCCGTCACAATACGTTCCTTATACATTATGTATATAAGGAAAGTAACAATATGTCCTGCGATAAACTACAGTAAAACTTAACCGATTTCTTTACAATTTGGATGAATGGTTCAGATAAATATCTCACAGGTCGAGGTTCATTTCTGAACGTTTTCGGACAAATGTTGTGCTCGTGTAAACCTTTAAAGATATATATTATTAGGCGATAAATCCAATAAAACTTAACCAAATTTTTGCAATTTATATATGCAGTACATATCAATATTTTACAGCTCGAGTTCGTTGATGAATGTATAATTGAATAATTAGTGCACGTTCTGAGTCACTTTTATTGATGTGCACACTGTACGATTATAACGTCTCTGAAACATAAACTATTTCGTTATAATTTGGATATGTCGTTTAGATCGAGTAGTTCGAGTCGTTCAGATCGAGAGATCTTGCAGGTCGCGTTCGTTACTGAACGTGATCGGAAAAGAACTCGATCGGAAGAACGTGATCGGAAGGGTCACTTTAAAACCTCCGACATCTTTGCAGTAACCAAAAGGGTTGATTTGTTCGGGCGCCGTTGTAAAGAACTTTGAGGCCTCAACCGGGATTCGAACCATGGATCTTCGTACTGGCAAGACGACGCTCTACCGTTAAGTTGCTGGGATCGAATTACAAGTTCCTGTCGTAAGTAGACTCTGCGACATTCATAACATAGTTGCAAACTAAGATTATTTAATTATTACTTTCCTTATATACATATAAATTATATACAGATCTTAAATTTTTACTTTCCTTATATACATAATGTATAAGGAAAGTATTGTGACGGGGTCGAAAATTCGAATTCGAATTTTCGACGGGAGAGCACGTTTCAAGCTTCCATGATCACGAATCAAATATTTTTGAAGTGATGTCTATGTGTGTGTGTGTATGTGTGTGTCAGTGAGTCTATGGAGACGATATCTCACGAACGAATGGAGCGATTCGAATGAAATTCGGTACAAAAATCACAATCCGTGAACACTGGAAGCCTATTGTTTTAAAACACAATCGAATGTTCGGAACCCACCTTAAATTTTCGAGTGAAATATTGAAAAAATCATCAAAAAATCAAAACCTTTAATAAGGTTACGTAAATAGATATTTCTTATGTAATTTTCCCTTAGAAAACGATTGACATACTTTAGAACGCTAGCATGAACCGTTCTCGAGATATTGCACATTTCTTAAATAAATTTATCAAGAAATTCCATAAATTAAAAAAATATATTAACTGTTAAGAAACATGTTCACTCTTCATATGTAATATCATGCGATCAATTTGGTGACATCATTCTCGTGGATCTAACTCGTTCCATTCACAAGAAAAGATACTTTGAGTGATAATTTTGTATTTGAACGTGAATAGTCATTTATCCGCTGTAAGAATAACTTATTTCTCCGTCCATAACGCTTGGCAAGATTTTGGCGACGAATTTAGCGGAATGTCGCCTACTTGGCGGCATTTTCAAATACTGCTAAATTAACGAAAATCTCGCCAAATGAATAAAAATGACGATAAATCAATGAAAATGACGACTAATTGAAGAAAATTCAATATCTTGGAAAGAATATAAGTATCTACTATAAGAATAACATTTCTTTTACCTGTAAAAGTAGTAAATTCATTGCATTATATAAGGAAAGTCATGTGCTGCCCAAATCAGATTTTTATGGATATAATCAAACTAGTTTGGGGTTTTAATTATGTCAACATTGAACCTTGCTGCCCCAACAGGAATCGAAACACGGAACTTCATACTAGCCAGCCGACGCTCTACCTGCGAGCTTCTGGGACTGAATTGCAAGCTCTTATCATTGTAGTTGACACTGTAAACAGTGAGGAAAACTCAAAATGTTTCGCACTGAAGGCACAAGTTCCGTAAAGGTTTCCGTATTTAAATTTAACAGGATGCACGTAAGAAAATTTTACAACAAAATGTTATAAATTTACTTAAAATAAATCATATCGAGTTATTAGTCATTTTTTAATCTTTGAAAAAATGTTATAAAAATTCATCATCTTTTCCTTTCGATCGAGGGGATAACCTATTTATTTTAGTTGACACGTTAGCAATCATGCTAAAAGCAACATTTGTTTTCAACTTTTTTTCCTTCTGTGAATCCGTCTGAACGTTAATAACATAAATGGAACCTTTGGGCCTTTTAAGAATTGCGATTTGTCGAAATTTTGATTCATGACAGTTTTTGAAGCAGTTCATTTAAGAATCTGGCAAGGAAGCTTTCGTGTTGTATGTAATTGATTTGATTCGAATTTGCTTTTAATAAAAATGTATGATATGGTTCGTAAATGGAAGTTTTTCCCAGTCACAACATTTTTTTTTTAAATTTTAAATATTCGTTTATACTAAATCTTTTGTGTCATTTTATTTATCTTTTTATATTAATGCTAGCATAAACCTGTCAAAGACAGGATAATTATTTTTTTTTTAAATATACAATTGAAACTTTTTTTGTGAGTTTTATTTAGTTTAACAATATATGGCACTCAGCGTCGAAAATAGTCTCCTGAATCGAAAATACGATTTTTTTTTTTTTAGTGGGCGATACTATTACATGTTCGAAGTTTCAGTTTCCTTATTGGGGACTTCTGGAGGGTCTAAACCCTCCCCATTTTCTCCCCCCCCCAAATAGGAAGGAAAATCGAAGATTGGGTTTGGCTGGGTTCTGCATCCTATGGTGATACTGTAAATGTTCAAATATTCATCCTTCTAGATCCTCCGAAGTGTTCTGATATGAATTGGAAAATATTTTTAAAAACCACTCCATTTTTTTCGCTCCTACGGGAGAAAATCAAAAATCCGACTCCATTTAATTTTCATCCGTGTTCGATACGATAAGTGTGGAAAGATTCAGCTTCGTAGGCCTCTGTAGGATTTGGAGATTCTTTTCAACCTCCCCTTCACCATTTGCTTAAGTTCCGAAATTCCTTAAACCTTCTCTGCTTACAAGCGTGAATAGTTGAATATGCAAACATGTGACTTGTATTTTATATGGTGATAAATTGGCTATTAAGTATTCACATATTGTTTCCTTGTCTAAATATTCGACTGTTGCTTTCCGATGTTTTGATTTTCTAGGCAATCCGTCACCTTTTCATCTTTTGTTATGGAACTAATGTATGTTTGAACTAAATTTGACTCGCTCTACAAAATTCTAACTGACTTTTTCACTTTTATTTTTTTTTTTTGGTCGACTTTCAAATCCCATTAGCGTACAATGAGAAGGCGTGGACATAAAGGTATTAACAGTCGCCGAGCAGAACGTCAAAATAGTAGCTAATTAGAGAAGATTTTCGACATTTTGACACTTTGGTTTTGATAAAACCAACGAGGTCAAAGTGAGAGTTCAGAGCAGTGGCGGATTTTGGCCTCTTGTTTGGGGGGGGGGGGGGGGCGATCTGTAGATCGAAATGTTCTCGGAGGTTTGTTCACTTAGAATTTTCTTAACGGCTTCCTATATACGGATATTTGACATTTTTAAAATAACTAGAACAAATTCGGAAGTTTATAGTAAGTTCTTTGTAGCTTATAAAATACGGCCTATCATTTTTTTAAGACCAAAGCAAAACAATGAAGATTGGAGGGAAAAAAAATTACGTGACTATATAATGAAACAAACTTATTGTTGAAGTCGAAACAGGAAACTAAATTATATTCTGTTGTTGAGACCTAGACCGTCCGACCTACCAGAAAGGTGTATGGTAACCGAAATTATACTCTGTATTAAGTATACACAAAAGTATACACAAGTAAGAGATTTCCATGTGAGAAGATTAATACTGAATATTAACTAAATAAACACACATTTACATTCTATTCACTAAATATGGTTATCATACAATACAATACAAATAAATTTTATTTTTCTTAGACTGTGGTAGAAAAGGAGGATGAACATGAGGAAATACAGTTAATATAGGTATTAATAAGCACTGAACATTGATTTACATTTTCCCATTTTTGTACATTTTTAGCTGCACAGGAATCAAATAATTTTTACGCGAAAAACATCACGTATAAACATCACGCAAAAACATTACGCAAAAACATCAAAAGAAAAGACCAATGGTTTGATCGAGTTTACTACCCCTGGCAAAAATGATGGAATCACTTCCATGTTATTTCAATGGGATACGAAGTTCAATGCTCTACAACTTTTGATGCACGGAGACCCTAAAAAACCCTTTTTGAGCGAAATTGAAGAACTTTAAAAACTTAACAAAATAAAAAATGTTTGAACAATTTTGCACTTTTCATTATTTAATAATTCACAACCAAAAAATAGGAAAAGAGCTGTAGGCTGAAAGAAAAAACTCGTGAAAACTAATTTAGAATAATAAATTTGATCATATAACATGAGGAGCTATATCTTAATGATTTTCCATGATCAAATTTATTATTCCAAATTAGTTTTTACGAGTTTTTTCTTTCAATCTCTAGCTTTTTTCCCATTTTTTGATCGTGAATTATTAAATAATGAAAGGTGCAAAATTTTTCAAATATTTTTTGTTTTGTTAAGCGTTTAAAGTTCGTCAATTTCGCTCAAAAAGGGTTTTTCAGGGTATCTGTGCATAAAAAATTGTAGGGTATTGAACTTCGTATACCATTGAAATAACATGGAAGTGATTCCATAATTTTTGTCAGGGGTAGTACCTATAACACTATTCAAATGTAATTGCCAATTCAGCTTATTATCGATCATTATCCCTAACAGCCTTACGGAGTCCATCTTAAAAACCCTGGCGCCGTTAACCTCCCAGGAAGGATCATCATTATAATATCAACTCAAGTCTTGCATTTTCTTTAGCAAATCGATCTAAAATTGTTACTGGTGAAATTGCGATATTATAATGCACATGCAACAAAGTCAATCCCACTAACAGATCTTCTCTAATTGTGTTTCGAAGCCATGTCTTCAATCGTTTTAGTGCTGAGAAGCTACCCTCGGAGGTTGCTACAGTAATTGGTAATGTTACAAGAACTTTCAGTAACACGTAGATCACATGGTACACTGCAGGATCACAGTTTTGTAGTGCTTCAAAAGCAGACTTGTGTATTCTGCCGGTATCGGTATTTTCTCGCGTCCATTTGGTTCTCCAGTTAATCACCTCAAGTTGAAGTGTACTGTTCATTTCTTCCACTCCCAGTTCGGCTATTCTGTGATACTTCTTGCTTAGCTCTGTCCAAGATGTGAGGAGTGACTCTTCGTCCGTGTTGATTTTCGCTAAAAGAGTCGATGGTACTAAATCTTGTAAATATAAGACATCCAGTTTTTCCTGTGCGAATCGGTCTTTAAGTCTTCTTGGACGAAGTTTAACAAAGGCAAGTAAACATTTATTCTGTAATAATCCTCAGGAGTTATGGCAGGACCATTTGATCTATGAACTTGGCGTCCAGCAGTACGTGGTATTTTTGTTTCAATTCCAAGATCATTACACATTCCCTCAACCTCTCTGCATATATTCCCGAAATCGGATTCCACATTTTTCTTACATTCACTTATAATCGTAATTGCATCAGAGATAGCATCTTGAGCTTTCTTTTTACTTTTATTATGGGGGGCGAGATTTCGTGGATAAACTGAGGGAGGGAGAGCAAGGCCAAAGTATCTACCTAATTATATATATATTTTTATAATTTTATAATTTATTTGATAAAACGTCGACATTTGTCAGGCGTTTGGGGGGGGGGGCGATCGCCTCGATCGCCCCTCCTGAAAGCCGCCACTGGTTCAGAGTGAGATGTTACTGCCGGATTTCTAGTATTGGGAAATGTAGAAATACTCCATCTACTCTTCAGGATATTTATGGTAAATTGGGCCGAGCTAAGCCCCCTAACCGCCCCAAATGGGGGGCCACATGATTCCCCCCCCCCAGTCTTATTGTATGAACAAATAGGTCTCCTATACGACACAAGATGTACACACCCAGCTGCCACAATTCATGAGATATCGGCCTAAAGAAAACTTTCCTTGCAACTCTGTATATCAATTATATTTTGATTTAGATGCCGCTTGTGCGTATAAAATATATATTTTATTTAAAGCTCTAAACTTTAATTTCGAGAGACAGACTCTATAACGTGGATATGAATGAGAGGTCAATAAAATAATCTTTATAAATAAAAATGAAAATCTGTCTGTCTGTCTGTCTGTCTGTTTGTCCCATCATCACGGGAGAACGGCTGAACCGAATTTGATGAAATTTTGTGGGTAGCCCAGAAATAGCCCCACTTAAAATTATATCCGTGTTTTGAGTTTTTACGACCAGTGGTTCTCGAGATATTAGTAAAAAACGAAATTTTCGTTTGTCTCATCATCACGGAAAAACGACTGAACCGAATTTAATGAAATTTGGTGGATAGCCTTGAAATATCCCCCCATAAATTTTGTCCAAGTTTCGAGTTTCTAAGACCTGGGGTTGTCGAGATATTAATGAAAAACGGAACTTTTTCCTAGGAGTTCTACTCCCTAACTCCGTGGTTTATCCAATTTAATCTCTGAGTTTGATGGGAGATTTTTTGCGTTAATTAGTCACTTTCTGAAAACATGAATTGTTTGAAACATGATTTAAAGGGGAAATCTATCTCCATGGTTCATGGTTTATTTAAAACAAGCTTTTACGGAACAATGAGAAGTATAGAGAAATCAAAATCGTTATTTAATTTCGCAGTTTATGTTATAAGACATGACATATTTAACATGTTATAAGATTCTATCTTATATCATGTTACTCAGAAACGCAATTAAATTAAATCTGTCTGTTAATTTTAATAATTATTTTTTCGATTTGAATAATAAATAAATGGATATAAAAATATATTTTAGAAAAGAACGATTTGATTTTTCTTATAGCATTTTTGACTGGATAATATCAATTACGGTCTTCAGGTTTAAAAATTATTATTATTTATATTTTCGGGGATTATTGATTCAAGGATTATTGATATTTTCAAGTTATTATGCAATTATTTTATTATGACAAAAATTGTTTAAACTCATATATTGTATGTTGTACGAATCTTCTACAAATACACGTGTATATCTTTAATCTACGAGAATATAAGTAGTACAGGTATATGGACATATGTTTTGATATATATTAGAATCAATTACGACCTTCTGGTATAAAGAGTACGGATATTATTGATGTTTTCAATTTATTACATCATCTCTTTTATTTTGGCAAATATTTTTGAGACGCATATTGTAATACGGGTAATCTTCTACTAACACATTGGCATATTTTCTGATCTGCGACAATATAATTAGTACGGGGTTGCATATATTCATTCAATTCCTATTTTTTCTTCTGTAAATTTGCTTACAAAAGGGGGCAGGATGTTTTATTCTTCAGATCTGATCGTGAAGATAATTTTGCATAGTGAGAACATATATTCTTAAACTTCTCTTTAGGAGCAATAAATTTAATATTTTAACAGAATTTGCACATGATTGCGAACTATAAGTTTCTTTAAATTATACACTCCGTACGAATAACGGATTAAATTAAATGTGTTTGTTAATGTTTTTATTATTTTTTTTCGATTTAAATAATAAATAAATGGATAAATGGATATAAAAGTATATCTTATGAATGGACGGTTTGATTTTTCTTTTAATTATATTAATTGCTGACTGCGTACATCAATTTCATTTATTTTGGCGAAGAGTTTTCATGCTTATATCGTATTTAGCTACTAAACTCATATATTGTGTTTAGCCAATAAATTCATATAGCCGATTGTTGAAACAGAAAAAGAGAAGCGCGGGTATATCTTCTAATACAATTGTAGTGTTTTCATTTAGTATATTGAAACGGGATAAGAATGTTTCATTCAGATCTGCAAATTCAAAGCTACGAATTTGGAGGGATATCGCTAATTTGACAACTTTTCTTAAACTTTGCCAAATTGACGAAAATGTCGCCAAATTGATATAAACGACACACAAACAGCTGCCATAAACCTCCGGGTTGGTCGTGTGGCTTGGGTCTTCTACATATCAATGAAATTTTTTTTTGTTTTGTTAGAAGAGAGCACTGAAATGATGTTTGGTTAGCATTTATCTGTCAGACCAACCATCCTACTTAGTAATACATTTAGCGAATTTTTAAAATGTCACCAAATTGATAAAAATGTTTTCAAATCTATAAAAGTATCTTGAAACTGATAAAATTGCGCTACATAAATGATATTAATTGTTTTTTGTTAGGGGATAGTATTGTGATGATATTTCGTCAATTTGTCGCAAAGTGGAACTGTCAGTTCTACAGTCCCACTTGGCGATAAATTTGGCGATTTTTTAAAATGTCGCTAATTTGACGAAACTGTCGCCAAATGTTCCATAGAAATATAACTATTTAGACGATATTTTTTCTACCAATTTATTTGAAGCAAATGATATCATGTCGCTTAGCAACGCATTTAAATCCAATGTGTTTATGCGGCAGACGATTTTTATTAAATCCTTTCCGATTTGAATAATGAAGATATGTATATAAAATAAATTTCATTGCCATTTCATTTTGGATAATATCAATTATACTCTTCAGGTTTAAACATTATTATTATTGATATTTTCCGGAATTATTGATTCAGTGATTATTGATATTTTTAAGTTATTACGCCATTGTTTTATTGCGGCAAAAATTGCTGACACACGCATATTGTACGTTGTACGAGTAATCTTCTAGGAATGCACGGGTATATCTTCTAACCTACGAGAATATAAGTAGTACAGGTATATTGGCATATATTTTGACATATATTGGCATATATATTGGAATCAAGTACAGTCTTCTGGTATGAAGATTAAGGGGATTAATTATATATTCAATTTATTACGTCGTCTGTTGTATTTTACCAAAAAACATTTGAGACTCATATTGCAAAACGGGTAATCTTCTACTAATAATCGGACATTATAAGTAGTACGTGTATATCTCCCCATATAATTTTAGTACTTTAAATTTGACATATATTGGAATAAATGACTGCCTTCAGATTTAAAGATTACGGGTTTATTGGTATTTTCAATTTATACATGTAATCTACTAATACAGGTTATATTTTCTAATATTCGCGTATATAATTAGTACGGGTCCCATACAATTTTAACGCTTTTATTTTGCATATATTGATTCAATTCCATATTTTTTTTTTTATATTTGCTTACATAAGGGGTCCAAGATGTTTTATTCTTCAGATATGTCCATGAAGATAATTTTATATAGCGAGAACAGAGATTCTTAAACTTCTTTTTAGGAGCATTATACTAAATATTTTAACAGAATATTTTGATTAGACATGTCATTTAGTATACTATAAGAATTTGCGCATGATTATGAATTTCAAGTTTCTTTATATTATATACTCCGTACGAAGAACGGGTATGCTGCTAGTGTTTTATAAATATATTAAAGGAATCCATCACAGTGTGCGGGGAAAGCTATGTACTGTCCACTTTGTAATTGCATGTTACTACTGCAAAGTTTAAAGTTAGATTTGGAAAATCGATTGATGGGTGAATATTTTTCCTGTCTTCCACGAAAGGCCCTTGCAGTATGACCTTGCATCGCCTATTAAATTGCCCTTTCCTTTTCAATGTACATTCAGTGGTAGGAGATCGTATACCCAATTTAAACCATTTCCCAAAAATCCCTACAGAGGAATTCTTCGAAAATTAAAGTCAGTGTAAAACCCGAAATCCAATAAAAATTATAAAATGAAACCAATTTTACAACCTTATTAATTTCGCCCATGTAATTTGCTCCCGAAACCGACATTTTAAATGAGCGAATGACAAGAGCAGCTAGCTTGTTAACAAGTATCGCTTCAAAAGGCTTTGCGCCCAATTTGCCCATCCCTCTTTGTTCTGCACCCATCCCTTCGTTAACCCTAATTTATACTGAGCAAATGAGATGAGTCGATCGTCTAATTAAGGTACTTTCAGGGGAAGAATTATCGGGACGTGATCGAGGTTTATTTCCAAAGATGGACGTTCTAAATGAATTTTTAAGAGAAGTAATGATTTTGGATTTAACTAGTAAATGTTCTGTAATGAGTGAATATTATTTTTGTAGTTGCTAAGAAGAAACGTAATTATATTAGAATGAAGTCAGGATTTAATTTATAAGTGTAAAGCTGCAAATATTTGTCCTTAAAATTTTCTATGCAATACATTTTACTAGTGAATGTCGCCAAATGTGTCACCAAAGCAAATTTATCGTAAAGCGTGACAGATAGACACACAGTCAGATATACTTTCCTTATGTACGTTTATGTACGATAAATTTTACTCGTGCTTGTCGCCAAGTTTGTCACCAAAATTACCGAATTTGTAGCCAAGTGTGACAGACAGACACACAGACAAATTTACTTTTCTTATGTGCGTTTATGTACGATATGTTTTACTCGTGCTTGTCGCCAAATTTGTCACCAAAGTCACCGAATTTGTCGCCAAGTGTGACAGTCAAACACACAGACAGATTTACTTTTCTTGTACATATAATCAATATATAGCCAATGTATTTTCTCTATACTGTAATATAGTACAGAGGAAGCATTGATTTCATGAAAATTTTCGATTTCGAGATTTTGATGCCAATATATATATACTATATATATATGTCTTAGGACATCTTATACGCGTTTAAACTATTTTTAAAGTGACGCATTTCTGTTCTCCTGTAATCGATTTTTTGTATATACGACAGTTGCCACAAATATTAATGGGATTTATATTCGACTTTGTTAACGAAACATCTAGAACTAGATAAAATTTTTGAAATTCAAGCAAAAACTTCAAAATTTATTATATAATACAAAATTATTCAAAATTTTATATTTTCTTAACATGACAGCATAGGAAAAATGCTAACCATGCATAAAATGGATTATTTATAGCTCAGTGACCCCGAAACTTCAATCATTGTGAAAAACAGCCGCGATATAATTTTTGTGTTTATGATATCATTAGCTCCTACTTGTGAGGTAAGTTCCTCCCCCGGAGATATATTGTCAAACGTGGTATCAATCAACAGAATTTTGTTTAAAATAAATCACAAGCTATTTGAAAATGGATTCTGGTATGAGAAAGTTGAGTGGTGCCACACTCTAGTTAATTAATCTAGCTCACATATAATTATCTTCCGAAACTGGTATTTTAAATGGCCATGTAGCAAATGCCAAGCAGCTTGCTAATAAGCATCTCTTCAAATTATGCCGGTCCCATTTACCCTTCCTACTTTGTTCTGCGCTCATGTCTTTTTGAGGATACTTCATTAAACCTAATCTACACATAGCAGAGAAGAAAGAGTCTTAGCACATAACAAGACCTCTTCAGAAGAACGAGATACGCACAAGGAGATGATTTAATTTGAAAGACTGGTGTTTCAAAGGGGATTTTAAGAGAATTAAGATTTGACTTAACTAATACAATATAAGGAATAAGATGAGGGCACCACATGACTTTCACTACATGATGCAAAGACTTTACTGATTTCACAATAAAATAATGCTGTACAAGATCCACGGCCCAAAGCTTTTGACATAAAACTAACACATTTTACACCTTTAGACACGGCCCAAAGCTTTTGGCATTAATCTTTGGCATTAAATAGAAATTTGGCGCTTTTGGCAAATTATTAGTGCAGAAAGAATGACTTATCACATGAAAAAACCTCATTAAAATACAATCCACATTGAATCTAAATCCGGTAAAAAGTGACTTGGCGCCTTTTTGGGTGTCAAAATATAAAACCGTTACAAAATGCATCTTCTCTCGCAAATGGAATGAACTAAAATCTAGATTCACGAGAATGACGTAATTTTTACTTGATTATATTGCATATAGAAGTAAACTTTCTACTTGGAATGGATAACGCATTTTTTAATTTTTTGTAATTTTTTGATAATTTTTAAATACGTTCAATATCTCGTTCTAAAATTTATATTATTTATATTCTAATGAAACACTACATAAGAAATAATTATTTATGTAACTTTAATAAAGGATCTGATTTTTTAATTATTTTTTCAAAAATTCATTCAAAAATTTCGAGATCTTCTGAACAAGCGATTAATTTTATAACTAAAATATAATCCATGTATTCACAAATTATATTGATCGTACCAAATTACGTTTGCAACCCTTCAATCTTCCGTGAGATATCGTATCCACAGACTTACATGCATACATATACAGAGGCAACACCTCAATAAACATTCGATTCGAGTTCAGGGATACTTAAAGCATGCTTTTTCGTCGAAAACTCGAATTCGAATTTTCGACCTCTTCACAATATTTTCTGTATAGAGTATACTATGTATGCAGGGAAGATGAAACTTTGCTCAAATTACTGTTCAAAATAATCTGAATGTACCTATACCAACATCAGTTTATTAAAAGAAATTACATTATTAGAGAAGACTATCTTTAACAACACTGTCTTATGATCATTATTATGATGTATATCATTAGCTCATAAGACGTTATAAATAATTCACACAAACTGCTACTGCGCTTCTACTTCGTCTGCGTTTTTACTTCTCCCTGTAAACTTAGCGTACTCTTCGCTGGCGTTGTATAATGTGTAAAGAACCTTGCTGCCCCAACCGGGAATCGAACCCTCGATCTCCGAACTGACCAGCGACGCTCAACAGTTGAATTTCTGGGACGAAATTGCAAGCTCTTATAGTCGAAATGGACTCTGTATTCTCCGTCCTCTAATGTCAGATTGGTGGGCAACTGACAATCTGACTGACCACCTCCTGCTACTTTTACCTCAAGTTAGGTTCCTGCTACTTTTACTTCAGGTTAGCCTTCTATAACTATTATTTTTACCCAGGTAAGTATCGTGTGTGGTCGTTATCCTCTGAATTTTGAAATCGGCGCCCAATCTTCCAGAGTCCACTGAATTTGTACTAGTCGTACTAAGGTCACTTTCAGACCTCCGACGTCTTTGCACTAACTTACAGGGCTGATTTGTTAGGGAGCCATCTTAAAGAACCTTATTGCCCCAACCGGGAATCGAACCCTGGATCTTCGAACTGGCCAGCCGAAGCCCTATCGTTGAGCTACTGGGACGAATTTGCAAGCTCTTATCGTCGATGTGGACCTTGTTATCTGTCTATATCTTTGTCTGTCTGTCAGATGTCTGTTTTCGATTTCTTGTGCACACGGTAGCAGAAGCAAATATTAATGGATGTTTCGAAATTTTATATCCGGCTTTGTTATTAAAAAAAGCGCCAGAATTAGATAGAATTATTTTTAAATTCGAGCGAAAACTTTCAATTTTATTCAAGTTTTTTTTAACACTTTACAACTAAGTTAAAAAGTGTTTATGACTTTGTTCATTCTGTCTGTCTGTCTGTCTGTCTGCCCGTTAGCACGATAACTGCCGTAAAAATGACTTTATCAAAATGAAATTTTCGTATGTTGTACAGACGGTCTGTGGGACCTATGGGAATATAAATGAATAATATCACCCAATTAGTTTAGGATTGCACCAATTACATCACCCAATTAGTTTTGGTTGAAAAAATGAAATACATTGAACCCTACGGTACCTAATTTTTCAAACTTTTTTAAGCGGATTTAAATTTCACAAATTGCTTCGAAAATTTTAGAAAATATTGAAATTATCCCATAAATTATATAAAAGAAAATTCAGCAAAATATATCCAGTAGTTTTTTAAATAAAAATTAAAATAATAATGACACTTTTATATGAAGCGATCACGTGATCATTATATGAAGAGATCACGTGACCCACTTCAAAATAAAATATGGCATCCATCTTGTGTTAAAATCGTGATTTTAAAAATTATTTTTAATTCATATTTAGTGTTGTATCCGTCCTAAAACCGCTTTATTTTTGCTTAAATTATGTGCATCTACATACTGAAGCAACGCAATTACAATATATTTGAGTTTAAATGATCATCCTACTTTAATTATTTCTACAACGAAGCCTAATTTACACTTATGGAGAATGTAAATAGCAAATGATGAAGAATGAGTTGTATAAGAATTGCTGCATTTCTTTAACGCAAAATTATTTAGCTCGTGGAATCTGGAATATAGCTGATATGAATGAAATATTCATTGATTTTACACAGAGAAGAACGATTTTTCGCTGAAGTTTTAAGCATAGAGTTTAATTATTTGTACCTCCATGGCCTTAAGTTTTTAAATAAAATAAATAATTATAGTATTGTGATGAATGAAATGAATGGAAAAAAAATTATAAATGAAACGCTGCTTTTATAGAGAGAGCAAGACGATTTATATTTCGAAGACGTCATTTGAATAAATTTCATTTGTTTTCGACGAAGTTTTCAAATATAATAAATTATTGTAGTATTATGAAATTTTTAAAAATATTACCGAGGAATGTATCGCATTCTAGAGATGCTTAAAGAAGGCAATCTATATTCCAATGCCGTCATTTGAATGAAGTTCATTTTTTTTCGATGAAATTTTAAGTGTCCAAATATAATAAATTAATGTAGTATTGTGATAATTTTAAAAATATTACCTAGAAATGTGTCGCGTTTTAGAGATGTTTAAATAAAATTGCATTGAAGTTGGAAAGTGTTTCATAATCAATGCTTTATGCATGATTGATTTTTCTTGTTCTTTAATTATATAGACAGAGAGGAGTCTTCTACCAAACAACATCATTATATAAATCCAATAGGAACGTAAAGTTTATAACAGAAACTATATTTTTCAATGTCCAGTACAAACCACTGATACTAAACATCTCATTAATTAAAATATATATCTTAGCCTAGAAAGTTAGCCTTCCCTCCGTGGTGTACATTGTCAAGTGTAGTATCAATCCAAAGATATTTTTTTAAGCACTTTAAAGTGAATAGTAACACGCTATATATGTATTCATTTGGACCTACATTATAGATTTTTCAAATTGTTTCTTGTAAAATGTGAAAAAAAAAATGAATTTTGGACTGAGGAAGTCGAGTTGAGTTAATTTTAATTGGAAGTGACATCTCCAAAACTGGAAGTGGAAATCCCGAGTGATCCCATTAGTCCCTTTAAAATTTAACGCTAAGCCCATATCAGTCATCATTTAAGCTTTATACATAATCAATCTTTAGAAATATATGGTTTTAAGGAAAATTTTTTTAACCAGTGGAAAATTAATAGAAAGTGGAAATCCTAAATGACCCCCGCCCCCAAATACAAAACAAGAAAAATCAATCATGCTTAAAGCATCGATTATGAAACACTTTCCAACTCCAATGTAATTTTATTTAGACATCTCTAAAATGCGATACATTCCTCGGTTATATTTTTAAAATTATCACAATATTACATTACCTTATTGTATTTGAAAACTTAAAACTTCATCGAAAAAAATGAACTTCATTCAAATGACGGCATTGAAATATAAATTGCCTGGTTTAAAGATCTCTGAAATGTTATACATTCCTCGGTAATATTTTTAAAGTTATCATAATACTACAATAATTTATAATATTTGAAAACTTCATCGAAAACAAATAGATTTTTTCAAATGACGACGACATATAAATCGGCTGACTCTTTAAATAAAAGCAGCATTTCATTCATAAACATTTTTCTATTCATTTCATTCATCACAATACTATAATAATTAATTTCATTTAAAACTCAAAATCATGGAGGTACAAGTAATTTAACTCTATACTCATAACTTCATCAAAAAATCGTTTGCTTCTCTGTAAAATCAATCATTGTTTCATTCATATCAGCTGTATTGCAGACTCTATGGGCTAAATGATTTTGCGTTAAAGAAATGCAGCAATTCTTATAAAAGTCATTCTACATCTTTTGGTATGTACATCTTCCATAAGTGAAAAGTAGGCTTCGTTGTAGAAATAATCAAAGTTGGATGATCATTTAAACTCAAATATATTGTAATTGCGTTGTTTCAGGATGTAGATGCACAGAATTTAAGCTAATATGAAGCGGTTTTAGGACGGATACAGCACTAAATATGAATTAAAACGAACTTTAAAAATTACGGTTTTGACACAAGATGGATGCCATATATTATTTTGAAGTGGTCACGTGATCTCGTCATATAATGATCACTTGATCTCTTCATATAAAACATGTAATTATTATTTTAATTTTTATTTAAAAACTACTGAATATATTTAGCTGATTTTTTTTATATATTTTATGGGATAATTTGAATATTCCCTTACACTTTCGAAGCAATTTGTGAATTTTAAATCCGCTTAAATGTTTGAATGATTAGGTCCCATAGGGTTCAATGTATTTCATTTTTTCAATCCGGGTTCAATCCAAAACTAATTGGGTGATATCATTCATTTATATTCCCATAGATCTCACAGACCGTCTGAGCAACGCACTAAAATTTCATTTTGATAAAGTCATTTTTACGGCAGTTATCGTGCTAACGGACAGACAGACAGACAGACAAAATGAACAAAGTCAAAAACACCTTTCAACTATGTTGTAAAGTGTTAATAAAGTCATTTTTGCGGCGGTTATCGTGCTAACGGACAGACAGACAGACAGACAGAATGAACAAAGTCATAACCATTTTTCAACTATGTTGTAAAGTGTTAAAAGGCAATACCACCAATAAGAAACTTTGTAAATAACAGCACAAATAGTTTATTCAGAGTAATAGTTTTATTTTATTTTTAGTTTATTTTTTTTTCTAAAAAAACAATTGTTTTCCTTCATTTATAATTACTCCATTTTCCTGATGCAGTTTTATAATGGGTTTCTTTTTTCCGTTGCCTGTTGCTCCTTATTATTTACTGTTTTCCCATTCTTCATGTAATTAACTGTTTTTGCTACTAGTTTGTTACTTATCAATATTTCCTTTATAGTTGATAGTAATCCATTTAGTTTCTTAAACCACCTATATCTTTTAGTTTTATATTTCCTATCATTTCATCTTCACACGAATGCTTAATTTATCGAAACCATTGATATTTCCTTTAATTTGTTAGGTTGCACTACGTTTCGTAAATTGTTTTATTTATATTTAATTGTGTTTTTATCATCTCGCATGTCGGTATATGACGAAGACCTAGACCACTTGACTGGCCCAGAGGCATGGAGAGGCTGTTTGAATAGCCGGGACATGTCGGTATAGGTATATGTGTGCTAATTGGTCAGTATCATGTGTATTTGCTACGAAGAAACATAATTATGCTCTGTGATTGAGGGTAAGGAGCAACTGGATAGAAACTGTCTACCCAATTGATTTATGACCAATAAACTTTCAGTTTAATTATGTATTATGTGAAATATATATATATATATATATATATATATATATAAGAACATTAAAAATTCAATGATATTTCAAATTGATACATTTAAAGCTTCGTATATCAAAGTTGCCATGCTGCTCTTTCAATATAAGCCAAAATAGTATTTATAAAGTGTGAAGGTATAGATTGAACATATAAGGGGGGGAAATGAAAGGGAAATAAAGTGAAAAGCAAGAAGGGGTAGGAAATACTTACAGGTAAAGCAGTAAATGGCCAGGGGGAATTGTGACCCCCTGTTCCCGGTTAAAGCAGCTTTTATTCCTTCGAAACACTCCCGGAGCCACTACCTTCCTGAAACAATCCTCCGTCCGACAAAACGCTAAGAAACATCAACAACATAAATGAAGCTGCTTTAACCGGGAACAGGGGGTCACAATCACCCCTAGCCATTTACTGCCTTACCTGTATGTATTCCCACCCCCCTTTATGTTCAATCTATACCTTCACACTTTATAAATACTATATATATATATATATATATATATATATATATATATATATATATATATATATATATGTATATATATATATATATATGTATATATATATATATATATATATATATATGTTATATATATATTATATATATATATATATATATATATATGTATTATGTATGTATCTTATTGGATGCTTCCTTCATGGTGTTGCATTTTGGATGGCCAGCAGCATATATATATATATATATATATATATATATATATATATATATATATATATATATATATATATATATATATATATATATATATATATATACATATATATATATATACATATATATATATATATATATATATATAATTATTGTATTTTGGTAAATGAACGAAGGAAGTTGCAGATATATTTTTCCTGCGACTGGCGTCAAACTCATAAGTGTCGGTGCATATTTCAAGAGAATATATCTCTGTCTCGTTAGGTGATATTGCATTGGAGATGGAACTAAAAAATAATGCGCGCGTCACATTATGATTTAACTGCTGTATGGGCCCAGTTAGACGTGTCTTAGTTATGGGCTATTTTAGGGGAGTGAAGAAGATTCAATTTCTTCGTCTATGATGGAATTTCGTGGTGTATTTTTCTTTTTATCTTTATCGTTTCGTTTTCGCAAACATTGCGTTTGCTGTTCGATAACTCGGGTTAAAAGTTAATAGCAAATTTGAATTAGAAAATTGTCATTTCATAGGAGATTTGCCATTTTTGATATGTTTGCAATTTTTCTATGTCGAAAGCCCAGGCCGACCGACTCGTCCGAAGACACGGAGAAGCAAAATGGGCAGCCGGGCTATTTTTCTATGTGAATCATATCTATCTATCTATCTATCTATCATATCTATTATTTCTATGTGAATCATGGAAACTTTTAATTGAAACTTGCTGACTGATATATTTATTTTCTTAGCCGTTTTCTTTAACTTTTACATTTTCAGATACTGGTTAAAATAGAGTTTCGCGTGCACTGCATTTTCCAGCATATAAAATTTTTGAATCAATTGCACAAAAAAATGCATAACGGCGTTCTACATAAAACGGCATTAGATAACAAAAAATAACTCTTAAAACCTTATTACATTTTTCCATTTTTTTCATGTTAAATCATTAAAATATTTATTGAGAGTACATTTTCTTGATATAAATTTATTTTTTATCTTTATTGGTGCCTTGTTTTTAATTATTATTATTACATCTTTTTACATTAATTATTGCATTTTTTATTATTATTACCTTGTTTCTTAACTGTTGATTAGAGCACACACTGTTTCTGTCGTGAGGAATCAAAACTCTTTCGAAACAATTGTCTTATGATTGCCTATTTTCTTATGATTGCCTATTTTCTTATGATTGCCTATTTTCTTATGATTGCCTATTTTCTTATGATTGATTTCTTCAAAGGAGTACTAGAAAGTTATATTCTCACAAGCAGCCGTTTTATTTATTGCATGTTATATTCTCACAAGCAGCCGTTTTATTTATAACTTGTTATATTCTCACAAGCAGCTGTTTTATTTATTGCATGTTATATTCTCACAAGCAGCCGTTTTATTTATTGCACGTTATATTTTCACAAGTAGCCATTTTATTTAATGTATGTTATAATTTTACAAGAAGTCATTTTATTTATTGCCTGTTATATTCTCACAAGCAGTCGTTTTATTTATTGCTTTATTGCATGCAATATTTTCACAATCAGTCGTTTTACTCATTGTTATTTATACCACTTGCAATAAATCACCAACTTCCTCGCGTATCTGATTTAAGTGCAAAACTGAAAATCTAATAAAATCATCTCAGTGCGAGTAATTCTACTACCTTATTAATCTATCCACCCATGCTATTTGCTTTCAAAACCGACATCTTAAATGGATGAATAACAAGGGCAGACTGCTTGTTAGCAAGTATCGCTTCTAAAGGTTTCGCGCTCAATTTGCTTATCCCTCTCCTTTGTTCTGCAGCTATCCCTTTCGCGTGCCCTTCGTTAGCCTTAATTTATACACGGCAGATAAGATGGGTCGATCACCTGATTAAGGGAGAGAGTGTGGGGCGTGATCAAGATTTAATTTAAAAATATGATTGTTTGAGAGAGAAATTTAAGAGAATTGAAGATTTCGAATTAAAATAGTATGCGCTTTCTAAACAGTAATGTGTACGGATATGAAGGGAATAAATGTTATTCCATGAACAAATGTAAAGTTCATGTAATAACATTTATATATATAAATAACATTTATATAGATTTATATAGATATACGTTTCTATAGATATATATATAACGTAATTTATTGTTTAGACGTATATTTTTGATTAGGTGAGGTTAATTTCAGGGTATAAGAGTAAGTTAAAAAATTTGAATAATTTCAGCATTATTTTAAGCTTAATTACAGCTTTAGTCATATAATATAAAGCATAATATGTAGGGTGTCCAGTGCTATCGGTGCCCAATGGCTATTTCCTCAACCGTTAGTCACAGAGATGCACTTCGAATTGCAAAAATGTTCTAAATTTTAAAATCTATTATCTTAGAAACAGTTTAAATCAATAAATTCATTTCTGAAGGAAATACGAAATATAAATTTTTATACAGTCACCCGGCCCTACCAATTATATTTAGGAAAATCATCCTCATGCAATTTTATGCAAAATAAAAAAATCATCCTTTTACGACCAAAATTAACCGATTTATAGCTGTTTAAAGTTGGACCCCTGTTTTGCTGAGAAATGGTCAATACGGTCTCTGATTGGTTGGTTGCTTGAAACGGGACATTTTAATGTGTGGAAAAGCGACTTAAGTCATAAAGTTTAATGCTTCATAACTCGGTGAATTTTGGTCGTAAAAAGAAGATTTTTTTTTTATTTTGCATGAAATTGTATGAGGATGATTTTTCTAAATATAATTGATAGGACCGGGGGACCGTATAAAAATTTATATTTCGTATTTCTTTCAGAAATGTTTTTATTGATTTAAACTGTTTCTAAGATAATGAATTTTAAAATTTAAAACATTTTTGCAATTGGAAGTATATCTCTGTGACTAACGGTTGAGGAAATAACCATTGGGCACCGATAGCACTGGACACGCTGTATAATATAAAGCATAATATGAAGCACAATATGGAGTATAATACAAAACATGTGAAATATAAAGCATAAAATATAATACAAATAACTATAATATGGCTCAACTCGTCTTTCCGATACCATAATTCACTTTTAAGTAACTTGTAGTTTTTTTTCCAAATTTTACAAGAATTATTTTTTAAAAATTAGTATCGTTGTTCCAGATTATTACAATTATAGCGTGTTATCCTTCGCTTTAAAAGACTTAAAAAGATCTTCTGATTGATGCCATCTTGAAAATGTACTCCCTGAGGGTAACTTGCCCCTCCCTAACGAGACTTATGACGTCACGGACATAAAAATTGTATCGCGGTTATTTTTCACAACAATAATTGAAACTATAAAGTCTTGTGATCACTGAGTCATAAATAATCCCTTTTATGCATGATTATATGAAATTTTGTTCTACGCTGCCATGTCAACAAAATATAAAATTTCGAAGTTTTCAATTGAATTTTAAAAAAACTCTCTAGTTCCAGATCTTTTGATAGCAAAGTCGAATATAAAGTTTCATGAAAATTCATTTTCATTCACAAAAGAAACCGACAACAGACAGACATCCCACCTAAAATAGTGAAAACGCTCTCAGAAGGTCCTAAAACATATATCAGCATCAAAATCCGGAATTCGAAAATTTTCGTGAACGGAATACTTTTCTATACTATATTACGTAGTATGAGAAAGTAAAAATAATATAAAGCATAATATAAAGCTTAATGTAAAGCATAATATAGCTTAATGTAAAGCATAATATAAAGTATAATTATCTGTGGTATCCGCATATATAGTGGTCATTTTCTTAATAGACACTTCCTTTCATTTCACTTCAGTCAATTCACCCTCATTTCCCTTCGACAATTTTGCATAATATCAATTTTGGATAATAATAAGATTCATATACCGTATTTCCCCTAAAATAAGACCGTGTCTTATATTAATTTTTGCTCCAAAAGACGCATTAGGGCTTGTTTTCAGGAGATGTCTTATTTTTTCATGCAAAATAATTTACATTCATTCATTTACAACAATCTACATTTATTCATATATTCATGTACAAGAATCTACATTTATTTTTATACTAGCCGCCTTTGGCGACCAGCCTGTTCGCAACCCTTGAAAATGCTGATCGTGGCAAATTCCAACCGTGGCAAACTCGTTGGCGCGACCTACCAGAAAGGTGTAAGGTAACTGGTTGGACGGACAGGATGTGCCACCCAATTTAGACCGGAACCCAGTGGGGGCGGCATCCACAGGGAACGTACCCTCCTTCCCCTACCACCAACCTCTCGGAAAAACATACGGACCCATATGTTTAACGTGATCGTACTCCGTGTCAGTGGCGGAAATCGAACCCGGACCTACCGCGTGCAATTCCCGCGCGCTAACCACTGGGCTACTTCGCCCTCCGCGACAATCTCCATAACTTTCTTTTTATTCACCCAATTTAGACCGTACCCTCCTTCCCCTACCATCAACCTCTCGGAAGGACTCACGAACCCACATGTTTAACGTGATCGTGCTTTGCGTGAACGTGGCGTAAGTTTTGGCAGTGGCGGGAATCGAACCCGGGCCTACTGAGTGCAATTCCCGCGCGCTAACCACTGGGCTGCCGCGCCCTCCGCGACAATCTCCATAACTTTCTATATATTCACCCAATTTGGACGGGAACCCAGTGGGGGAGGCATCCACAGGGGCCGTATCCTCCTTCCCCTACCACTAACCTCTCGGAAGGACTTACGGACCCACATATTTAACGTGATCGTATTCCACATAAACACGGCGGCAGTCTTGGCAATGGCGGGAATCGAACCCGGGCCTACCGCTAACTTCCCGCGCGCTAATTTGCAATTTAAAATGACCATATGCTTAATTCCATCATCCTCATTCCATTGTTTCATTGTTCCATCATTTAAAATATCCAAAAGTTAAAATATACATTTAAAAAATCCATATCGTTCCATCATTTAAAATATAAATATAATAATTTATATGGAGTAAAGGAGCTCTATTCAGAACCGTGACGTCACCTCCACCTTGACGTCCCCACCCACCACCTTCCCTCCTTCTGCGGGGGAGAAACGCCGGTTAAGAAGCGGCACGCCGAGCGGAACGCCGAGAAATTGAAATTCGGAAACTTTTAAAATCCCGATCCTGTGGGCAATACGGAATATTTCCTGACCAGATTGGTCTTGTAAGAATGCCATATGTTTGACCTTTCTAAAAATGTAAATTATTAGTCGAAATTATGAGTACTTTTTACTATGCGAGAATTTAAAAACCAAAAATACTTTTCTTGAGCAAAAAGTGACTTTTGTTTTAAAATCTTTAAAAAATATTAGAAATCGATATTCAGATTTGAAATTGATATATTTTTACTCGCAATTGTCAGCTCTTTCCGATGGTGTGATTTGTTTTTTCCTACGATGTCCGGATCGTGGGAAAAAAAGGGCAAAAATGGCAAAAAACGGTCGAAATCGCATAGAACATTAAATAACAAAAAAAATAATTAAAATTTTAAAAATCGGTTTTCACGTGTCCCCTTCCCTCCCCCCCGGGTCTCCGATTGCCAAATTGCGCGGTCGCGATTGCCAAAATGCGCGGATTGCCAAAATGCGCGAATTTCCGATTGCCAAATTGCGCGGTCGCGAAACGTATAGTGTATAAGACACACAGACATTGCCTTTTATTATTTAAGATTCAAGTTCAAAAGTTTACATTTATTCAAGTACAGTCATGCCATCTTCTTCTGGAACATCGTTATAGCTCCAAACTCAGAATTCCGGTCTATTTTGTGATTCCATTTCCTGTAGAACCATTGTCCCTAATCTCTCATGTCCAGCAATAAAGCTCTTCTTAAATGAGTATTTCTTGATCATGTTGCATTGGCAACACAGCTGTCAGTGACTTTATCCCATGAATTCACCCAAGTCACGATCTCTTGCTGGCTAGGCTTCACAAAGTGTCCACACTGTTCTCGCCATTCTATTTTCAATGTAATCATTGATTCCTATACGCAAATGGTTCTTGAATTGCTTGTTTACTGCAATATCAAGAATCTGGAGATAAGCAGTTATTCCTATGGGAATCATTATTTGAACTATTCTTCTTTCTGCAAGGAAGCTGTTCATGTCTAGTGCTGTAAGAGCTGACTGAATCCCAGACGAGCAGACTTCTTTGCCCACCTCGCAAAACAAGTGATAGCTTTAAATCGACAAACTTCTTTATAGCTCTTTGTTTGCACCACAACCATTTGGATTCAAAAACATAAATGCCTGAAACACATTCAATCTTTTCTTTCTTGCCCTTAGTGATGATTAGAGACGGGACTTTCTTTCCATCCAGACGAAGTAATAAAATACAGGTAACACGTGCACTTTCGTAAACAGTGGAGGGAATATAGATTGCCGAGTCACCCGTCTGATTGTTTGAGATTCTGACCCATAAACACTTTAGTTTCAATCATAGCAATCAAGTTGGAGAGTTGGTATTTAGAAAAGTCGATGTCATCAACAAAAGACTTGAATGCGAGTGCACGTTTAATAACGTCAGTATCTTCCAGCTTGAACAGTGTTGTCGATGTTCTTAAAGACAGTTCATATCGCTGAAGGAAATAGCAAATTTGATAGCAAAAGTTAATAGCAAATTTGAATTAGAAAATAAAATTGTCATTTCATAGGAGATTTGACATTTTTGATATGTTTGCAATTTTTCTGTGTGAATCATATCTAGCTAGCTATCTATCATTACTGTGTGATTCATGGAAAATTTTAATAAGTGACACTTGCTGACTGATATATTTATCTTCTTAGCCGTTTTCTTTAACTTTTACATTTTCAGATACTGGTTAAAATAGTTTCCCGTACATTGCATTTTTCAGCATATAGAATTTTTGAATCGGCTACACAAAGAAATGCAATACCGCGTTCTACATATAACGGCATTAGATAACAAAAAATAACTCTTAAAAACTTATTACATTTCTCCATGTTAAATCATTAAATTATTTATTGACAGTACATTTTCTTGATATAAATTTATTTTTTATTTTAATTGTTACCTTCTTTTAATTATTATTATTACTTCTTTCTTCATTATTAATTGCATTTTTCATTATTATTACCTTGTTTCTTAACGGTTGATTAGAACACATACTGTTTCTGTCGTGAGGAATCTCAAAACGTCTTCGAAACAATTGTAGTCGTCTAATTTCTTACGATTGCTTTCTTCAAAGAAGTACTAGAAAGTTATATTCTCATAAGCAGTCGTTTTATTTATTGAATGTTATATTTTCACAAGCAGCCGTTTTATTTATTGTATGTTATATTCTCACAAGTAGCCGCTTTATTTATTGCATGCTATATTCTCACAAGCAGCCGTTTTATTTATTGCACGTTATATTTTCACAAGTAGCCGTTTTATTTATTGGTTGTTATATTCTATCAAGCAGTTTTTCATTTATTGCATGTTATATACTTACAAGCAGCCGTTTTATTTATTGCTTATTATATTCTCATCAGCAGTCCTTTTACTTATTGCGTGTTATATTCCCACAAGCAGTCGTTTTATTTATTGCATGTTATATTTCACCAAGCAGTCGTTTTATTTATTGCATGTTATATTCTCACAAGCAGACGTTTTATTTATTGTATGTTATATATTCATTAACAGTCGTTTTATTTATTACATGTTATATTCTCACAAGCAGCCGTTTTATTTATTGCATGTTATTTTTTCACAAGCAACCGTTTTATTTATAGCATATTATATTTTCACAAGCAGTTGTTTTATTTATTGCTTCATTTCATGTTATATTTTCACAATCAGTCGTTTTACTTATTGTTATTTGTACCACTTGCAATAAATCACCAAATTCCTCGCGTATCTGATTTTAGTACTAAATCGAAAACCTAATAAAATCATCTCAGTGCGAGTAATTCTACCACTTTATTAATCTATCCACCCATGCTATTTGCTTTCAAAACCGACATCTTAAATGGATGAATGACAAGGGCAGACTGCTTGTCAGCAAGTATCGCTTCCAAAGGTTTTGCGCTCAATTTGCCAATCTCTCCTTTGTTCTGCAGCTATCCCTTTCGCGTGCCCTTCGTTAGCCTTAATTTATACCCGGCAGATAAGATGGGTCGATCACCTGATTAAGGGAGAGAGTGTGTGGGGCGTGATCAAGATTTAATTTAAAAATATGATTGTTTGAGAGAGAAATTTAAGGGAATTGAAGATTTCGAATTAAAATAGTATGCGCTTTCTGAACTTTAATGTGTATGGATATGAAGGGAATAAATGTTATTCCATGAACAAATGTAACGTTCATGTAATAACATTTATATATATAAATAACATTTAAGTAGATTTTTATAGATATGCGTTTCTATAGATATGTATAAAACGTAATTTATTGTTTAACGTATATTTTTGATTAGGTGAGGTTAATTTCAGGGTATAGGAGCAAGTTAAATAATCTTATGTGGGCAACACATGACTTTCCTTATATAATGTAATGAATTTCCTACTTTTACAGTAAAAAATATAGGATTTTCTTAATAGTAGATACTAATATTCTTTCCAAGATATTGAATTTTCGACAAATAGTCGTCATTTTCATCGATTTCGCGCCATTTTTATCCATTTGGCGAGATTTTCGTTAATTTGGCAACATTTCAAAAAGTCGCCAAGTTGGCGACATTCCGCCAAATTCGTCGCCAAAATCTCGCCAAGCGTTATGGACGAAGAAATAAATTGTTCTTACTGCAGATAAATGATTATTGGCGTTCAAATACAAAAATATTACTCAAAGAATCTTTTTTTCATGAATGGAACGAGCTAGATCCACGAGAATGATGTCACCCAATTTATCGCATGGTATTACATATGAAAAGTGAACATGTTTCTCATAGGAAATATTTTTTTTTTTAATTTTATATGACTTTTTAATAATTTTTTTGAAAAATGTGCAATATCTAGAGAACGGTTCATGTTAGCTTTCTAAAATATATGTCAATCGTTTTCTAATGAAAAATTACATAAGAAATGTCTATTTGCGTAACTTTATTAGTGGTTTTGTTTTTTTGACGATTTTTTCAAAATTTTATTCGAAAATTTAGGGGGGGTTCTGAACATTCGATTGCGTATAAAAGCAATAGGCTTCCAGTGTTTACGGATTGTGATTTGTGTACCAAATTTGGTTCGAATCGGTCCATTCGTTCGTCAGTTATCGTCTCCACAGACTCACTGACACACACACACACACACACACACATACTTCCACACACACACACACACACACACACAGGCATCACTTCAAAAATGTTTGATTCGTGATCAGGGATGCTTGAAACGTGCTCTCCCGTCGAAAACTCGATTTCGAATTTTCGACCCCGTCACAATATTTTCCTTATACATTTTGTATATAAGGAAAGTAAAAATTTGAATAATTTCAGCATTATTTTAAGCTTAATTACAGCTTTAATCATATAATATAAAGCATAATATACAGGGTGTCCAGTGCTATCGGTACCCAATGGCTATTTCCTCAACCGTTAGTCACAGAGATACACTTCCAATTGAAAAATCATTTAAATTTTAAAATCTATTATCATAGAAACAGTTTAAATCAATAAATGCATTTCTGAAAGAAATACGAAATATAAATTTTTATACATTAACCCGGTCTTACCAATTATATTTAGGAAAATCATCCTCATACAATTTTATGCAAAATAAAAAAAATCATCCTTTTATGACTAAAATTGACCGACTTATAGATGTTTAAAGTTGGACCCCATTTCTGCTGAGAAATATGATCAATACGGTCCCTGATTGGTTGGTTGCCTGAAACGGGACATTTTGAAGCGTGGAAAAGCGACTTAAGTCATAAAGTTTAATGCTTCATAACTCGGTGAATTTTGGTCGTAAAAAGAAAAATTTTTTATTTTGCATGAAATTGTATGAGGATGATTTTCCTAAATATAATTGATAGGACCGGGGGACCGTATAAAAATTTATATTTCGTATTTCTTTCAGAAATGTATTTATTGATTTAAACTGTTTCTAAGATAATGAATTTTAAAATTTAAAACATTTTTGCAATTGGAAGTATATCTCTGTGACTAACGGTTGAGGAAATAACCATTGGGCACAGATAGCACTGGACACCCTGTATAATATAAAGCATAATATGAAGCACAATATGGAGTATAATACAAAACATGTGAAATATAAAGCATAAAATATAATACAAATAACTATAATATGGCTCAGCTCGTCTTTCCGATACCATAATTCACTTTTAAGTAACTTGTAGTTTTTTTTCCAAATTTTACAAGAATTATTTTTTAAAAATTAGTATCGTTGTCCCAAATTATTACAATTATAGCGTGTTATCCTTCGCTTTAAAAGACTTAAAAAGATCTTTTGATTGATGCCATCTTGAAAATGTACTCCCTGAGGGTAACTTGCCCCTCCCTAACGAGACTTATGACGTCACGGACATAAAAATTGTATCGCGGTTATTTTTCACAACAATAATTGAAACTATAAAGTCTTGTGATCACTGAGTCATAAATAATCCCTTTTATGCATGATTATATGAAATTTTGTTCTACGCTGCCATGTCAACAAAATATAAAATTTCGAAGTTTTCAATTGAATTTTAAAAAAACTCTCTAGTTCCAGATCTTTTGATAGCAAAGTCGAATATAAAGTTTCATGAAAATTCATTTTCATTCACAAAAGAAACCGACTACAGACAGACATCCCACCAAAAATAGTGAAAACGCTCTCAGAAGGTCCTAAAACATATATCAGCATCAAAATCTAGAATTCGAAAATTTTCGTGAACGGAATACTTTTCTATACTATATTACATAGTATGAGAAAATAAAAATAATATAAAGCATAATATAAAGCTTAATGTAAAGCATAATATAAAGCTTAATGTAAAACATAATATAAAGTATAATTATCTGTGGTATCCGCATATATAGCGGTCATTTTCTTAATAGACACTTCCTTTCATTTCACTTCAGTCAATTCACCCTCATTTCCCTTCGATAATTTTGCATAATATCAATTTTGGATAATAATAAGATTCATATACCGTATTTCCCCTAAAATAAGACCGTGTCTTATATTAATTTTTGCTCCAAAAGACGCATTAGGTCTTGTTTTCAGGAGATGTCTTATTTTTTCATGCAAAATAATTTACATTCATTCATTTACAACAATCTACATTTATTCATATATTCATGTACAAGAATCTACATTTATTTTTATATATTCATGTTCAAAAGTTTACATTTATTCAAGTACAGTCATGCCATCTTCTTCTGGAACATCGTTATAGCTCCAAACTCAGAATTCCGGTCTATTTTGTGATTCCATTTCCTGTAGAACCATTGTCCCTAATCTCTCATGTCCAGCAATAAAGATCTTCTTAAATGAGTATTTCTTGCCCATGTTGCATTGGCAACACAGCTGTCAGTGACTTTATCCCATGAACTCACCCAAGTCACGATCTCTTGCTGGCTAGGCTTCACAAAGTGTTCACACTGTTCTCGCCATTCCATTTTCAATGTAATCATTGATTCCTATACGCAAATGGTTCTTGAATTGCTTGTTTACTGCAATATCAAGAATCTGGAGATAAGCAGTTATTCCTATGGGAATCATTATTTGGTCTATTCATCTTTCTGCAAGGAAGCTCTTCATGTCTAGTGCTGTAAGCACTGACTGAATCCCAGACTAGCAGACTTCTTTGGCCACCTCGCAAAACAAGTTGTAACGTTAAATCGACCAACTTCTTTATAGCTGCTTGTATGTACCAGGATCATTCGGATTCGAAAACATAAATGCCTGAAACGCATTCAATCTTATTTTTCTTGCCCTTAGTGAAGATTAGAGACGGGATTTACTTTCCATCCAGACGAAGTACTAAAATACAGATAACACGTGCACTTTCGTAACCAGTGAAGGGGATGTAGATTGACGAGGCTTCCCTCTGATCAATTGTCGTTTGAGATCACTGACCCATAAACACTGTAGTTTCATCCATAGCAATCATGTTGGAGATTTGGTATTTAGAAAAGTCGATGCCATCAACAAAAGACTTGAATGCAAGTGCATGTTTAATAACTTCAGTATTTTCCAGCTTAAACAGTGTTGTCGATCGTCATAGAGACAGTTCATATCGCTGAAGGGAGCCATCCATCCAGTGTTATGATGCTTTGACTTCTTCTGGGGATATGCCTGACTCTGGTGCCATTGCAACGGCAAATGTTTGAATATCAACCCTGCGGACAACCCGAAACTTTTGCTCTTCTGTCAGCAATCCATTCACAGATGTCTTCCAACTCAAGAAATAATAGTTGTCAACCTGATCCACACTTGTGCTTCTTATTATGTCCCTCATGTACCTATTGACTTTAGTTATCGTACTCTGATCGCCATTTTCGGATCATTTGGAGATCCAACCTCTTCTCTTTGCAGAAAGCTGTAAGATTCTTGCCCTGGGAGTCTTCCACGATTCCTTTCTTATACTCGACGGAATGGTTCTTTCCCTTTGGAGTGGACGGAATGGTTCTTTCATCTTGCTAGGAGATCAAAATATTATTTCCTTTAAATCCATTATTAAATAAAGTGTTAATTGAAGACTTACGAGACAGGTGTAGCAACAAAAACTGTTAAGAACGATGGACCACACAATAGCGACGTGAAATTGCAGCCACAAAATTCAGAAAAAGTATCTTTATTTCACACGAGTACGTTCTTTGCAACACACGGCGTATTGAATTATGGGGATTCTAATTAGCCACAACCACTTCCGTTCATTATAAAGTGCATCCGTCTGGCGTCCATCTGGCTGGCGATCTTAACTGGAGCTTATTTTTGGGGTAGGGTTTATATTACGATCATCCTGAAAAATCACGCTAGGGCTTATTTTCCGATTAGGTCTTATTTTCGGGAAAATACGGTAGTATTAATTAATTGAACTTGGCTTCATCTTTAATTTGGTTCAATTGAAGATGGAGCCAATGGTGTGTGTTTAAAATTGATTTTCTACTTTTTCATTAGCCACTGCTGCGTAGGGAAAAACATTAAAAATGCTTTTTACTCATTAAATGAACTTTCGAATATTTTCCTCATGCGTCCTTATATTAGGAAGCAAATGATGTAACCTAAACAATGAAAGGGTATCCTGTAAACTTTATGTCCCCTCATATGGGAGCTTAACCACTAGTCATTTAATAAGTAGATGACATTACTTAGCAGAGTGTTACATAATTCCGAGTACACCTCTGTTTTGCAAAAGTATAACATTAAATATCTAAATTAAATGGTATGAACCTTCATGCTATTTATTTTTATTATTCCAATCTCTTATGTAACTTAATCTGGTGTTTTTTTTTTCAGTGTGATTCAAATCATTATGAGGTCGTAACTAACCACGTTCAATCCATCACAGTAATATGAAATCTGGTATGCCGTTGTCTTTTCTTGTACATTTTAATTATTTCAATTTTGAGTCTTATCGGGCTAGCCCGTCATGGGTCCGACATAGGAATGTAATCGTGTAATCGGTTCTGGGAGAAAATTTAAAAACCCGAGCAGCTAAAAAGTCCTAATATCACTATAGTGTTGTCTTTTGCAGTATAATTTATTTCTTTGAATTTTGAAACTTATCGGGCTAACCCGTCCTGAATCCATTATAAGAATGTACACGTTTGTGTGGAATAACTCGAATATACCAAGTTAGTTTGTCGTTGTCTTTCGTAGTATGTTTTTAATTTTTGATGAACTTCACTGGCATAGCCCATCCTGGATCCGCATATACTCGTTGTTTGGGTGTGAACTCGTTGTTTGGGCAGCTAGAAAGTCCGAATTCGACATGCCTTTGCCTTTCATACATTTAAGTTGAATACGTTTAACTACATACAATTAAGTTTGCAAATAATAAAAAGGGATACTTTTTAAAATCATGTTTTCTACTTTTACTTGTTAGAAATTAAACGCTTAGATTTAAAACTTCTCGCGCAGGAACTTGAGCTTTTAATAACGACTACGAAACTTCCACACCTATCTTCCGATGAATCGATTTCCACTTAAATAAATAATTCTCACATTTTTGTTACTTACAGTTCTCGATCTGACTTTTCGAATAATTTCATCCGAGCCATCTCAACACCCTCTCTATCCCCAGGTAATCATGCGCTCCCGGGAAAAAAAAGGAAAGGGCTCACCAAAAACATTCTTTTCCTGATAATTAATCGGAGTTCTTGGGGGATGATCATGGAAGGGCCCCCGGGAAATGTATCGATTAATCGATTAACAATATCGCATTGGTATCTGCCTCAGGGAAAGTGTGTTCCTTGGGGACAGGGGTGGGGTGGAGAGGGTAGTTACGTCGAACTTTTTCCCGCATTGATTTCTGTTATTTTATGTGACTTGGGGACGATTTTTTTGTGCTGGTCAGGGATATTTCGTGCCGGTCTTGAATTTCCCTTAACGAGAATGCAGATATTAGGGAAATTGTTATAAATAATGAAAGAAATATATGCTAAGATTTATTTTTTTATGTCCGGAGAGAAATGAATGTATAGTTATTGTTATAGTGGAATTGATTGTTTTGTAATAATTCTTTTCTTGGAATGATATAACTTTTACGGGCAGGAAATCACGATATAAGAGTAGGAATATATATTATCCTGAAGATAAATTTATCAATATTAAGTGACTAACCTAATGTTGGCAATTTGGTGAATTTTGGTACAGTTCAGAAAAAGTAAGGAAATAAATGAAAATGAGTTTTCAGAACACAAATAAAAAACGGGTCTCGGTAATAAATTTGATTTCTAGAAAAAGAAATTTGATGTGGGAAGCACATGACTTTCCCTCTAGACTCATATTCACGTTCTCTTTATTTCTTCAATAATTTATTAAATTGTGTTTAATTGCATAAAATACCACCCATAATTAATTTAAATGACACTGAATTTGCCCTTTTAATTCAATTTTCAATTTCATTTGGTAAGTGAACTTATTTCAAAGGTGACGTAGTGAAAATGTGAAAAGACTAGAATGTCTCCAGAACGGCTAGTCCTAGACAAATACGGTTGGTCTTATTATATTCATTGTCAAAAATTACGTATAAAACAAGCATTTAATTGACACATTTAAGCATAATCTTTTATTTTAGAATTTTGCGATTTTTACGGGCCATTTCGTCGACCCAAAGGCAGGGTTTCCTTTTTCGAATTTTATCAGTACCAAGGTCTCCCACAAGTGACTTATCTACCAAATTTTGCTAAATTTAGTGAATTAGTTTTTTAGCTAGATTGGGAGCATGATATTTTTGCGGGACCTTTCGTGAAAAATGTCGGGTTCTTTTAACCCAAATCGTACCAAAATCTTATCTGAACCAGGGCTACGCACAGGTGACTTACCTATAAAATTTTATGAAATTTGGTCCATTAGTTTTGAATTAGAGTGGATACATTCATTGTACAGACAGACAAACACACACTCGCGCGCGTAAAAATAGTTTTTACTTTCCTTATATACATAATGTATAAAGAAAGTATTGTGACGGGGTCGAAAATTCGAATTCGAGTTTTCGACGGGAGAGCACGTTTCAAGCATCCTTGATCACGAATCATCAGAACCCCCCTACATTTTCGAGTGAAATTTTGAAAAAATCATCAAAAAATCAAAACCTCTAATAAAGTTACGCAATTAGGCATTTCTTATGTAATTTTTCCTTAGAAAACGATTGGCATAGATGTTAGAACGCTAGCATACACCGTTCTCGAGATATTGCATATGTTTTAAATGAATTTATCAAAAAATCAAATAAATTAAAAAGAATATATTAACTGTTGAGAAAGGTGTTCACTTTGCATATGTAATATCATGCGCTAAATTGGATGATCTCATTCTCGTAGATCTAGCTCGTTCCATTCATGAGAAAAGATACTTTGAGTATTACTTTTGTATTTTAACACCAATAGTCATTTATCTGCTATAAGAATAACTTATTTCTCCGTCCATCACGCTGGGCGAGATTTTGACGACGAGTTTGACGGAATGTAGCCAACTTGACAACTTTTTAAAATGTTGCCAAATTAACGAAAATCTCGCCAAATGGATAAAAATGACGCTAAATCAATGAAAATTGTGACCAATTGACGAAAATACAATATCTTAGAAAGAATATAAGTATCTACTATACGAAAACCTATTATTTTTACTGTAAAAGTAGTAAATTCACTGCATTGTATAAGGAAAGTCATATGTTGCCCACATGAGATTTTTTGTATTCTAGAGGGCTCGAAACGTGTAAATCCATCAGAAACTCTAGTTACGATTTTCGATACGATTCCAATACTTTCCCTATACATTACCACGTATTTCAGCGAAATTAAAAATTGTTATTGTTAAACTAACGTCGAATTTTGTTAATTTTCAATATGTATTAATTTTATCCGGAGTTGGTATGTTTAAGCACATATTTCTAAAGCATTAAGAAAAAATAAATATTTCTTAAGTATCAAAAAAATAAATATTTTTAATTTGCTGATAAAACACCTGGATAATGTATGTATATACATCATCTATAATATGCTTTTATACTATAATTTAAATAATCAGTACATCGTCAACAAAACCAAAACAGAGAAATCTTAATGAGGGTAACTTCAAATTGACGTAACGCATTCTAATCAAATCCAAAAAAAAAAAGTATTGTTATTTCTCTTAAAAATCAATCTATATGTCATTGAAGTGAACACTAACACAAATGTCATTTCACAATTGGATTTTTATCCACTGCAACGCTAGATAGTACCATGGAGGTAAAAGTAAGGAGTTTAAACTTCATATTAAGAAAACGCCAATATCGTTTGAGACAATCATTCAGGTGGCGCTGAAATAAGATAAGTTGTCCTGCATTGTATGTATTTTTATGACGAAGGCCCTAAAATATGCATTTAAACTGTCAATTTTGCAAATATAAATAATTAGCGCAATACAAAGTGGAACTGAAATAATAAATAATATTCCGACGCATTCAAAATTATTTCACCTTTCAATTTATTTTTATCTTCATATATTCTATACTCTATAGTAGAACTATGAAAAATACTGGTTAATTATTCTCATAATTAGGGAACTCTTAATTTGAAAATGATCAAAAATACATATATTAAATACAATGTCTTTCTGTTACGTCAACTAACAAGAGCATATACTTTACTAACACCTAGATATAATTATAGATATAATAGATACCTAGATATAATTCTCAAAGCATTATGGCATTTTCAAGTGTTTGATCCATATAAGTTTTATCTCTCTCTCACTCTAGTGTGGACAATGATGTGCCTTATTATTGCTCGTTACAAATAGAATGTTTCACAACTGCTGTTATCATGAATAATTACAATTTAAATGAAATTATTATTGCACTTATCAAATCCTAATTAATGTAATTATTATTGCACTTATCATTCGTTCTATCTATAGTATATATGCGTTCTGTCTATGATATATATGCGTTTAGCATGGAGACAATGAAGGCCCAATAATATTTTGGAATAGCATGGTTGATATTCGTCACTTATCTTGGGAAATTCAGTTAATATAATCGCATCTTATGCACACATCACTTACAATCAATCAATCACCATGAGCGAAGGGACGACCCATTGGGTTTACAATCTGACTATGCCTCGTCATGGAATTTGAAATTCGACAATACTAAATAAAAGTTAACTTTTAAAAATGTAAGATACTGTAAGTTGTCAATTATAGCATTTAACTATCTTGCACCTGCCCACAGTACAATATACAATAGCATACAAACTATACGTCTACTGATAAGTTTGGATATATGAAAAAAAAATATATATGGTAAATATTTTAAATGGCATATATCTATACAAACAAATAATTTCTAAAGGTAAATATAGTTATATACATATTTGTATAAACATGATTAAACTTAAACATCACTTATTCTCAGAACAACCTATACAGGGTGTCCCAAAAAGATTGAAATGCTCCTTAATTCTTTATCTTTTGGAGATAAGCGGGCAATGTAAATTGCAAAAATATGGAAAGTAAGGTAGGAAATAAGACTATGTTAATGAAATAGTCCTCCCATTCATTTTCAAAAAATTACATTTTTAAAATTTTTATACGACCCCCCTTAGACAAATTGGGTCAATCAAAAAAAATTTATTTTTAATTCAACATGATCACTAAGAAAATCACATATCTGTATCTTTAAAATCAACTGAATTATGATAAAGGATAAAATCTAACTTATGCCACTTTTCCGTACCATGTGAAAGGGCGTTTCATCAGTGAAAATAGGGATCATAAACGAATGGACGATGGAAATTATTTAGATCAAAAATACGTTAATATGTGTCATTTTTTTATCATAAGTGCATCTAAATAAAGCATTACACAGACGGAGATCATATAAAGCAGTGGTACTCACTACGCGGTCGGGTATCCTATGTATTATCATCCAATTTTATCTTTTTTGTGATATGTCGCAAATTTACATTACTAATTTCATATAGGATCCCCATTCACAATGTTCAATTTTCAATTAAACGTAACTCACTCAATTTTAAAGATGCAGATATGCGGTTGTTTTAATGATCTTGTTGCATTAAAAATAAAAATTTTCTGATTAACCCAATTTGTCTATGGGTTTCGTATAAAAATTTATAACGTGTGACTTTCTGAAAATGAATGGGAGGACTATTTCATTAATTTAGTTTTATTTTCAACCTTACTTTCAACATTTTTGCAATTTACATTGACCACTTATCTCCAGCAGATGAAGAATTAAAGAATGTTTCAATTTTTTTGGGACATCCTGTACAGAGAGATGTTACTCTGAGAATAAGTGATGTTTAAGGTTAGTCATGTTTAAAAATTTAAAAAACTGTAAATTTTTTAAATTAAGGTGGGGGGGGGGGACTATTTCATTAACGGTGTCTTATTTTCTATCTTACTTTCAACATTTTTGCAATTTACATTGCCCATTTATCTCCAACAGGTAAAGAATTAAAGCGCGTTTCAATCTTTTTGGGACACCCTGTATACCTAATAGCCTATTACACGAAACTTTAATGACATTGATCGGATACTCTCACTCCGAAAAGTTGCTGAAATACGAGTAATATCTAAGAGTAAGCAAGCACCCTCAAATGGCTTCAAGATGGAGTTAGAAAAAAGGATATAAAATTCCTATGCATGAAACTCTTGAAAATGCCATAATGCTTTGAGAATTATATCTAGGTGTTGCTCCTATTAGTACAATAGTTTCTACTATTAGTTGACACAACAGAAAGACGTAGTATTTAGTATATATACTTTTGATTATTTTTTATTTAAGGGTTCTCTAAATATGAGCCTAATTAACCAGTATTTTTTCATAATTGTAGGATAGAGTACAGAATATAGAGATAAAAAATTGAACGGAAAAATAATTCTGAATACGTGGAAAAAAATTTTATTGCTTCAGTTCTAATTTGCATTGCGATAATAATTTATTTTTGCAAAACAGTTTAAATAAATATTTTAGGCTTTTTGCTACAGAAATACATACATTGCAAGACTACATATCTTACTACAGTGCCACTTGAATTATTGTCTCAAACGATATTGGCATTTTCTTTATATGAAGCTTTAACTCCTTACTTTTACCTCCATATGGTTGAACATATACCATACTATTTAATGTTCTAAAATTATTCAAAGACTCATTTAGTTGAATGTATCTATAAATGAGGCTGTTTAGCAACTTCTGCATCTAGTAACCTTGTGTTTCTACTTTTGGATTTCAAATCCTGCTTTTCCGAAACCGCCGAAAATTTGTATTCGTTATAAATAGTCCATGGGAAGTCAGACTAGCTTTGAAACTCTTAAATAGGCCATAATTGATGCTCCAGTCCTGAATACAGTCCTACTATAGCAGCGACGAAACGGACACAATCTTTCGAACGCATTTAATATTGTATTAGGGAGAGTTCTTATGCAGAGTGATCAATCCATGGTGTACATGTCATAAGTGCTTAATTTTTCAGAGTGAAATTAAACGTTCCCTCACTGGAAATATTATCAATTAGTCCCAGTGCAAAAAATCTGATGTGGGTAACACATGACTTTCCCTACAGACTCAATTTCGTTTTCTCTTTATTTCTTTAATAATAATTCATTAAATTAAGTTTAATTGCACAAAATAACAGGCATAATTATTTGTAATGACACTAAATTTGCACTTTTAATTCATTTTTCGTTTTCATTTGTTAAATGGACGTATTTTCAATAGCGGCGTAATAAAAATACGAAAAACTAAAATGTCTCGAGAACGGCCATAGTTCTAGAATAATAGGGTAGATCTCATGATTTTCGTCTGCCGAAATTGCGTATAAAACAAGCATTAATGGCTAACAACATTAACAAGCATTAATTGCGTAACAAGCATATAAAACAAGCATATAAAACAAGCATTAATTGCGTATAAAACAAGCATAAGTGTAGGCTTTTACTTTAGATTTTAACGAATTTTGCGGACCATTTGGCAAAAAAAAAAAAAAAAAAAAGGTTATTTTTTTCCGAATCGTACCAAAATCTAATCAGCACCAAGGGAAACCCATAAGTGACTTATCTGCTAAATTTTGTAAAACTTGGTCAAATAATTGTTTAGCTAGAGTGAATACATAGGATTTCTGCATGCCATTTTGCAAAAAAAAAGGGCAAGTTCTTTTATTCTGAATCGCACTAAAATCCAATCAGCACCAAGATAGCCCACGAGTGACTTATACAATTTTATTAAATTTGGTCAATTAATTTTTGAGTTATAGTGGATACATACATTGTAGAAACAGACACACGCACATACACCACACACACACACACACACACACACATATAAACACACACACATACATACACACGTCACGCTAAAAAAGAAATTCATGTTCTAGAAGTCCTAAAATATGTAGATTCGTCGAAAACTCGAGTTGCGATTTTCGACACGATTCCAAAACTTTTCCTATAAATTACCATGTATTGTATGGGAAGAAAAATGTCTGGGCTATTTATCAGCCTAACTAACCTGTGACGCTCAGTATGGATACTATGTCTTTCACCCGATTGCATACTGCAAAAGTATTTCCCAAGGATTATTAAATGGCTTTTAAACTGCATGAACACAACTTGAGGATATAATAGCGAGCAAATTGAATAAACAGGGTTCTGGACTGCTTCTCCAGAATCTCACAGATGAACACAAACAGAGACACAGTTAAATGCGCGATGTTAAACATAGACTGAGAAAACTATCTGGAGTGCTAAAATCTACTCGACTTTCTCATATATTTATGTTCCATGTAACGACAGCCTGTATCGTAAATGAAAAAGGAACGTATATATTTTTATGAGCTTCAGTTCGCAAGTTATTTTTGTATAAATTTTTTTTAAAGTTTATTTTTTCAAATTGGCATTAACATAGGCGTAGTTAAGCAAATTTATCGCGATCCATGGAGGTAAAGGGACTTTCTCTCTAACTCCACGCTGCAACCAATGAATTAAAATCAACAACGATTCTTATACAACAATACACTGCTCTCATAATGTTGTATAATTTTATTCTTATTTATTGAATACCGTTCATTTCTAAGCATTACAGTGACAACCCTTGATCTGAAATGTTCCACTAGCAAGTTTGCAACATTCTTCAGTATTGAAAAAAATTATCTGTATCTTTTGAAATGGAAAACAATAGTTTCTAATAATTCTCTAAATTTTCTATTTTGTCGTATTTGTTTCTACAATAACTAACACAGTCAACAAAACCCATTCACAGATTCTACTTCCCGTTACAAAACTATATAATTCCACTGCAGTTGATATTTTCCGATTAAATACTTAGTTATAACTTTATTCTTATTTATTGAATACAGTTGATTTCTTAGCGTTACAGTGACAACCCCTGATCTAAATTGTTCCACTAGCAACTTTGCAACATTCTTCAATATTGAAAAAAAATTATCTGTATCTTTTGAAGTGCAAAACAAAAGTATCTAATAGTTCTCCGTAAATTTTCTCTTTTGTCGTATTTGTTTCTACAATACATAATAACACAATCAACAAAACCCATTCTTAGATTCTACTTCCCGTTACAAAATTATCCAATTCCACTGCAGACCATATTTTCCAATTAAATACTTAGTTAAAGCATTATTCTTATTTATTGAATACAGTTGACTTTTAAACGTTAAAGTGACAACCCTTGAACTAAAAGGTTCCTCTAGCAAGTTTGCAACATTCTCCAGTGTTAATAAAAATTATCTGTATCTTCTGAAGTGGAAAACAATAGTTTCTAATAATTCTCTAAATTTTCTATTTTGTCGTATTTGTTTCTACAATAGTTTACACAGTCAACAAAACCCATTCACAGATACTATTTCCAGTTACAAAAATATATAATTCCACTGCAAATGACATTTTCCGATTAAATACTTAGTAATAACTTTATTCTTATTTATTGAATACAGTTGACTAAGCGTTACAGTTGACTAAGCGTTACTACTAAGCGTTATAGTGACAAACCCTGAGTTAAAAAGTTCCACTTGCAAGTGTTGACTTTACAACATTCTTAGTGTTGATAAGAAGTATCTATATCCTTTGAAGTAGAAAACAATAGTTTCCAATTGCTTTCCTTAAGTTTTCTATTTTGTCGTATTGTTTCTACAGTAGCAAATAATACAGTCAACGAAAACCATTCACACATTCCACTTCCCGTTCCAAAACTATCCAATTCCACTGCAGACGATATTTTCCGATTAAAGACTTAGTTAAACGCGTATTTATTTTTCTTGCACTTCCGATCTGATCTCTTCATTATCATTGCCACCGAAAAATAATGGAAAACTAAATTGGCTCCGTGAAATTTTCATCCGGGAATGGCTTCACCACCGGAACGAAGGCAATCGGAGCTTTCTCCCAGCGCGTTCTCCTTGTCACCCAGCTGTTCTTAATGTCAGCCCCTGTAATGGGCATTTTCGCAGCGGAGCAATTCATACCTTAATAATGGAGGAGGCGAAAATTCTCGGGTGATAACCTGAACTCATAGAAGCGAAATTAGTGTATTAAATTTAATGTGGCGGAAGCCTATATTGTGAAGGTCATTAACCCAATCTATCATTTCAGAGCAAGTATGCATTTTAAGTGCGCATTGTTATTTGAATGATAAACTCAATTTATTTGAGAATTGGAAAGAAAGCAGATGAAACGCTATAAACAATTAAAAACTAGTATTTTGTTAACACTTTACAGTATAATTGAAAAGTGTTTATGACTTTGTTCATTCTGTCTGTCTGTCTGTCTGTCCGTTAGCAGGATAACTGCCGTAAAATGACTTTATCAAAATGTAATTTTAGTATGTTGTTCAGAGGGTCTGTGGGACCTATTGGAATATAAATGAATAATATCACCCAATTAGTTTTGGATTGAACCCGGGTTGAAAAAATGAAATACATTGAACCCTATAGGACATAATTTTTCAAACATTTTTTAAGCGAATTTAAAATTCACAAATTCTTTTGAAAGTTTTATGAAATATTCAAATTATCCCATAAAATATAGTAAAAAAATTCAGCAAAATATATTCAATAGTTTTTTTAATAAAAATAAAAATAATAAGTACACCCTTTATATGGAGAGATCACGTGACCATTATATGAGGATATCACGTGACCCACTTCAAAATAAAATATGGCATCCATCTTGTATCAAAATCGTGATTTTAAAATTTCTTTTTAATTCATATTTAGTGTTGTATCCGTCCTAAAACCGCTTTATTTTTGCTTAAATTCTGTGCATCTATGCTCTGAAACAAAGCAATTACAATATATTTGAGTTTAAATGATCATCCAACTTTGATTATTTCTACAACGAAGCGTACTTTTCACTTATGGGAAAGGTAAACACCAAAATACGTAGAATGAGTTGTATAAGAATTGCTGCATTTCTTTAACGCAAAATTATTTAGCTCATGGAGTTTGCAATATAGCTGATATGAATGAAACAATCATTGATTTTACAGAGAAGCAAACGATTTTTTGATGTAAGTTTTGAGCATAGAGTTAAATTATTTGTATCTCCATGGTTTAAAGTTTTAAATAAAACTCTATTACTCTAGGACAAACCGTTCTTGAGATATTTGAAATGTTTTGCATTCTTGTTATGCCGCCTTTGGAAAAATGTCCAATCACCAAATAAAAGCAGAAATTGAATTAAAAATGAAAATTTTGTGTTATCTTGTACAATTAAACTGAACTATCTTGTACAATTAAACTGAGTTCTTAAAGAAATATAGCAAGAATGAATTCGCGTCTGCAGGGAAAGTCATCTGCCCACATCAGATTTTTATATATTGTTTATGGATGATAGTTTTGACGACGTATTAACGATCTAATGAGACACATCTTGACGATATTATAATACTTTTACAGAGTCCAAATCGGCAATAAGAGCTTGGACTTTCGTTCCAGTAGCTCAAAGGTAGTGCGGCGACTGGCCAGTTCGAAGATCCAGGGTTCGATACCTGGTTGAGGATGCAGGGTTCTATACAATTCCGCCCTAACAAATCACCCCCATCGGTTAGTGTAAAGATGTCATAAATCTGAAAGTGAATCTAGTACAACTAGCACGGATTCAGAGGAGTCTGGGATATTGAGCGTCAATTTCAATTCGAGAAGATAACAGCCACTCAGGAAGTTTATCTGTAGGATGAAAATAGCATCAAGAGGCTAACCTGAGGTAAAAATAGCATAAGGTAGTCAATCAAATGGTCAGTTGCACGCCAATCTGACATTAAAGAGTGGAAAATGCAGAATACACTTAGGCAATAAGAGCTTGCAATTTCTTTCCAGAAGCTCAGCGGAAGAACATCAGCTGGCCAGTCCGAAGATCTAGCGTTCGAATTGCATTTGGGGCAGCAAAGTTATTTACACTTTTAACCACTATAATGTCATTAAAAAATTGAAAGAAGAACATTGCTACGAAATGCTCAATAATAATGCAATTAATTGTTTTAAAATAATACTAAGGAGATTTTCCCTTGAAGAATACCTTTCATTAAATTAAATACTAATGGCCCTTCTGTTATATACTGGTATTACAAAATATATTTTAAGACTGTTTTAAATTTACAGATAAAAATTTTGTCATAATAAATATATAATACGGGATATTTATGACGGAGGCCTTCATGTAGTTGCAAATAATGTGTACAATCATGCGTACAGTCATGCGAATTTTTGGAATAACTGAGAATAACAACTTTAGGAACAGAAGTGGAAACCCTTAGTGAATCCCTTTCCCTCCTATGAATATTGATGCTGAGACCAATCATACCAGTTATTACCAAAGCTCTAGATGTATTCAATCCTGAAAAATTGATGTTGCAAGTAAAATTTTTGAACTGCAAATAGAAAAGAAACCGGAAATAAAAATTCTTAGTGAACAAATATACTCCCTCCAGAATTTGATACTGAATCCATATTAGCTATTATCTAAACTATATCTATAGACAATATTGAGAAATAATAAGTTTAAGTAATAATAATCTAAAGAAATAATAATCTAAAATTTTCAACCGGAAGTGGAAATCCCTACTGAATCCCCCTTTCGCCTCTAGAATTTGATGCTGAATCAAAATCAGTTTTCATCCGAGGTTAATAAAAATTTAGCAGATCCGGAGAAGAATCAGGGAAAAATTTTGACAAAACCATTATAAGACAACCGAAAAAAAAGAAGATTAAAAATAAAAAAATAGATTTGTATGCAGTAGATACCTGCCCACTGCGGTATAGAGGGTAATGAAAGAGTTGATCTGATAAACCAAAAAAGCACCAGCGATTTTTAAACATCAAATTATGAGATTGAGATTCCCTATCATACTATCAAGTCAATGATTAAAACTTTCTACACAAATGACAAAGAAAGTGAACTGTCAGACAGAATTCCCAGAGAATGTGGTGGAACAATATTTCAGACTTTTCTAATTGGCCATAGAAGAAAGCCGTAGCAGAATTCCGTTTTGCTACCAGACAGGATTGTTTTGCTAAACACCTGCATTGTATGAATGTTATTGATGATCCTAGTTGAAAATTCTGCAACCTTCTGGAGATCATGACAAGACTCACCTGCACAAATGCCGTCCGCTCGCCGTATAGCAATATAGGAGGCACGGTAGTAGGAAGCAAGAGTCGAAATAGGTTCCCAAACTTTCTCTTGTCGCTTTCTGTTATTTTTTCCTTCATTTGATCCCTTATTTGGCTTCCATTTATCTTGTCTTGTGCCTGCCATTTGAAATAAATAAAAAAATAGTATAGCAAACATTTTGTAACCAATAATTTTATATAATTCATTAATATTAACATTATTGTAACATTATTAACGCAACGATTTTTTTTTACATTCAAAAAGCCTTCTGCTGTTTAAAGCTATTCAAAACAATTTCTCCATATTAGAATATCTGTATAAGTAAAATTGAAAATATGTCTGTGTGTTGTTACCTCATCATCACGAAAGAATGACTGAACTGAATTTTATGAAATTTTGTGGGTATGTTTAGAATAGCCCCACTTAAAATTTAGTCCATGTTTCGAGTCTCTGTGACTAAAAGTTGTCTAGATATTAATTAAAAACGCACAGTTAAACCTTTCATAGACATAGCATTATGCAGACGATATTTTTTCCCTAAATTTATTCGAAAAAAAAAATATCACATCACTTAGCAACGTCTTTAAATCCAATGTGTTCATGCAGCAGACGACTTTTATTAAAAATTTTCCAAGTTAAATAATAAAAAGATGTATATAAAATACATTTTATCTTCCAATTTAAATAATAAAGAAATGCATTTATATAAATAAAATTGAAAATCTATCTGTCTGTGTGTCTGTTTCATCAACACCCGAGAACAGCTGAACCGAAATTAATGAAATTTTGTGGGTCGTCTTGAAACAGCCCCACTTAAAATTTAGTCCATGTTTCGAAATTCTAAGATCAAGAGTTGTCGAGATATTGTTAAAAAACGAACAATTAAAACTTCCATAAAGATAGCATTATGCAGCCGATATTTTTTCTGCCAATTTATTTGAAGAAGATTACATTTCTGAGTTTGGTTGGAGTTTATTGCGCTTAATAGTCACTTTTGAAAATTGCAGGTTTAAAACATAAATTTAAATGGAAACTCTATCACCATGGTTTATTTTTTACAGTATCTTACTCAACACTGAAAAGTTTTAAGAAATCAAAATGGTTATTTAATTATCAGCATTTTATGAGGAAGATTCTTTCTTATATCATGTTACTCAGCAATGCAATTAAATCAAATGTGTTTATTAATTTTTATTATTATTTTTTAGATTTGAATAATAAATAAATGGATATAAAAATATATCTTATAAATGAAAGGTTAGATTTTTATTTTAATTATATTAATTACTGTCTGCGTACATCACTTTCGTGTATTTTGGCAAAGAGTTTATAAACTTATATATTGTGTTCAGCCAATAAACTCAAATACTGTGTTTAGCCAATTAACTCATGTATTGTGTTTAGCCAATAAACTCATTTAGCCGACTGTTGAAACAGAATAACGGGTATATCTTCTAATACAATTTTAGTGTTTTCATTTAGTATATACAAACGGGATCAGGATGTTTTATTCTTCAGATCTGTAAATTCAAATCTAAGAATTTGACGGGATATATCGCCAACTTGGCAACATTTTTTAAACGTTGCCAAATTGACGGAAGTCGCCAAATTGATAAAAATGACACTAAATTAATGAAATTAATTTTCTTCTGTTAGAAGAAAGTACTGAAATGATGTTTCGGTAGCATGTATCTGTTAGTCCAACCGTACTACTTAGTAACACATTTAACGAATTTTTAAAATGTTGCTAAATTGATAAAAATGTTTGTAAATCCATAAAAATATCTTGAAATTGAGAAAATCGCGCTAAATGAATGAAATTAATTGTGTTTTGTTAGGACATAGTATTGTGGTAATGTTTCATCAATTTGTCGACAAGTGGAACTGTCAATTCTACAGTTCCACTTGAATGAAATGACAGCGAATCGATGAAATTTCAATATTTTGCATAATTAAGTACGGTTTTTTAGACAATCTTTGTTGTTTTGTGAGAATAAAAAAATATTTTTTCCAAATTTATTTACAAACTGGAACAGGATGCTTTATTGTTCAGATCTGCCTGCGAAGATAATTTTGTAAATTGAGTCCAGAGATTCTTATACATTTTTTAGAAGAATTAAATTAAATACTTTAATAGACTATTTTGAATAACAAAGTCATTTAGAATACTATAGGAATTTACACATAATAGCCCCACTTAAAATTTAGTTCATGTTTCAAGTTTCTGGGACCGGGGGTTGTCCAGATATTAATTTAAAACGTACAATTAAAAATTCCATAGAGATAACATTATGCAGACGATATTTTTTTTCACCAATTTATTTGAAGAAAAATATATCATATCGCTTAGCAACAGATTTAAATCCAATGTGTTTATCCAGCAGATGATTATTATTAAATCTTTTTAGACTTAAATAATAAATATATGTATATAAAATAAATTTCAATGATATTGCATTTTTGATTGGATGATATCAATTACGGTCTTCGGGTTTAAACATTATTATTATTGATATTTTTAATTTAATACAGCATTATTTTATTTTGGCAAAAATTGTTGAAACTCATATATTGTACGTAGAATGGGTTATCTGCAAATGCACGAGTATATCTAATCTACGAGCATATAAGTAGTACATGTATATTGGCATATATCCTGACATATATTGGCATATATTGGAGTCAATTTCGACCTTCTGGTATAAAGTTTATGGGGATTATTGATGTTTTCATTTTATTACATCATCTATTTTATTTTGTCAAATAGTATTAAGGCTCATATTGTAACACGGGTAATCGTCTACTTACACACGGGGATATCTTCTATACAATATAAGTAGTACGGGTATATCTTCCCATACAATTTTAGCGCTTTCATTTTGGCATATATTAGAATCAATTACTGCCCTCAGGTTTAAAGATTACTTGTTTATTGATATTTTCAATTTATACGTATAATCTATTAGTTCACATCTTCTAATATTCGCGTATATAAGTAGTACGGTTCCCATACAATTTTAACGCTTTTATTTTCCATATACTGATTCAATTTCATATTTTGTAAATTTGTTTACAAACGGGACCAGGATGTTTTATTTTTCAGATCTGCCCTTGAAGATAATTTTGAATAGCAAGTGCACAGATATACTTAAACTTCTTTTTAGGAGCATTAAATTAAATATTTTAACAAAATAATTTAATTAACAATGTCATTTAGTATACTATAGGAATTTGCACATGATTGTGAATTTTAAGTTTCTTTATATTATGAGAACGGGTATGCTGATAGTATGAAATAAATTTTATCTTCCAATTTAAATAATAAAGAAATGTATATGATATAAATTTTATCGAAATTGCACTTTTTACAGGATTATATCAATTACAGCCTTCAGGTTTAAAGATTACTTTGGGATTATTGATATCTTCAATTTATTAGGTCATCTGTTTTCTTGCAAAAACTGTTGAAACTCATATATTGTAGTACGAGTAATCTTCTATTAGTACGCTAGTATATCTTCTAAAATATAAGTAGCATGGTTATACCTCCCCGTAAAATTTTAGCGTTTTCATTTTGACACATATTGGAATCAATTACGGCCCTCATGTTTAAAGATAATTGATATTTTTACTTTATCACGACATCTGTTGTATTTTGGCTAGGATTTTTGAAATTCATATATTGTAGTATGGGTAATTTTCTACTAATACACGGACATATCTTCTAATATCTGGGAATATAAGTAGTACGGGTATATCTTTCGGTGCAATTTTAGCACTTTTATTTTGGCACATATTGATTCAATTTCATATTTTTTGCAAATTTGTTTACCAACGGGACCAGGCTGTTTTATTCTACAGATCTGTCTGTGAAGATGGTATAGCGAAAACAGAGATTTTCTAATCTACGAGAATGTAAGTATTAGGGATGTATCTTCCCATACAATTTTAACACTTTCATTTTGACATATATTGGCATCAATTACGGCCTTTGGGTTTAAAGATTAGGGGGTTTATTGATATTTTCAATTTATTACGTTTTCTGTGATTTTTTGGCAAATATATTTCTCCTACTGATACACAGGTATATCAGTAGAAGAAATATCTTCTAATATTCGAAAATAAAATCAGTACGGGTAAATAAATCTTCCCATACAACTTTAGAGCTTTTATTTTGACAAATATTGATTTAATTTCATATTTTTGTAAATTTGTTTACAAGCAGAACCACTACTTACCGGCCGTCCAAACAGTTACCTTACACCTTTCTGGTAGGTCGGACGATCTGAGTCTCAACAACAACAAGCAGAACCAGATTATTTTATTCGTCAGATCTTCCTGGGAAGATAATTTTGCATAGTAAAAACAGAGATTCTTAAATGTCCTTTTAGGAGCATTAATTTAAATATTTTAATAGAATTCTTTGAATAACAATGGCATTTAGAATATTATTGAAATATACACATGATTGTGAATTTTAAGTTTTTTGATATTATATGCTCCGTACGAAGAGCGGATATACTGCTAGTTATTTAATACATTTAGGTGTTCGAAATTAAAGCATAACATAGACTTTGGAATGGAAATTTAAATGTTTAAAATATTCAATAAACATTTGAAACACTTACTATCTTTAATTGATTTGGTGATGAAAGAAGAAAACTATCTAGTAATTTCACAATCTGCTTAAATGTTCAATTCAGATTGATATCATCCATATCTCTTAATATTTCTATGTCAAAATACGATATTTCTGTAAAATATTCTTTAACTTGTGTATTCTTTGGCCTTTTTCTTTGATGACAAATAAAAAAGGAATAATCATGGCCGAAGAATTCTTATCAGAGATACTTTCCTGAGAGCCATTTAATCACGTGAACAGGGAATGGAAGGAGATTGTGTCACATGAAAATCTGTCGCTTTTCTAAGATCTAATCAGAGATAAGAATGAAAGGCCATAAATACTTGGAAGCAATTCACAGATAAAATACAACAGTGTCTTCTAGTCCACTCAATCTCGCGATATATATATGTTAAGGTGAATGTATGAAATTGGAGATTACATAAAATCACCTCTGATATTACACGATTGTCAATCTTGATGAATGTCTGAAAATTATATTTCCTTTTTTTTTTTTTTTGCATTATTTACTTATCATGCACTCGGTTGGCCCGGGTTCGATTCCAGCCACTGCCAAAACTGCCGCCGTGTTCATGCGGAGTACGATCACGTTAAACATGTGGGTCCGAAAGTCCTTCCGAGAGGTTGGTGGTAGGGGAAGGAGGGTACGGTCCCTGTGGATGCCTCCCCCACTGGGTTCCGGTCTAAATTGGGTGGCACTTCCCGACAGTCCAAACTGTTACCTTACACCTTTCTGGTAGGTCGGACGGTCTGGGTTTCAACAACAACAACAACATTATTTACTTATCAGTACTCAGGTCTATTTATTTCTTAGTTAGAATTAAAGCATTTTATACTTAAGTAAAATTTTACAACTGATCGGTTAAAATATATCCTTTTATCACTATTACAAAATCTAGGTTTCTAAATGAAGACGAAATCGAATATTAGCGAATTATATCGATTTTTTAAAAATAACTATTATTCCCGAATTAAATAGCAAATATATTAATTGGAAACATAAACATGGGATCATTGAAAAAATAATATGTATCGGGGAGGTATGAACAGAAGAGGGCCTGGCCCGCGTCGGGTCGAACTTGGAATGAATTTGGAAAAAAGGGTTGGCCGAACGAGGGCATGTTTTGAAAAGCAGGAAATATTAGATATATGTATTAAAAAACACCATTTTACACAATTCCGGGCACGCAGATAGATAGAGATCGATGATTTGTAGTTTTATATTTATATAGAAAATATTATAAATATTTTCGTAGAGTCAAAGATTAAAAATATTTGAGCCACGACCAGCCTCTTGGAGACGGAGAGTTCTTGAAAAAGTCAATTCTATCTTCAGAAACTGTGACTGAAACTGAAACGCTGTGGCAATAACTTTAGTTTATTTAATGGATAGTATTGTAACCTCCTGTCTAAAAAGGCTAATCGTAGTTAACACTTTCCAACATAGTTGAAAAGTGTTTATGACTTTGTTCATTCTGTCTGTCTGTCCGTTCGCACAATAACTGCCGTAAAAATGATTTTCTCAAAATGAAATTTTAGTATGTTGTTGAGACGGGCTGTGGGACATATAGGAATGTAAATGAATAATATCACCTTATTAGTTTTGGATTGAACCCGGGTTGAAAAAGTGAAACACATTGAACCCTATGGGACCTAATTTTTCCAATATTTTTTAAGCGAAGTTAAAATTCACAAATTGATTAGAAAAGTTTAGTAAATATTCAAATTATTCCATAAAATATATAAAACAAATTTCAACAAAATATGTTCGATAGTTGTTTTAATAAAAATTAAAATAATAATTACACCCATATTATATGAAGAGATCACATGACTCAATTCAAAATAAAATATGGCATCCATCCTTTTTTTCCCAATGAAAAATCGTGATTTTTAAAGTTCTTTTACATTTATATTTGGTGTTGCACCCGTCCTAAAATCGCTTTATGTTTGCGTATTTTTTGTGCATCTATATTCTGTGCCAACAAAATTATAATATTTTTGAGTTTAAATGATCATCAAAATTTGATTATTTCTACAACGAAGCTTAACTTTAATGGATGCAGAATGTAGACAAGTGATTGTAAGATGAGTTGTATGAGAATTGCTGAATTTATTTCACGCAAAATTATTTAACTCTGGAGTCTGGAGTAAAAGTGATATGATTAAAATATTCATTGTTTTTACATAGAGAGCCGGACGATTTATATTTCGATGATGTCATTTGAATAATATTCATTTTTTTCGATGAAGTTTTTAAGTTTTCAAGTATAGTAAATTATTGTAATACTGTGATAATTTAAAAAATATCAGCACTGAATGTATCGCATTTTAGAGATGTTTAAATAAAATTGCATTTCAGTTGGAAAATGCTTCATAATCAATGCTTTATGCATGTTTGGTTTTTCTTGTTGTTCCTGTAGTTAAATATCTTCAACCATTTATAGATACTGACTGTATCATAAGGGATCATCATAAAGTTTATTTTTACTTTCCCTGCAATACATGGTAATGTATAGCGAAAGTATTGTAATCATGCCGAAAATCGCAACTGGCGTTTTCGACGGATCTATACGTTTCGAGACCTCTGGAATACGAAAAACTACTTTTAGCGTGACGTCTGTGTGTGTGTGTCTGTGTGTCTGTATGTGTGTCTGTGTGTTTGTCTGGGTATCTGTATGTCTGTCTGTGTGTCTGTGCAATGTATGTATCCACTCTAACTCAAAAACTTATGGATCGAATTTCATAAAATTTGGTAGGTAAGTCACTTAGATATGACCCTGGTGCTGATTAGTTTTTGGTACGATTCGTAAAAACAGAACCCGCCTTTTTTTGCGAAATGACATGTAAAAATTTCATGTATCCACTGTAGCTAAAATACTAATTGACTAAATTTCACAAAATTCGGTCAATTAGTATTTTAGCTAATTCCCAAAATTTGATCAATTAGTATTTTAGCAAATCCCACAAAATTTGGTCAATTTATTTGTGGGATACTCTGGTGCTGATTAGATTTTGATATTATTCGGGAAAGAACAACCTGCCTGTTTTTACGAAATGACCCTCAAAAATTGCCAAAATCTAAAAAAAGCTACGTATGTTCAAATATATTAATTAAATGCTTGTTTTATACGTAATTTTTGATGAGTAAAAGAATAAGAACAACTCTATTACTCTAAGACTAACCGTTCTCGAGATATTTGAGATTTTTCGCATTTAGTTATGCCACTTTTGGAAAAATGTACAATTACCAAATAAAAACAGGAATTGAATTAAAAATGCAAATTTAGTGTTATTTGGTGCAATTAAACTCAATCTAATGAATGATTAAAGAAATAAAGAATAGCTGAATTGGAGTCCGCAGGGAAAGTCATGTGCTGCCCACATCATATTTTTTGCTTTTGAAAACTGAATAATTACCTTCTGACCTACTTTGTTTAATGATAATTTTATAGTAACTTTGTGTAAAGGGGAATGAGTTCATAATCCGATTACAACCCCTGTACTTAGTGGAAGTGCTGCGCTTATAACATATCCTTTACAGTCCAGGGTGGGTTGCTCTGTTATGCTACCCTATTTATTAATCACAGGAATATCACACAAAGGCACGTGGTAACTCCAACTTTTCCATAAGTAGCTTACATATTTGATGATAATATATCTCAGCAGTCTGGTGCCCGTTCCTCTGCGGATCAAGCAATAGATTTTTAAAAATAAAAGGGCTATCAAATGGACGCTAACCGACAACAGACAACATAGTTCCTAGGGAAGATATTTAAAATACCCAAATAACTTTTAAATGAAAAGTCCCTAAGTGTACACATTAGGTTTATACTTAATAAAGTTAATATACCCCATTGAATAAAAGTGATTGCAGCGCATTTAGCAGGGAATTTATGACGTTAAAACACGAACTCGGCAAGAAGTCGAGATAGAAAAAATCTATCAATTGTAAAGTTGTAGAGCAATGTACTCGTATATGTAATTGATGTCGACATCAGGAATGTATAAACGTGCATATGGAAGGCAATAAATACCTGTCTTATTTTATCAGTTGTTAGATGCTAAAGAACAAGAGCACCTGCAATGCTTCTCAAAGTACGCGATAACAAACTTTCTCAAAGTTATTTGTGTTTTATAACTAATGGAGGGCATTTTGGACGAAGGTTACTCTACCACTAACGGAGGGCATTTTGAACAGAGGTTACTTTACTACAAACGGATTGCATTTTGAACAGAGGTTACTCTACGCTAACGGAGGGCATTTTAGACGGAGATTACTCTACGTACGCTAATGGAGAGCATTTTGGATTCTACCCTAATGGAGGTCATTTTGGACGGAGGTTACTCTAAGTACACTAACAGAGGGCATTTTTGATGCAAATTTATCTACACTAACAGAAGGCATTTTGGACGGAAGTTACTCTACATTAACAGAGGGCATTTGGATGGAGGTTATTTTACGCAAATGGAGGACATTATGGACGTAGGGTACTCTACGCTAACGGAGAGAAATATACGCTAGTTACTTATACATGAAGTGCTGTTTATTGCATCACTAGAACGAATCACCCAGCTTTGCTCGGGTCCAAAAATGTGATGGATACTTAAATAATACGGACACAGATACAGATAACAGCATTCTCAATTTTTAAATTGTATTCTTGAACTAAAATCATTCTCAAGATACAAATAAAATCTCAATTACAATACGAGAATCACAATTGCCTATATTTTCGTAAACACGTAGTTTTTATATTTCCAATGCTCCATTTTTACCACATATGAAAACGCAACAGGAATTAAATAGCTCCCACCCTCACATGATCTATGATCTCACATCAGGACCTTTCATACCTCCGCAAAACAGTAAAAAAGTGACATATTCAAAACCGCTCTACGAAAGATCTCTTAGATTGCCAAGAACCCACCCATTATGCTCAAGCCGCTTATTCCTCTTTAAAATTGATCTGATCCAGAGAGGGGGAACACGGAATATCCGTTGAAGTGCAAACGGCCCACTGCATGCTATCACGTAAAATATTGCAAAAATTAAAATTACATTTTAAATCAAATAATTTTTTTTGTTAGAATGCCGAGATAAGTTTTAACTAAATTATAAAATCGTGCTAATCTTATATTTTAGGATGCAACGCTACATAATATCAGATCACGAAAAGAAGCAACTTTCAATGTATATTTTTTAAATAAATAAATATAAAGAAATTGCCCCACAGATTCTGCTTAAACATTGTTAGAAAGAACTTCTTTTAATCTTCCCGATGATGTCAAGATGGAAACTATGTGATAAAATTAAGTCGCTGAGGACTCGATTTTAGGTCGCTGAAGACTCGATTGGTGTGAATATAGGCCTAAATCGATGTGAAACATAAAATAACTGTAAAAATAATTCGGAAATAAAAACATAACGCCGAAGTGCACCTATTCGAGCCATGAAGTACCTGTGTACCAAATTTCATAGTAGTACGACACTTAGATTTCCCGCTACAGATTGCACAGGCACACGGTACACATCTTCCTTTATTATGTTAGGTTTCCGACTGTGACAAAAAATCGCCTGTGCAAAATAAATGCATTTTATAACCGATTTAATGTCAGTTCCTTCATAAGACAATGCAATGTAACTTTGTAACTGCAATTTTTCTTCTATTTCGAATTATTGCAGACTCCGTATTTCTGACTTCTTCAATTATCCGCTGAAGGCCCTGCAATCACCTTTATTCGATCGGGTATAATCACATTACTATTGACAGATCTAATGAGTACACTCAGGGACTTTTCTTTCCGAAGTTATTTCAGGGCTTAATGACTTTCCTTGGAACCCTTTATATTTACCAGAAGACAAATTTCCAAGACCAAACCAAAAGACAAGTACCACGATTTGATATTTGACGTTTTATCTTACATAATAAACGAAGATGTGTCGAAAACCCAGACCACTCCACTGACACGAGGGTTTACAACTGCTGTTTGAGTGGCCGGAAACGAAGATGAATATCGTAGTCGTCTGTGGTGGAAAACCAAAGAATCGGACAGCGGTGAAATATGCTACAGAGATGTTACTTGTCCTCGTAATGTGCACTTCGGCATGAATTTTTTTAAAATTCGAATTAGCTCAAAAGTTTAATTATTAGATCACCATTTATCATCATTTTGTCATACTAAATCAATTTATTCTTTGTCGTCGCAGTTTAAAAAATTTCGTTCTAATTAATTTTATATTATATTATTATGAAGTATTGTACTAACATTTGATTTAAATTGGATGAAAATTAACTGAAATAGCAGTGATTTTTTTTAATTAAACTTCCGGAGTAAAGGAATGTTTTTCTTCTTCATGACTTCAAGTAATTTTATTGTATCGTCCGCTAACGATCCGCGATCGAGTTCTTATTTAGGGCGTATAAAATGAGTTTATTTAGGTCATACTAGTATTATTCCCGTGTTGTATAATTGATATGGTTGCGCATGGAAAGAAAGGCACTTATCAGTTCTATCACCTCTTGATCACTATGTAGGCTAATAGCTGTCCGGACTAGAAGGTATAATCAATAACTGTCCGTTAGAAATCGCTGCAAAACCGCGAATAGCGTGATGAAAGTGGGGTTAATCTGTGAAGGTACCAGTGAAATTGTAACGCAGTGCGCTGTTTGCTGAACCTATAGTATTTTATATTGAGGACATCACTGACCACATTTAATGCAGATCTGAGTGCTGCTATTCAGTTGCAGTCCGCTGAAAGAAAAATTGAACAGAACCTTGTAGCAGAATGATGGTGGTGCGTATTTGACAAAGACTGCCTGTGTTCTGGAATGGTGCGAGAATGCAGTGAAGATCACGGTACTACACACGATTTGCAAAGGTCAGCGCGCTCTCATCCACGTTGTAAAGGACACATTTTAGGCCTTTGAATGGGAGACCCTGGTATACTCTCCATGCAATCCCGATGTCTCCCCTTCCGTTTTACACTACTTTGGTCCTCTAAAAAATGAAACACTAAAAAAATGCCGGTTCCAGTCGACCGATGACGTCATGCAGAGTGTATTGGGTATTTGTGCGCACGAGGTAACACACTTCTACCACAACGTCATTTTATAACTTGTTTGTCTGCGGGGCGATTATCCTAACACCTACTAATTTTTTTTTTCTCCTTCTTCGACCCAGACCGCCCAACCTACCCGAAAATGTAAGGTATCTATTTGGACGGCTGGGAAGTGTCAAACAATTTAGACCGGAACCCAGTGGGGGTGGCATCAATAGAGAGAGTATCCAACTTTCCCTTCTCCCAGCGTCTTGGAAGGACTTACAGACTTGCATATTTAATGTGCCCTTACTCCGCGTAAACATGGGGACAGTTTGAGCAGAACCCGGAATCGAACTCGAGTCGTCTGAGGGCAATCTCCGCACTCTAACCGCTCGGCTCTCCCACCCAAGAATTACTTTTAAATGCCTTTAACCTTTCTGAACTTATCGACTCCAAACAGAAACTTTTTGATCTTATATAAAAAAAAATGTATTTCAGTCGAGCTTTATTTGAAGGCAAAACTTGTCCGCAAAGAAAAAAATTAACTTATTTTTTTTGTAGTTAAACCTCTTCTACAGTGGTTAAATTCTGACGCCGCCACATATTAAAACTCACCCACAAAAAGGAACTTTTCTCTTAAAAGTAAATAATAATCGTCTGACCTAGTTTATTCAGTAATCATTTTATGATAGTTTTACGCAATGACAAGTGTGGATTTTTAATCCGATTACGACCCTCATGTTTAGTAGAAGTGCCTTGCTAAAAGTATATTTCTTATAAAACCTGTGATATTGTATGACTTCTACACTATTGGTTATTCACGATAAAATCCCTCACAGGCATGTGGTAACTCCAAATTTGCGATAAGTGGCGTGCATATTTTCTGATCGCATCCATTAACACTCTGGTTTTTTTATATAGGCTACAGCTGGTCCACGTGACTAGCAACAGGGCAATAGCAGAAAACTATACCAAAGGACAATATAATAACAGCAGACTATAGCAGAAAGCAGGACTATAGCAGAAAACAGAACTATAGCAGAAGACAGGACTATAGAAACAGTATTGTAGCTTTCTACTACAGCAGAAGAAAAAGTAGGACGACATATTTACTTTTTATCACCCCATTCGCCAGAAAAAGACTGTGTTAACGTATTTTTAAAAGCTAAAGTTGATATGTGCAGTACTGGCTTTCTTATAGGAAGGTACCCCCCTGTTCAATATTCTAGCAAGATTGTAAAGGTTTTACAACAGCAATTGTCTATTCACAGACTTCTTTATCACTATATACACTAACAGTTATTGGGAGTATATAAAAATCTCATCTGAGCCTTTTTTTTTAAGACAAGTTTTATTACAAGTTTTTCTAGAACATTAAATAATTATAGTCTGATCTAATTCTGTTGGGTGATCATTGTATGGAATTTTTTGGCGTACAGGAGAAATTAGTTTTCAATCCGATTATGACTCTTATATTTAGTGTAAGTACCTAGCTAATAGTAAGTACATCCCTTGGAATATCACCGGTGATTGATTGCATGAATCCAAACTATTCATTAATTGAGAGAACATCACTGAAAGGTAGGTATAGTGACTCCAACTTTTTGACCTTTTATGACCCTTTATAATATGATGATGGTTCCTTCGAGTAGCGTCGCCAGAAAAAAAAAATCTGATGTGGGCAACACATGACTTTCCTTATTTAATGCAATGAATTTACTACTTTTACAGTTAAAAAAATGTTTCTTATAGTAGATACTTATATTCTTTCAAAGATATTGAATTTTTTTCAATTAGTCGTCATTTTCATTGATTTAGCGTCATTTTTATCCATTTGGCGAGTTTTTTGCTAATTTGGCAACAATTAAAAATGTCGCCAAGTTGGTGACATTCCGCCATATGAAAAGTGAACATGTTTCTCAATAGGAAATATATTTTTCTTATTTTATATAACTATTTTATTGACTCGAATTCGAATAATTTTTTTGAAAAATGTGCAATATCTCGAGAACGGTTCATGTTAGCTTTCTAAAATTTATGTCAATCGTTTTCTAATGAAAAATTACATAAGAAATGTCTACTTGTGTAACTTTATTAGTGGTTTTGATTTTTTGACGATATTTTCAAAATTTCATTCGAAAATTTAGGGGGGGTTCTGAACATTCGATTGCGTATAAAAACAATAGGCTTCCAGTGCTTACGAATTGTGATTTTTGTACCAAATTTGGTTCGAATCGGTCTTTTTGTTCGTCAGTTATCGTCTCCACAGACTCACACACACACACACACACACACACACAGACATCGCTTTAAAAATGTTCGATCCGTGATCAGGGATGCTTGAAACGTGCTCTCCCGTCGAAAACTCGAATTCGAATTTTCGATCCCCGTCACAATATCTTTCTTATTATGTATATAAGGAAAGTAAAAATCCGTGTTTTTTCCTTTCACATTCCATCCATTGTTTTATATTTCCACTTTCTTAATTTCATACATCATATATAACATTTTTAGATCGCAAATGGCGTTATATTCGTATCAGAACACAAGATATTTTTAAGCTTCATTTCATCACATCAGAACATAAGATATTTTTATATTTATATTTTATATGTCATACTTTATATTTTATATGTCATATTTTATTTTTATTTCATCTTTTTGGAGGGGTAGATAGGGAAAATCGGCTGTTTTTGGGGAGTATAGGACTGCTTTTGAATATATTTTACATTTCAGAATTTTAAAAATAAATAGCTGATTCAATATCTACGTAATTTTTAGATTGCATTTAGATAGTTAGGTGTTTGAAGCACACGGGCTAATTTTGGACTTTTGTCTGTTTATCAGATGTGTTCAACCTGCCATAAGGTGTTCACTGCGAAACGCAGTTTAACACGTCATATGAAAACTCACACTGAAGAAGATTCTTTTTCTTGTGATACATGTAAAAAGACATTTTCGAGGAAAAGTGATTTAAATCGACATGCCAAAACACACATCGATTCAGTTTTCCACGAATGCAATATTTGCAAAAAAACCTGTACGAGGGAAGACAATTTAACTAGACATTTGAAAATACACACAATTATGAAAATCTTTGCTTGCCATCTCGGTGATACTACGTTTACTCAAAAGAGTAATTTAACGCACCATGTTAGGGTCGCCCATCCGACCCCCACAAGCATGAAGCGGAAGGCAGAATATAAAATTTCTACTTCCAATAAAAGAAGAGCTCACGGCGTTAAAAACACCACTGTTCGAGCTTTGGGAGTGTTTACCACCCATAGCATAGAACCTTCAGAGGAAAATAAACATGATTGTCTCTGGAGGATCTGCGCATGCCTCTCGTTTCCATACTTTTGGAAGAATTACAGAGGCATCAAATTAAATGGTATGCAGTAGTTATCGCTAAGTTAGCGAGAATAGATGCCGATGGGGAGGAAGTGGTGGGGACCCACTACTTTCGTTCCAAGTGCGCAATAGAATTGCGCGAAGACAGCATTCAGAAACATGTGAGCGAGAGGGGGGGGGGGGGGTACACGAAGATTATAAATTCATTTGAGGAATTTCAACAGTTGGGGCTGGTCAGGCTGGTTTTTAGACCAAGTTATAAAGATGGATGTATCTGTGGCCAAATATCGCCCCCTTCGTCCTAGCAGCTTTATTCCTCTGCCACCTAAATTAGCATTGAAGAATGCGGTCCTCAATATACAGGATGAGGACCAAAAATGTTTTATCTGGTGTCTCCTCGCTCAACGATTGAATTTACATTACAGTGAACATCCTGAGAGAGTATCCAAATACAGGGAATATATAAAGCAGATCAAGTTAGGTAGTGTGGAGTGCCCTGTGACAGTATCCAAAGTCTCCATTCTCGAGAAGTTGAACGACTGCAGAATTAATATCTACGGATATGAAAATGAGGAAATATTTCCTCTATACATATCCAAGAGGGAGGATGTTGATGTCGTCAACATGCTACTGATTGACGATGATCAACAACAGCATTACTGCCTCATTCTAAGCATGTCGAGACTTCTCGTAGATTGTAGCAAACACCGTGAAGCCACCCATATTTGCTTCAGGTGCCTCCATCGTTTTACTAATGAAGATCTGCTTCAGAAGCATATACCATACTGTAAAGAACACGCTCCTCAACGTGTGAAAATGCCAAGCCCTGACAACAACATTTTAAAGTTTCATATGGAACACTATCAGCACCCCGTCTCGTACATAATACAATGCTGATTTTGAGGCATTGCTGATGAAGATGGAGAGCGTGGAACCTTCTCGCGAGATGTCTTTCGGTGAAAAGGTGGCCCATCACGAACCCTGTGGATATGCCTACGTTGTCGTGGGCCCGCAGGGGACCTGTTTAAAGCCACCTACGGCTTACAGAGGACCTGCAGCTGTGGACTACTTTATCGAGGACATCTTGCAGGAAAAAGATGCCCTGGCACCCATCATTAAAAAGCTAGTGCCTTAGAAAATGGATAGAAGCGATTGGGAATCATTTACAGTAACAAAGATATGTTACCTTTGTAAAAAGCCATTCGTACATGACGGGGTGAAGTTTTTAGGCAAGTGTAGAGATCACGATCACACTACTGGAAAATATCGTGGTGCACTTCACGTGCAATGTAATTTAAGGTATAAACTGACTAAAACTATACCGGTGGTGTTCCATAATCTGCAAAATTATGATGGTCACCATCTGATGTCAGGACTTGGCAAACTCAAAGATCATGAATTGCAACCCATAGCCGTGAACATGGAAAAGTACATTTCGTTTTACGTGAAAAAGACCGACGAGGATGTGAGATTACAATTTATAGATAGTTTGAAATTTCTAAACACCTCTTTAGAGAATTTGGTTGCTAATCTTCCCCGGGAGAAGTTCACTATTCTCCGGGACAATATTCCTGCTCATGCCGACCTGCTTCTTCGAAAGGGGGTCTACCCATATGAGTATATGGACACATATGAGAAATTTCAAGAAACATCTCTCCCTCCGCCCTCGTCATTTTACAGTTCTATAAGTGAAGAATGCGTTAGCGAAGAAGAGTATGCTCATGCTCTAAATGTATGGAGGACATTCGATTTGAAGAATCTTGGAAAGTATCATGATTCATATGTGAAAAGTGACGTCCTCCAGCTGGCCGACGTGTTTCAAGATTTTAGAAGACTGAGCAGAGAATATTACGATTTGGATTGTGCTCATCTAATGACAGTACCAGGGTTGGCGTGGCAAGCCTCCCTAAAAATGACAGAGCAGTCTGTCGAACTCCTTACAGATTTGGATATGCATCTTTTTGTAGAGCGGGGAGTTCGAGGAGGTGTTTCTGTCATTACTGAAAGATGGGCACAGGCTAATAACCCCTACATGTCTGAATATAACCCTGCTGAGCCCACCCGGTATACTATGTATTTAGATGCCAACAACCTGTACAGGTGGGCCATGAGTCAGCCCTTTCCTTATGGAGGATTTAAGTGGATTGCACCTGATGTTGCTACAGAAAAATGGGTTTTGACTCTTCCCGAGAATAGTCCTTTGGGGTACATGTTGGAGGTAAATTTGGAATATCCACCTCGCCTCCACGATCTTCATAACGACTATCCACTCGCAAATGAAGATAACAGAAAACATGATTTATCCATACACTGCAGAAATGCTTCATCAATTGCAGATTCCCCGGTTTCATTCACAAGACAAACTTATTCCAAATTTATATAACAAGAAAAAGTATGTGATTCATATCAGAAATTTAAAATATTATTTGGAACTGGGGATGAAGCTCACAAAAGTGCACAAAGTTGAGCAGTTTCCGCAGCGAGCCTGGTTGAAGCCTTACGTCGACTTTAATACTGAGAAGAGGAAGGGAGCTCAATCAGGTTTCGAAAAAAAAATTTCAAGCTGCTAAACAATGCAGTGTATAGAAAATTTTTAGAAAATTTAAGATAACGAGTTACTGTGGATCTGGTTTCTGGGGAGAGACGTGGGAAGAAGCTGTCAGCATCTCCCTCATTAAAATCCTTCAGAATTTTCAACTAAGATTTGGTAGGGGTTGAAAGAGGGAAATCAAAAGTGATTTTAAATAGACCAATGTACGTCGGTTTTGCAATTTTAGAGCTGAGCAAACTTTTAATGTACCAATTTCATTATGGATACATGGAGAAAATGTATGGAGCCCATGCCTCCCTTTTATTTACGGACACCGACTCTCTAATATATGAGGTCGAGTGTCCAGATTTTTATGAAGACATTCAAAAAAGCAGCCTCCTCTTCGACACTTCGGATTATCCTGAAGACCATCATGCATTCACAAACCGAAACAAGAAGAGGATTGGCTGTTTTAAAGACGAGCTAAATGCTTCACCGGGGCTCGAATTTGTAGGACTTAGAGCGAAAATGTACTCTCTGCTCTCGGCTATGGGTGAAAAAAAACAGCTAAAGGTATCAGTAGAAACGTTGTTAAAAAACATATTAAACATATTCATTATAAACAATGCTTACAAAATGTTAAAAGCACACGAGTTGTGCAACATCGTATAGGGAGTGAGTGTCACCGTTTGTACATACTCAAGCAGAGTAAAGTAGCACTCTCTCCTTATGACGATAAAAGACTTATTTTACAAGATGGTGTCCCTATATATGCCTATGGACACTATAAAATACATGAAGAAGAAGAATAACAATTTCATTTATTTTTTACACAACGATTTTTGAATAATTTTTTTTTTTATATTTTTAATACAAGATTTTTCATACAAGAACTTTTCAAGATTTTTTGTCTTCCCTCGTAAGAACTTTACACTTTTTCAAGCTTTTTACATTTCTCACAAGAAAAATTGATGGATTTTTACATTTTAATACGAGCTATTTTCAAGAGTTTTACATTTTTCATAGAAGCTGTTTCAAGAATTTTATAGAAGTTATTTTACAAGTTTTACAGATTTTTTTTTTTTACATTTTCAAGAATTTTACCTTTCTCACAAGAACTTTTAAAGATATTTTATCATACAAAGTATTTTCAAGTATTTTTACCAAGAGTTTTAACACATGAACCTTTGAAGATTTTTCATACAAACCATTTTCCTGAATTATACCGCCCTCGTGAGAACTTTTGTATATATATATATTTTTTTTTTGTAACTAATTTTTTTGGGGGTGAAAATAGGTCTGCCAGTGCGAAGTAATCTAAATTAACATTTAACTTAAAATTAATTGCTATCGTAATTTTCTAAATTATTTGCTTTTTTTTTTTAATTTCATTCGCTATAAAATAATAAATTACTCACGCATTCCTTAAAATTAATTGTTATATTCATTTCTTTTTTTAAATCATTTATTCTAAAATAATAAATTGCTTAATCATTCTTTAAAATTAATTGTTATACTCATTTTTTTTTAATTTCATTTATTCTAAAATAATAAGTTACTCACTCATTTCTTAAAATTAATTGTTATATTCATTTTTATTATGTAATTTACTTAAACAAAATTACTTCATACTGGTGGAGAACACTGCCCATAAAAAGGGTGAAACGACAGCTTGATTCACCTCCCAGGTACTGTTGGAAACGCTTCCAACTTTCCCGCTTTCTTCTTCTGCTACTAACATTTCCCACTTTCACTAACACTTTTTCTTCTAATGTATAACATGCAAGTATCATTTTTTTTTTAAAAAAGAAAATCGAACATGCCCTTTCTTTGTAGAAATGGATCGTACGATTTTCGAATACATTACAGGCTAATTTCTAAACTAGACATGGCATACACTCATTTTTTTTTAATGTATGACATGCATGTACTATTTCTACATAGAAATGGATCTTGCTATTTTCTAATACTTAACATTTTAGACGACTCTTTAAAAGAACCCAGCATACTCTTTAAAATAATGTGGATTCCATTCTTTGGAAGACTTTGGTAAGAACATCCATGTCACAATACATATGCAAGTCACATCTGTGCACAACATTAGATTGTGAAGCTTTCAGTACCTTGCATTTTCTTATTTTAAAAATATCTCCCAATTATTCCATTCACTGATAAATCAGTACACCTATTCATTTTAACTCCTTCCTTAAATATAGCAAAGTCTTGAATTTCCCATATATTTGAAAAGAAATCAATACAGCCATTTTTCATAGCTAAAAACAGTCGAAACGGATTCAGAAACTTGACATAAAAAAATAGCGTGGCACACACAAGCAGTCAGAAAAGTGTCGAGTCATGTTCATTCAGTAGTATAACCTGCCGTTAAAATCACACATGGTGCGTGAAAATAGACATTCAGCACAATTTAAAGTTTCGTGTTTCATAGCATTTTCATGAATATCATTAAAACATTCCCAGTAAAATTAAAAAAAATTGTCGAAACGCATTCAGTCAGCATTCTAACCTATCTCTAAAATCTCGCATGCTTTTAAAACATGTCAGTTTTAACACAGACTCCCCTACTAATTCATTAAAAAATTAATTACCTTGGCTGATACACCTCTTCTAAAAGGGTCAAATCCTGTTCCCGAGTCATGGTAACATCAAAAATGCGATATGCTAGTTCACTTCGGAATGCTAGAATTTTCCCCATTCCTTTAAAAGTCATCCAAAAATACCACAAAATTCATTTCATTAAAATTAATAAAATTCAATAACACACACACACACACATAACATGCACCCCGTCCTTAAAATTCATTGATGAACGGCCAACGTAAAAATTAATTATCATCGTTCATTAAAACATTTATGAGCGTGAAGCTTTACTAAAAATATTAAGTCATCGTTCGACTACCTGATCAAAATATTCATTAACACATTCAGAAATTAATTCTATTAAAATTCAATAACACGCAAGTATTTCATTCAAGCGCCAATAGAGGGAGCCACTGTCCAAAATTTCGGAAAAGTCTTCAAGCACTTTCCAAAAATAAACCATAAAGAAAATTACCCTCGTTCCAATAATTAAAAAACATAATCCTCTTATTAAAATTCAATTATGAGTACATTCCATTTTTTCATAATACATTTTATTCATTAAAAAAAATTAATTAAAATCTTAATTCACTCGCAGAAGATTACAAAATGATCCAAGTACCCAACTCCTTTCGCAGGGGAAGACATCATTCACTCATCGTCTACCTACAAGCCTCAGTTTGTATACTGGTTAAAGCGGTTTCCTACGGTGCGAGAGGTCCCGAGTTCGAATCCAGCTCCTCCTTCTTTCCTTTTAGCCATCACAATTCTCAAACCTGCCCATAGAAGGCGCCACCAAAATTTCCAAGATGGCCTCCGAGCTCATCTTCAACCCCACTCATCCAATCACGTCATCCGATAATCTTATAGAGTGACGTCATCCGATAAGATAAGCCTAAGGCTCCTCTATATACGAGCTGACTCATCAAGCATATTGAAGCCCACCATAGCTGGAAGCGCAATCCGTTAGTATTAGCTCTATTCGTATTTTCACTTTAAGAAGTATAATTGAAATAATTATGGGTAGTTGTTCTGCACCGAACTGCTCTAATCATTCTAGAAAGGGTTTTAGGTTATTTCGCTTTCCTAGAAACGAAGAAAGAAGAAAACAATGGCTAATAAATAATTGAATACCCGGTACTGAAGCATACTTGTGCGAGCTAAGTTCTACAATATTCTAATTGAAACTTCTTTTTTTTTATATAGTATTTATTTTAAACACTTATTTTATAATTTGTGTAACTGTAGTATGGAACCCTATGAGCTTCAATATGCTTGATAAGTCAGCCTGTAGTAGAGGAGCTCTAGATAAGACGATGACGCCATCCCCCGATGACGTCACCCTGCACCGCTGCACTGCCTCCTGGAGTGGGACCCCCCTTTTATCACTACTGATGAGGTCGGAAATTCGAATTCGAGTTTTCGACGGGAGAGCACGTTTCAAGCATCCCTAATCACGAATCAAACATTTTTGAAGTGATGTCTGTGTGTGTGTCTGTGAGTCTGTGGAGACGATAACTGATGAACCGATTCGAACGAAATTTGGCACAAAAATCACAATCACGAAAACACTGGAAGCTTATTGCTTTTATACGCAATCGAATGTTCCGAACCCACCTAAATTTTCGAGTGAAATTTTGAAAACATCGTCAAAAAATCAAAACAGCTAATAAAGTTACGAAAATAGACATTTCTTATGTAATTTTTCATTAGGAAACGATTGACATAAATTTTAGAATGATAACGTGAACCGTTCTCGAGATATTGCACATTTTTCAAAAAAATTATCAAAGCGTTATAAAAAATAAAAAAAAATATTTCCTATATTATTGAGAAACATGTTCACTTTTCATATGTAATACCATGCGATAAATTGGGTAACATCATTCTTATGGATCTAGCTCGTTCCATTTATGAAAAAATATACTTTGAGTAATATTTTTGTTTTTGAACGCCAATAGTCATTTATCTGCTGTAAGAATAACTTATTTCTCCATCCATAACGCTTGGCGAGATTTTGATGACGAATTTGGCGGAATGTCGCCAACTTGGCGACATTTTTAATTGTTGCCAAATTAACAAAAATCTTGCCAAATTGATAAAAATGACTCTAAATCAATGAAAATGACGACTAATTGAAGAAAATTCAATATCTTAGAAAGAATATAAGTATCTACTATAAGAATAACATTTTTTTAACTGTAAAAGTAGTAAATTCATTGCATTATCTAAGGAAAGTCATGTGTTGCCTACATCAGATTTTTTTTGTTGTGTGATCATTTTATGGAATTTTTTCAGGTAAAGGAGAAAACATCCCTAATTTCTTCAATGGACTTAAAGTCTAACGTTTAAAGGTAACCTTAGTTAAATATGTATGGCATAACAAAATGCCCCTGTGTTAGTAATGACCATAAAGCTCATTTTTTTTCCTTTTAAGTTAAAGAATTATCGTCTGGCAACTTCTGTTGAGTGATCATTTTATGGTAAGTTTGCCTACTGGGGAGTGAGTTCTTAATCCGATTACGACCCCTCTACTTAGTAGAAGTGCTTTGCTAATAGCACATCCCCGAGAACCCAGAGTAGGCTATTCCACTATGACTGCTACACTATTTATTAATCACAGAAATATCATTCAACGGCACGCGGTGACTCCATCTAAGCGACAAGTTGCTTGCATCTTTGATGAACTCTCATCCATTAACGCCGTGAAAAGAATTCTTTTGGGGTAACAACAATCTACCTGCGTGTCTGGATAGGAGTTCTGAATACTTTTTAGTTCTTTATGGATCGAAATTAATTTTATGTAAATGTCAAAAGAGCAATAAAATAGGACCTCACCTCCTTCTTTTTTTTTCAATTCTTTTTTTTTCAATTTTTTTTTCTTTTTTACTTTCCCTGCAATTCATGGTAATGTATAGGGAAAATATTGGAATCATGTCGAAAATCGCAACTCGCGTTTTCGACGGATCTACACGTTTCGAGACCTCTAGAATACGAAAAAACCATTTTTAGCGTGACGTCTGTGTGTGTGTCTGTCTGCGTAGATTTTTTATCCACTCTAGCTAAAAAACTAATGCACCGAATTTCACAAAATTTTGTAGGTAAAGAAGAAGTTTTGTAGGTGTTCCAAATCTAATCAGCACCAGACTCGTCACTTGTGGGCGAGTCTGGTGCTGATTAGATTTGGATACGATTCGGGATAAAAAAAACCCGCCTTTTTTTGCGAATTGGCCCGCAAAAGCTTGAATCCATTCTAGCTGAAAAACTAATGGACCGAATTTCACAAAATTCGGTAGATGAGTCACGGATAGGTCACCCTGGTGTTTATTAGATTTTGATACGATTCAGATAAAAATAACCTGCCTTTTTTTGCAGAATGGCCCACAAAAATTGTCAAAATCTAAACTAAAAAGCTACGTATGCTCAAATATATCCATTAAATGCTTGTTTAATACGTAATTTTTAACGAAGAAAAGAATAAGACCAACCCCATTACACTAGGACTAGCCGTTCTCGAGATATATTAGTTTTTTTCGTATATTCTACACGCCACCTTTGAAAATAAGTAAAGTTATCAAATGAGAACAAAAATTGAATTAAAAGTGAATTAAATTTAATTTAAATAAAGAGAACGTGGATATAAGTCTGCAGGGAAAGTCATGTGCTGCCCACATCAGATTTTTACTTTCCCTGCAATACGTGGTAATGTATAGGGAAAGTATTGGAATCATGTCGAAAATCGCAACTCGAGTTTTCGACGGATCTATACGTTTCAAGACCTCTAGAATACGAAAAAATCATTTTTAGAGTAACGTATGTGTGTGTGTCTGTGTGGCTGTCTGTGCAGATTTTGTATCCACTCTACCTAAAGAACTAATTGATCGAATTTCATAAAATTTGGTAGGTATGTCACTTGTCGGATCTAGTGCTGATTAGTTTTGGGTACGATTCGAGATAAAAGAACCCGCCTTTTTTTTGCGAAATGGTCCGCAAAGGCTTGTATCCACTCTAACTGAAAAACTAATGGACCGAATTTCACAAAATGGCCCCGGTTTCCTTTTTTTGCAAAATGGTCCGCAAAAATCGCCAAAATTTAAAATAAAGAACTACGTAGGGTCAAATATATCCATTAAATGTTCGTTTAATACGTAATTTTTAACGAAGAAAAGAATAAGACCAACCCCATTACACTAGGACTAGCCGTTCTTGAGATATTTTAGTTTTTTCGTATTTTCTCTACGCCATCTTTGAAAATAAATCCAGTTATCAAATGAGAACGATAATTGAATTAAAAGTGAATTAAATTTAATTAAAATAAAGAAAACGTGAATGTAAGTCTGCAGGGAAAGTCATGTGCTGCCCACATCAGATTTTTTCAATTAGAATTTTCTTCCCCTTTTCTATACTGTTGTATAAAGAAAATATTATTCTACGAAAAATAATAGAAACCCAATATTTGCATGAATAAGATCGTTGATCGTCGTTTTAAGATCTCTCGAATTCACTTCAAACACTTCTGTAAACACGCCTGCCTGTATGTGCAAAGTATGTCTATATGTGAGGTGCAAAACTAATGGTACTGCTGTGAAATTTTATGCGAGAATGCATTATGTACAAACTAGAACTAAGTAAAAAGGATTATTAATCCTAGTCATTGGAACTCCAATTATTCGATATTTAATATTTTCAAAGCATTATTTTCAGTGGAACATAATAATTTCCCGAACAATGAAGGTATTCTATATAATATGTATTAAACTGACTGTTTGAATGACTAACTAGGGTTGGGTGATATATCAAAATTATCGGACACTTTCACTATAACTAGAATTTAGGTTTGCATATCATTAGCTACATCTCATCATTGATACCAAAGGTAAAATCAAATTTTTGTCAATTTGAAATTGGAGTGAAAATGAGAATAGGTATTTAAAACACTCAAAGCCCCTTTTCAAAATTATTGAACACTTCCACCCGAGCCAAGACCATACTGAACATACTCCAGATGGACAGAAGAGTAGTGCAAATATGACTCAGAAGAGGGAGCTACACTCATTAAAAGCATATATGGTCAGGTCATCCGCATATATCAACTTTCAACAACGAAAGCTTTCAAAGGATGTTGATAGAGTTGGAATTACCATATCTCAAACTAGGCAAAGGGATAGATTGATTCTTAGTTGTTAAAATATTCTTTATATTGAATTCTTAAAAAATATATAAATTTTCTTGGGCCAAACCAGAATTTCATGGAGGAATCTCAAAATTTGACGTTCAGCAACTCAATGGTGGTAATAATGGTGAGATTGTCAAATTTATCAAAATTTTTCTAGCATTTCTCAATTTTTATGTTTCATTTCCAAGTTAATCACAGAACAAATATTATATTTGTTTATTCTCACTAGATACTACGCTCGCCAATCCCGAGAGCTTTTTCTTTCTTATAATAATTTGCACACTACATACCTTGGTAACAACATGGATTTTGTGGCCATTTTTGCTTTGGTGGTATTTTATAATACAATCGAACTTCGATATGCCGAATATGAAGGGAGCAGAAAAAAATCGAGATATCAAAAATTTGAAAAATTTTAAGGAATTCATAAAAGAATATATACATACCTAGTCCTATACTTTACACATTTCTAAAAAAATCACTTACTTTATCTTACAGACAGAGAATTGGGTATTACCCAAGAACATGCTGACAACAAATAAAGCGAAGCTTGAAATAATTGGATACACATTTAATGTAATATGCATTATTAAAATTGAATCTTGCATTTCTTTACTTACAAAATAGTCATATATAACAGTTTGGTTACAGGTACTGAATCCTTCAATATCTATCACATTTTCCAAATGAGTTAGGCGGATCCAAATGAGCTTAATTTTGTGGCGATAGTTTTCTTTAAAACTCTGAATAATACCTTGGTCCAAAGGCTGTAACTTAGAAGTTGTGTTTGGTGGCATGAAATAAACTTTCACGGATTTTAAATTTGGCACGCTATTATGCGCTGTACAGTTGTCCAAGAAGAGAACAATATCTCGATTTTCGCGGGACATTTTTCTGTCTAGTTCCTTCAACCAATTAGTGAAAATTTCGGCTGTCATCCAAGCCTTATTGTTCGCAAAATAAGTTATTGCAACATATTTTATTCCTGAAAAACATCGGGGTTTAGCAAATTTACCTATCATAAGAGGTTTGAGCCTTTCTGAACCACCCATATTAGTGCAAAATAGCACAGTTAATCCTTCTTTGCTTCTTTTCCCACCATCTCATGGCTTCAACTTTAATGGCCATAAATTTATCAGGCGTACACTTAAAAAATAGTCCTGTTTCATCTGCATTAAACACATTTTTTGGATCGTATTTTTCCAAATGAAAAGATGAAAATGGTAAGATGATCCAAATGGTAAGATGAAAAATTTCGAGATATCGAGAGTTTGATTAAAATATTTGGAGTTAAAGAGTTTATTTTACAATAGTTTTATACCGTGCGCGAAGGGAGATGAAAATATTTCGAGATATCGAAAATTTCGAGATATCGAGGTTCGGCATATCGGGGTTCACCTGTAATAGGAAAAAAACATATCTGAGCTGTATTAATAACCAGGTAAATATTTAATTCATAATTATAAAAAATTAGCTTTCGTAATTACTCTAATTAATTATTTATAAGAATCAACAATAATACATATAATTGTTAACTGCATTAATGATTATATTGTAATCGTAATGGTTCATGGAATGGCAAATATAGTTATGAAACGCTCTCCAGTAATCAACAATAAAACATAATTGTTCTGTTCTCGTCCATCTTTGTGATAGCAATTAATCACAGAGAAATCGCAAGATTAAATCTTTGCTTATACTAGCTATGTTAAATTTTATATTAATTAATACTTAATTAAATAAGGCTTAAATCAAAATTCTAAACCCTGGGTTCATATTAGTCTATAAGTAAAATTTCGAAACTGTACGTTTTCCCGTCTGTTGGTAATGCAGAGGTAAAAATTCCCATGATTGTTTGAAGTGAAACTTCTTAAGGCACAGTAGCACAATTTCGTTTAATAGAAATCTGAGCATAACGAAAAGTGTTATGGGAATAAAACTCTTCCGATAGTGGCGTGACAATTGAGGCGAGTAATGTAAGGATGGCGCATTACACTTTTTGATATGTTCGTCAGTAAGTTAGTGAAAGGAGTGGTTATCGCCCGTCCTACTGTTTGCAGACTAGCGAGTGAGTCTAGCGTCTTAGAGAGGGTACACACTGAGGACGCATGCTACATCGTGCAAAATCAACACCCTCTGGATTTAGAGATCCTCCACCCGCTGGATCTCTAAATCCAGAGGATGTGGTTCGATTTGAACAATGATTGCTACCTACTGTCCATAGAGCATGGGCACGTAACGTCAGACGGGTAATTTTGCTCATACTTTTCCAAAACAAAATACTCGTTTGCTTAGCAGTATGTAAATTCTCATTATGTCTGTATTAAAAACGGCTACTTTAGAAATTTGCATTCGTTTAACGGCTAATTTTAGTTGGATATATTTAAATTCATCTGCTTTGATGGATATTTTTAATTAACAGGAAAATAAAATATTGACTTTCATTAAAATATATACACGAGTTTTTTTTTTTTTAAATAGTTATGTACCTTTCCCTATTCGCATATGCATTGCAGAATTTGCTAGTTAATGTATACATCGGTAGAACGCTATTTAGTGACTATGGTAAAAATGAGTATATATTGTTATATATTATTGTTGTTATATATATATTATATATATATTATTATTGTTATATATGTGTTATATATATATTATTGATAAATATACAAGGTGTCCAGTGCTGTCGGTGCCCAATGGCTATTTCCTCAACCGTTAGTCACAGAGATATAATTCCAATTGCAAAAAGGTTTTAAATTTTAAAATCTTTAGAAATAGTTTAAATCAATAAATACATTTTTGAAAGAAATGCGAAATATAAATTTTTATACAGTCACCCGGTCCTACCAATTATATCTAGGAAAATCATCCTCATATAATGTCATGCAAAATAAAAATAAAAACTTCCTTTTACGACCAAAATTCACCGAGTTATGAAACATTAAACTTTATGACTTAAGTCGCTTTTTCGCGCATAAAAATGTCCCACCTCAGGCAACCAACCAATCAGAGACCGTATTGACCATTTCTCAGCAAAAAAGTGGTCCAATTTTAAACAGCTATAAGTCGGTCAATTTTGGTCGTAAGAGGATGATTTTTCTTTATTTTGCACAAAATTGTATGAGGATGATTTTTCCAAATATAAATGGTAGAACCGGGGAACTGTATAAAAATTTATATTACGCATTTCTTTCAGAAATGCATTTATTGATTTAAACTGTTTCTAAGGTAAGAGATTTTAAAATTTAAAACATTTTTGCAATTGAAAATGTATCTCTGGGACTAACGGTTGAGAAAATAGTCATTGGGCACCGATAGCACTGGACACCCTGCATATTGTTATTCAAGTATTCTAAACAACTTATTTTCACCGCAAAGGTATATTTCGATGTTTAATGGGTTCAGTTTCAATTTTTATTGGCCATCATCGTTAGTTTACCATTGCACGCTGTGGAAAAAATAATGCCATTTTGCCCTTACATTTCTGCGCATTCTACTACGCAGGTTCTTTATTTACGATCGTGCCCATGCTCTATATACTATAGACGCATAGCGCATTAGAGACGTAATCGAGCATGGGCACGAGTATAAATAAACATGGTAATGGTAAACTAACGATGATGGCAAAAAAAAATTGAAATTAAGCCCATTAAACATCGAAATTCACATGTGTGCTGAAAATAAGTTATTTAGTATACTTAAGTAACAAGTATGTTTAAAGATTTCATTTGCTAAAGTGCTCTTTAAGAGATTTTAAGTGAATGTACACTACTGCACACTTTTACCGTAGTCACTACCTTGTGTTCTGAAGATATACGTTTACCAAAACATTCTGCTGTGGATATGCTGATATGCGACTGAGAAGAGAAAGGTATATAACGAATTTTCTTAAGAAAAAAACTCATGTATATATTTTATTGAAAGTGAATACATTATATCCAGTAAATTAAAAATCTGATGTGGGCAACACATGACCTTCCTTATATAATGTAATGAATTTACTACTTTTACAGTAAAAAAATAGGTTTTTCTTATAGTAGATACTAATATTCTTTCCACGATATTGAATTATCGACAATTAGTCGTCGTTTTCATTGATTTAGAGTCATTTTTATCCATTTGGCGAGATTTTCATTAATTTGGCAGCATTTCAAAAAGTCGCCAAGTTGGCGACATTCCGTCAAATTCGTCGCCATAATCTCGCCAAGCGTTATGGACGAAGAAATAAGTTATTCTTACAGCAGATAAATGACTATTGGCGTTCAAATACAAAAGTATAACATAAAGTATCTTTTTCATGAATGGAACGAGCTAGATCCACGAGAATGATGTCACCCAATTTATCGCATGGTATTACATATGAAAAGTGAACATTTTTCTCAATAGGAAATATTTTTTTTTTATTTTATATGACTTTTTGATAATTTTTTTGAAAACTATAAAATATCTCGAAAACGCTTCATGTTAGCGTTCTAAAATTTATATCAATCGTTTTCGAATGAAATATTACATAAGAAATGTCTATTTCCGTAACTTTATTAGCGGTTTTGATTTCTTGACGATTTTTTCAAAATTTCATTCGAAAATTTAGGAGGGTTCTGAACATTCGATTGCGAATAAAAACAATAGGCTTCCAGCGTTTATGAATTGTGATTTTTGTACCAAATTTTGTTCGAATCGGTCCATTCGTTCGTCAGTTATCGTCTCCACAGACTCACTGACACACACACACACAAGCATCACTTCAAAAATGCTTGATTCGTGATCAGGGATGCTTGAAACGTGCTCTCACGTCGAAAACTCGAATTCGAATTTTCGACCCCGTCACAATACTTTCCTTATACATTATGTATATAAGGAAAGTAAAAATATCCCTTAAAATAAATACATTTAGATGTATCCTACTAAAATGAAAGGTTAAACGATTGTTCATTTCTAAAGTAGCCGTTTTAAATGCAGAAATAATGAAAATGTCCATACTGCTAAGCATACCAGTATTATATTTTTGAAACGTAAGGACAAAATTGTCCGCATGATGTCACGTGCCCATGATCTATATCAATGAGAAAAAATTTCTAGTTCATATTTAAGCAACATAGGAGATACAGTGCGTCGTGTATCCTCAATGGGTGCCCTGCCTCACACATTTTTGTTTCAATCCCAGTTGTATACTACGCATTAAGTGAGACTAGTGTTTTGCGTATTACTTTCCTTATATACATAATGTATAAGGAAAGTATTGTGACGGGGTCGAAAATTCGAATTCGAGTTTTCGACGGGAGAGCACGTTTCAAGTATCCCTGATCACGAATCAAACATTTTTGAAGTGATGTCTGTGTCTGTGTGTGTGTGTGTGAAAGTATGTGTGTGTGACAGTGTGTGTGTGTGTGTGAAAGTGTGTGTGTGTGTGTGAAAGTATGTGTGTGTGTGTGTGTGTGTGTGTGTGAGTCTGTGGAGACGATAACTGACGAACAAAAGGACCGATTCGAAACAAATTTGGTACAAAAATCACAATTCGTAAGCACTGGAAGCCTATTGTTTTTATACGCAATCGAATGTTCAGAACCCCCCCTAAATTTTCGAATGAAATTTTGAAAAAAATCGTCAAAAAATCAAAACCACAAATAAAGTTACGCAAGTAGACATTTCTTATGTAATTTTTCATTAGAAAACGATTGACATAAATTTTAGAAAGCTAACATGAACCGTTCTCGAGATATTGCACATTTTAAAAAAGAATTATCATAAAGTCATGTAAAATAAAAAAAAATATTTTCTATTCGGAAACATGTTCTCTTTTCATATGTAATACCATACGATAAATTGGGTGACATCATTCTCGTGGATCTAGCTCGTTCCATTCATGAAAAAAGGTATTTTGAGGAATACTTTTGTATTTGAACGCTAATAGTCATTTATCTGCTGTAAGAGTAACTTATTTCTTCGTCCATAACGCTTGGCGAGATTTTGGTGACGAATTTGGCGGAATGTCGCCAACTTGGCGACTTTTTGAAATGTTACCAAATTAACGAAAATCTCGCCAAATGGATAAAAATGACGCTAAATCAATGAAAATGATGACCAATTGTCGAAAATTCAATATATTGGAAAGAATATTAGTATCTACTGTAAGAAAAACCTATTTTTCTTTACTGTAAAAGTAGTAAATTCATTACATTATATAAGGAGAGTCATATGTTGCCCACATCACATTTTTTTTTGTTATATTGTATACAGTTGTAATGTATTATTGTGATTTTCGATTACTGTATTTATTATTAAATATAGTAATTACCTCGAAATTTATCGATGAGATTTTGTTTGTCTACACTGCCGAGGATGCAGCTTTAAACGCAGAGGATTTAAATAAAACACGAATGATTTTCAGCAACGATTTGAATGTCAATTTTGCTACTCTAGAAGCACAGACGCTGGTTGAAATTTCAAACACAAAATTCAAAGTGAAAATTTATAATGATTCCAGCAATATCAACCACGAATTCTGATACTACGATTGACGCATTATTTTCAAGATATTTCGAACAGTTTTCAGAGTTCACGTCGAAGATAAAGGCTTGCGATTTGGTCCCAGTAGCTCAACGGTAGACGTCGGCTGGCCAGTTTGAAAATCCAGGGTTCAATTCTCGGTTGGGACATCAAGGTTCTTTACAATGACGCCCGAACAAATCAAACCCTGCAGGTTAGTGCGCAAATGTCAGACGTCTGAATGTGACCCTCGTACGACTAGTACGGATTCATTCGACCCTGGAAGATTGAGCTCCGATTTAAAAATTGAGAGGATATCGACCATGCAATATACTAACCTCGGAAAAATAGTAGTAGCAGGAGACTAAACAGAGGTAAAAATAAAGAGAGGTGGTTAGTCAGATTGTCAGTTGCCCTCCAATATGACATTACAGGATGGAGAATGCACAGTCCACTTCGATGATAAGAGCTTCAATTTCGTCCCAGTAACTCAACGGAAAATCGTCGACTGGCCAGTTTGGAGATCCATGGTTCGATTCCCGGTTGGGATAGTAAGGATCTTTATAAATTTCAAGCGTTATATTATGCATCTAATTTCAGTTATCATTAAACAGTAATTTAATTTTGATATTGGGAGTAAATGGATAATTCCTAATATAATTCAATTTTCACTTACGCTTTATTTAAAATGGTATTAATATCTGTAATACTAATGTTTTGTGGTATTAATGTTTTTTTTTTCTCATATATTATCCGGATCCTATATCTTAGGTATTATATATTTGAAAGACTAATATGCTAAGTTTGATAAAATACAATATATAAGTACATTTACCACTATATGGTTGTTATACTCTTGCATTGACAACTCCATTTTTATCACTTTACAACATAGTTGAAAAGTGTTTATGACTTTGTTAATTCTGTCTGTCTGTCTGTCCGTTTGCACTATAACTGCCTTAAAAATAACTTTATCGAAATGAAATTTTAGTATGTTGTTGAGACTATTTGTGGGACATATGGAAATGGAAATGAATAATATCACCCAATTAGTTTTGGATTGAAGTCGGGATGAAAAAATGTGATACATTGAAACATATAGGACCTAATTTTTCAAACAGTTTTTAAGTGAAGTTAAAATCCACAAATTGCTTCGAAAATTTTAGGAAATATTCAAATTATCCCATAAAATATATATAAAAAAATTTCAGCAAAATATATTCGCTGAAATATATTAGTTTTTTAAGGAAAATGTAAAACAATAATTACACCCATATAAAATGAAGAGATCACGTGACCCATTTCAAAATAAAATATGTCATCCATCTTTTTTTCCCAGTGTAAAAATCGTGATTCTTAAAATTCTTTTAAATTTATATTTAGTGTTGCATCCGTCCTAAAACCGCTTTATTTTCCGTGCATCTATATTCTGCGCTAACGCAATTACAATATTTTTTAGTTTAAATAACCATCAAACTTTGATTATTTCTGCAACGAAGACTAATCTCAATTGGTGCAGTATGTAAATAAGTGATTGTAAGATGAGTTGTATAAGAATAGCAGATTTTTTTTCACGAAAAATTATTTAACTCTGGAGTCTATATAAATAAAATTGAACATCTGTCTGCTGTCTGTCTGTTTTTCCATCATCACGACAGAACGGCTGAACTGAATTTGATGGAATTTTGTGGGTAGCCTGGAAATAACCCCACTTAACATTTAGTCCACGTTTTGAGTTTCTACAACCAGTTGTTCTCGAGATATTAGTAAAAAACGAAACTTTCATTTGTCTCATCATCACGAGAGAACGACTGAACCGAATTTAATGAAATTTTGTGGGTAGCCTTGAAATAGCCCCCATAAATTTTGCCCACGTTTCGAGTTTCTAATACCAGGGGTTGTCGATATATTAATGAAAAACGGAACTTTATCCTAGGAGATCTACTCTCTAACTCCGTGGTTTATCCAAAAGGAAAGGATGAAAATCGTTTGTTTAAAACGCCAAAGGGAATTAACACTTTATCCTTGAGTTTGGTGGAGGATTTCTGCGCTAATTAGTCAGTATCTGAAAGCATGAGTTGTTTGAAATATTAATTTAAATGGAAAATCTATCGCCATGGTTTATTTTTCACAAGCATTTACTCAACAATGAAAAGTATGAAAAAATCAAAATGGTTAGTTAATTTCGCATTTATTGAGGGAGATTATATCTTATATCATGTTGCTCAGCAACGCAATTAAATTAAATGTGTTTTTCAATATTTATTATTATTTTTTCTATTTGAATAATAAATAAATGGATGTAAAAATATATTTTATAAATATACTGTTTCATTTTTCTTTTAATTATATTAATTGCAGACTGCGTACATCACTTTCATTTATTTTGGCAAATAGTTTTCAAGCTTATATATTGTGTTTAGCCAATAAACTCATATATTGTGTTTACCCAATAAATTCATTTAGCCGAATGTTGAAACAGAAAAAGAGTAGAACGGGTATATCTTCTAATACAATTTTAATCTTTTCATTTAGTATATACAAACGGCATCAGGATGTTTTATTCTTCAGATCTGCAACTTCAGAGCTACAAATTTTGTGGAATACCGCTAACTTGGCAACTTTTCTTAAACGTTGCCAAATTAACGGAAATGTCGTCAAATTGATAAAAACGACGCAAATCAATGAAATTAAACTTGTTTTTTCAGAAGAGTGTACTGAAACGCTATTTAGGTAGCATTTGTAGGCCAGTCCATCCATCCTACTTAGTAGCACATTTAGCGAATTTTTAAAATGTCACCAAATTGATAAAAATATTTGTAAATTCATGACAAATCATGAAATTGATAAAATTGTTCTTAATAAATGAAATTAATTGTGTTTTGTTAGGAGATAGTCTTGTGATGATGTCTCGCCAATTTGTCGCAAAATGGGACAGAGTCCCATTTGGCGATAAATTTGGCGATTTTTTAAATTGGCGCTGAATTGACGAAAATGTCGCCAAACCTTCTATGGAGATAGAATTATTTACACGATATGATTTCCATCAATTCATTTGAAGCAAATGATATCATGTAGTTCAGCAACGGATGTAAATCCAATGTGTTTATGCGGCATACGATTTTTATTAAATCTTTTCCGATTTGAATAATAAAGATATGTATATGGAATAAATTTAATTGATATTGCATTTCTGACTAGATAATATCAATTACGTTTCTCAGGTTTAAGCATTATTATTAGTGATATTTTAGGAGGGCTGTTGATTCAGGGATTATTGATATTTTCAAATTAATATGCCAATGTTTTATTATGACAAAAATTGTTGAAACTCATATATAGTACGTTGTACAAGTAATCTTCTTCAAATGCACGGGTATATCTTCTAATCTACGAGAATATAAGTAGTACAGGTATATTGGCATATATTTTAATATATATTGGCATATATTGGAATCAAATACGACTTTCTGGTATAAAGATTACGGGGATTATTGATATGTCCAATTTATTACGTCATCTATTTTATTTTGGCAAATATTTTTGAGACTCATATTGTAATACGAGGAATCTTCTACTAATACACAGGCATATTTTCTAATCTGTGACAATATGAGTAGTACAGGGATATATATATATATATATATATATATATATATTCCCATATAATTTTAGTACTTTCACTCTGGCATATATTGGAATCAATTACGGGTTTGTTGATATTTTCAATTTATACATGTAATCTATACTAATACAGGTTATATCTTCTAATATTCGAGTATATATGTAGTACGGTCCCATACGATTTTAGCCCTTTTATTTTGTATATATTGGTTCAATTTCATATTATTTGTATATTTGCTTCCAAAAGGGGCCAGGATGTTTTATTCTTCAGATCTGCCATATTGAGATTTTACATAGTGAGAACAGATATTCTTAAACTTCTCTTTAGCAGCAATAAAAGTAATATTTTAACATAATTTGCACATGATTGTGAATTATAAGTTTCTTTATATTATATACTCCGTACGAAGAACGGGTATGCTAGTCTGTAATAAAAGTAATATGAATGAAATAATCATTGCTTTTACATAGAGAGCCAGACGATTTATATTTCAATGACGTCATTTGTATAAAGTTCATTTTTTTTGGATGAAATTTTAAATTTTCAAAGACAATAAATTATTTTAGTATTGTGATAATTTAAAATATGACAAAGCTGAATGTGTCGCATTTTAGAGTTGTTTCAATAAAATTGCATTTCAGTTGGAAAGTGTTGCATAATCAATGCTATATGAATGATTGGTATTTCTAGTTCTTACATAATAAAGGAAAATGTCTATGCATGTGTGTGTCTGTCTGCTACGTAGTCTGTAGCCGGAAGTCTAAGTGTTGTACGGTCATGAAATTTGATGCACAGATACTTCAGGACTCGAATAGGTGCATCTCGGTTTCATTTTTTGTTTTTAATTTCTAATTAGATTCTTAGTTATTCTACGTTTTCAGCCAGATTTACAACGATTTTGAACGATATTCACATACATCGATTCATTTCCGACCTAAAATATCATCACAGAGTTTCTATCTTGACACCATCGGAAAAACCGAAAAATTACCTTTCAATCAAACTTTGAACGGAATCCCACGCTTAATAGACGAATTATTTTTTAGTTTTAAAGATATATATATATATACTTCTCGAGAGTTTTGAACAACTCCGATTTTATATTAAGATATAAAAATATTGTCTTGCAATCCCACATTGATAACTCAACAGCATCTCTTAAAATATCCCAGAATAGCAAATAATTTCCTCAACATATCCGTGGATTATTTATAAACTTTATTTCAATAATTATTTTTAACCAAGAGCATTATTGAAATTTTTTCAATAATGCAGAACGTTCCCCAGTGACGTTCGGCCCTTTTTTATTTTTCTTCCACGGACCTCTACCGCCATCTATTAGCAAACACATTTAATAAGCTTTCTCTTCTGAACATTTATTCTGATTTACAATGATTTTGGGAACTAATTGTGCTGGTAAATTTGAAATTAAAATTGAAATTGTGTCCGTCAGTAAATTTTAATGTAGAACCTAGAGTCTTCGTAAGTGACAACTTTTGGTTTTGTGATATGGGAGGGGGGGGGGGTCATGTAACGGCCGCAGCGCCTATATACACGGATTGCATGCAATATTCACTATTATTTATATAAATAAAATTTATTTATTTTGTTATTTTATATAACTATCCTGCTTTAACACCCGGACGTTTTCTAATTTCTTAAGAGATTTAATTTAACACGCACAACAATGCATATACTCATAACGTCAATAATAAAATAAAGAACTATCTAGAATATTCTTCTTAAATTCCTATTCTCGAAATGGGCACACTTTCCATAGCGATGGAGCAACTCATACCTCAATACAATTTAAAAGCGCAAATTTACATTCTGCAATACAACCTATCCTATATAATCTCCCCACGCACATGCTTTCAACCCAACACCGCAAACTGCTTCGGAATAAAAGTCTCTCCTGCTAATCCTCTCAACTCCACTCCTCAATGTTTATGATCGCTTTTAATTTGGCTCTTTTCAAAGTCGTACGATACTGCAACAGAAAATCTAAAGGGGGGGAGGGGGAGCCTCTGAAATACAAACTTCAAAGTGAGAGATTATCCGGTAAAAGGGATTAAAAGTGGAACTTTTTTCTCATTTTTATCACGCTTTCCTTCTTCCTGTTTTGCATTCAATGGAAAATGTTTCAGGATTACGCGGATGGCGTGCGACGATAACGTCATTTTAATTTACTTAAAGCCGAGGTTGCCATTTTGTGGAAAGTAAAATAAATTTCTGCTTAATGTGGATCAGCGAGAATTTTTTTTTTCTTTATGGTCCATGTAATAGTGTTATTCAGCCTTTTATTATTCTACGAAAGAAATATCCTGATAAACGTTGTGAAAGGGATAATTTTTTTGGATAATTAAATTTTGCAATTTAAGCCTGTTTTCAATAAATAAACCACGAGCGATAAATATTATTGAGCATAATGAAAATGCAATGCTTGGTTATTTCTGTGTATTGACGCTTTTTAACACTTTACAACATAATTGAAAAGTGTGTATGACTTTGATCATTGTGTCTGTCTGTTCATTAGCACGATAACTGCCGTAAAAATGACTTTATCAAAATGAAATTTTAATATGTTGTTCAGACGGTGTGTGGGACCTATGAGAATATAAATGAATAATATCATCCAATTAGTTTTGGATTGAAAAAATGAAATACATTGAACCCTATGGGGCCTAATTTTTCAAACATTTTTCAAGCGAATTTAAAATTCACAAATTGCTTCGAAAGTTTTAAGAAATATTTAAATTATCCCATAAAATATATAAAAAAAATTTCAGCAAGATATATTCAGTAGTTTTTTAAATAAAAATTAAAATAAAAATTACATCCTTTATATGAATAGATCACGTGACCATTATATGAATAGATCAATAGACGTGCAATTTCTCAAAAACCGTTCGAGCTACAGTTCTAAATATTATGTCATTCGTTTTGAAAAGAAATAATTGTAGAAAATTATTATTAATTTAACATTATTGAATGTACTAATTTTTTCAAAAGTTCATTCGAAAATTTGGGGATCTTCCGGGCAGTCAATTACGTTTAAAATCGATAGAGTTCTAGTATTCACTGATTGTAATATATAGACTTTTATTCGAAACCTTCCATTCTTTCGTGAGATATCGTATACACACACACACAGAGAGAGAGAGAGAGAGAGAAACTACACCTGAAAAACGCTCGATTTGGGTTCAGGGATGCTTGAAACATGCTCTGGCATTGAAAACTCGAATTTAAATTTTCGACCCTACTACAATACTTCCCCTATACATTATAACAGTGTTCTTCAACCTTTGTCATCTCGCGGAACCTTTTTTTTGAGATATTTTTTTATGGAACCCTTCGTTCAATAGAACACCCAGATTTGATTTTAGGGGGGATGTGTCATATTACGTATTACATGTTATGAACAAGGTGCGTATCTGCCTTTGTTATAAAAACTTTATATAAGATATAAATTTGCATTAATTCAAACAAGAAGATAAATATTTCATATAAAGTATTTATATTATACATATATATGTCATATGAAATTGAAAACAAAGAAAAACAAAACAAAAACAGCGAATAGTAGCATCGACTCGCGGAACCCCTAAAGCGTTTGAGTGGAACCCTAGGGTTCCGCGGAACACAGGTTGAAGAACACTGCATTATACTATGCATATAAGGAACGTAAAATAAATAGGCTTCCAAAATAAATATGCTTTTAAAATAAATAGGTTTCCAGTATTTACATATCGTAATAATCGTATCAAATTACGTTTGAAACCCTCATTCACAAACACGCGGACACACACATATACACCTCGAAAACTTTCGATTCGAGTTCAGGGATACTTGAAACATGCTCTTGCATTGGAAACCTGAATTTGAATTTTCAACCTCGTCGTAATACTTTCCCTATACACAATACTATGTATGCAGGGAAAATAATTATTGTGACGGGATTGAAAATTTGTATTAAATTTTCTATGAATTACGCTTTTTTAAAAACCCAAATCTGGATCTGAATCTATCTGAAGCCTTTGTGTATGTGCGAATGTGTGCCTGTGTGTTTGCTTGTGCCGCGTATATGTTAATGTACGTGTGTTTGTCCATGAGGTTGCAAATACAAGGTCTCACGCACGAATGAATCGTTTGGAATGGAATTATGTACCATTATCAAATCGGAATTTTTTCTTTAATTTATTGATAACTAACAGTATACCAGTTCTTAGTACGGAGTATATAATATAAAGAAACTTAAAATTCATAATCATGTGCAAATTCCTATAGTATACTAAATGACATTGGTAATCAAATATTCTGTTAAAATATTTAGTTTAATGCGCCTAAAAAGAAGTTTAAGAATCTCTGTTCTCGTTATACAAAATTATCTTCACGGGCAGATATGAAGAAAAACACACTCTGACTCCTACAGTTACCTTACACCTTTCTGGTAGGTCGGACGGTCTGGGTCTCAACAACAACAACAACACTCTGACTCCGTTTTTAAACAAATTTACAAAATATATGAAATTGAATCAACATGTGTAAAATAAAAGCGCTAAAATTTTATGGGACCCGTACTACTTATATTCGCGAATATTAGAAGATATACCCGCGTATTAGTAGCAGATTACACATACTACAACATATGAGTTTCTAAATTTTTTGCCAAAATAAAACAGATGACGTAATAAATTTAAAATATCAATAACCCCTTAATTTTTAATCCTGATGACAGTAATTAATTTCTATATGCCAATATAAAAGCGCTAAAATTATGTGGGAAGATATACCCGTACTGTTTACATTGTCGTAGATTAGAAGACATGCCCTTGTGTTAGTAGAATATTATCCGTCTTACAATAAGTTTCAAAAATCTTTGATAAAATAATAAAGATGACGTAATAAATTGAAAATATCAATAACGACCGTAATGAGTACCCGTACTATAACATATGATTTTCTAAAATATTTGTCAAAATAAAACAGATGACATAATAAATAGAAAATATCAATAATCCCCGTAATCTTTAACGCAGAAGGCCGTAATTGATTGCAATACATGATAATATATGTCAAAATATATGCCAATATACCTGTACCACATACATTCTCGTAAACTCGAAGATATACCCATATATTTGTAGAAGATTGGCCGTACTACGTACAATATATGAGTTTCAAGGATTTTTGCAAAAATAAAACAATATCGTAATAAATTGAAAATATCGATAATCCCCGAAAATAAATGTTTAAACCTACAGGCCGTAATTGATATTATCCAGTCAAAAATGCAATATCAATGAAATTTATTTTATATAGTACATATTGTTATTATTTGAATCGGAAAAGATTTAATAAAAATTATCTGCGGCATAAACACACTAGATTTATTACATCCGTTGCTAAGCGACATGATATCATTTTCTTCAAATAAATTGGTGGAAAAAAATATGGACTGCATAATGCTATCTCTATGGAAGGTTAATTGTGCGTTTTTAATTATATCAGGACAATCCCTGGTCTTAGAAACTCGAAATATGGACTATATTTTATGTGTGACTATTCCAAGTCTACCACGTCATTTCATCCAATTTGGTGCAGCCGTTCTCCCGTGATGATGAGACAAATAAACACACAAATATGCCCACAAATAAACACACAGACAGATTTTCAATTTTATTTATACAGTTAAACGCGGTCAAGAATTCAGAAGTATCAAATTCTCGGATTCTCAAATATTTTTGTTAAAGTTTTGTAACATCATCAAACACAGTTCATAAAAAACAGATGTAACATAAAAAAAACCCAGCTAAAGACAGATCAGTAAGTCCGGTAATACAAACAATTATTGTATACGTATTTTGTCATGAGAAAACAATATTTATTATCATTTCAAAATGCTGGCATGAAAATTTCTCGATATATTGAATTTGTCAAAGAAATTAAAAAATCTGATGTGGGCAACACATGACTTTCCTTATATAATGCAATGAGCTCACAACTTTTACAGTAAAAAAATAGGTTTTTCTAATAGTAAATACTTATATATTCTTTCCAAGATATTGAATTTTCGACGATTAGTCGTCATTTTCATTGATTTAGCGTCATTTTTATCCATTTGGCCAGATTTTTGTTAATTTGGCAGCATTTTTAAAAAGTCGCCAAGTTGGCGACATGCTGCCAAATTCGTCGCCAAAATCTCGCAAAACGTTATGGACGGAGAAATAAGTTATTCTTACATCAGATAAATGACTATTGGTGTTCAAATACAAAAGTATTGCTCAAAGTAACTTTTTTCATGAATGGAACGAGCTAGATCCACTAGAATGATGTCATCCAATTTATCGCATAATATTACATATGAAAAGTGAACATGTTTCTAGACAGTTAATATTTTTTTTAATTTATAATGTGCAATATCTCGAGAACGGTTCATGTTAGCGTTCTAAAATTTATGTCAATCGCTTTGTAATGAAAAATTACACAAGAAATGTCTATTTACGTAACTTTATTAAAGGTTTTGATTTTATAACGTTTTTTTCAAAATTTCGGTCGAAAATTTATGGGGGTTCTGAACATTCGATTACGTTTAAAAATATTAGGCTTCCAGTGTTTACAGATTGCGATTTTTGTACCAAATTTCGTTGGAATCGGTCCATTCGTTCGTCAGTTATCGTCTCCACAGGCTCACAGTCACACACACACACTTTCACACACACACACACACACAGACATCACTTCAAAAATGTTTGATTCGTGATCAGGGATGCTTGAAACGTGCTTTCCCGTCGAATTCGAATTTTCGACCCCGTCACAATACTTTCCTTATACATTATTGTATATAAGGAAAGTAAAAACAGTTATGTATAATTAAAGTAGTATTTATTACACTTAAAACCTCTGTTTTCAATATACAATATCATGTGATAAGCATAACGTGTATGTGTGTGTGTGTGTGTGATATATATAAGAGATCTATATCACACACACACACATACTATATCAACTACATTTTTTATGTGATTACATTACGTATAAAACTACAACTATATTGAACTTTTTTTAGTTTCCATGTTTAGAAATAGAATTATCTGAATTTTAACATTTTTAGCACTATATATCCTATGATGAAACAGTTATATTTCACGAAATAATAGGGGTTGTTAATATGTATGTAAAAAATCCATAGTTTGGTTCACGCAATAGATGTAAATTTTATTGAATACTAGCCGCCTTTGGCGACCAGCCTGTTCGCTACCCTTGAAAATTCTGACCTTGGCAAATTCTAACCGTGGCACACTCGCTGGCGCGACCTACCAATAAAGTGTAAGGTAACTGTTTGGAGGGCCAGGAAGTGCCACCCAATTTAGACAGGAACTCAGTGGGGGAGGCATCCACAGGGACCGTACCCTCCTTCCCCTACCACCAACCTCTCGGAAGGACTTACGGTCACGCATGTTTAACGTGATCGTACTCCGCCTGAACACGGCGGCAGTTTTGGCAATGGCGGGAATCGAACCCGGACCTACCTAGTGCAAATCCCGCGCGCTAACCACTGGGCTACCGCGCCCTCCGCGACAATCTCCATAACCTTCTTTTTATTCACCCAATTTAGACCGGAACCCAGTAGGGGAGGCATCCACAGGGTGCGTACCCTCCTTCCTCTACCACCAACCTCTCGGAAGGACTTACGGACCCACATGTTTAACGTGATCGTACTCCGCGTGAACACGGCAGCAGTTTTGTCAGTGGAGGGAATCGAACCCGGGCCTACCGAGTGAAATTCCCGCACGCTAACCACTGGGCTACCGCGCCCTCCGCGACAATCTCCATAACTTTATTTTTATTCACCCAATTTGGACCAGGAACCAGTGGGGGAGGCATCCACAGAGACCGTACCCTCCTTTCCCTGCCACCAACCTCTCGGAAGGAATTATCGACCCATATGTTTAAGGTGATCGTACTCCGCATCAGTGGCGGGAATCGAACCCAGGCCTACCGAGTGCAATTCTCGCGCGCTAACTTCCCGCGCGCTAATTTAAATTTATAATGACCATATGCTAGGCTCTTAATTCCACCATCCTCGTTCCATCGTTCTATCATTTAAAATAGCCATAAAATTAAAATATCCATTTAAAATATCTATAAATTAAAATATCCATAAATTAAAATATCCATTTAAAATCAAAAAATCATCCATATCGTTCCACCAATCCATAAATATAATAATTTCAAATACATCACCACAATTCAAACCACCATAATTCAATCATTTAAATTATTTAAAATATCCATTTAAAATATCATATAAATATAATAATTTCGCCCGATGTATACAACACTTATGCTCGTAATTCATTTAAAACCGAAAGCGCGGTCTCCATGGAGACGGGGAAGAAACTACTGCGGATGGGGGGGAAATGCCGTTGAAGAACTGAGCCGGTAGCCGACAAATTTAAAATCATGGCGTCTTTAAAATTGCGATCCTGAAGGCAATTTTCATTATTTCTGGACCAAATTAGACTTGTAAGAATGCCAGATATTTCAGCTTTCTAAAAATGTAAATTATTAGTCGAAATTATGAGTACTTTTCACTATGCGAGAATTTAAAAACCAAAAATCGTTTTTTTGAGCCAAAAGTGACTTTGGTTTTAAAATCTTTAAAAAATATTAGAAATCGAAATTGAGAGTTGAAATTGATATATTTTTACTCGAAATTCTCTGCTCTTTCCGATGGTGTGATTTGTTTTTTCTACGATGTCCGGATCGTGGAGAAAAAAGAGCAAAAAGGTCAAAAAACGGTCGAAATCGCATAAAACATTAAATAACAAAAAAAATAATTAAAATTTTAAAAATCGGTTTTCACGTGTCCCCTTCTCACCCCCCAGGGTCTCCGATTGCAAAATTTCGTAGCTCTCCGACGCGCGGTCGCGAAACGTATAGTGTATAAGACACACAGACACACACACAGACATTGCCTTTTATTATTTACTAGCCGCCTTTGGCGACCAGCCTGTTCGCTACCCTTGAAAATTCTGACCGTGGCAAACTCGTTGGCGCGACCTACCAGAAAGGTGTAAGGTAACTGCTTAGAAGGCCAGGAAGTGCCACACAATTTAGACCGGAACCCAATGGGGGAGGCATCCAAAGAGACCGTACCCTCCTTCCCCTACCACAAACCTCTCGGAAGGACTTGCAGTCCCACACGTTTAACGTGATCGTACTCCGCGTGAACACGGCTGCAGTTTTGGCAATGGCGGGAATCGAACCCGGGCCTACCGAGTGAAATTCCCGCGCGCTAACCACTGGGCTACCGTGCCATCCGCGACAATCTCCATAACTTTATTTTTATTCGGCAATTTTGGGAATCGAACCCGGGCCTACCAAGTGCAAATCCCGCGCACTAACCACTGGGGTACTTCACCCTCCGCGATATTCTTCATAACTTTCTTTTTATTCACCCAATTTAAACCGGAACCAAGTGGGAGAAGCATCCACAGGGACCGTACCCTTCTTCCCCTACCACCAACCTCTCGGAAGGACTTACAGACCCACATGTTTAACGTGATCGTACTCCGCGTAAACACGGCGGCAATTTTGGGAATCGAACCCGGGCCTACAGAGTGCAATTTCCGCGCGCTAACCATTGGGCTACTTTGCCCTACGCGACAATCTCCATAACTTTCTTTTTATTCATCCAATTTAGACCGTACCCTCCTTCCCCTACCACCAACTTCTCGGAAGGACTCACGGACCCACATGTTTAACGTGCTCGTACTCCGCGTAAACACGGCGGCAATTTTGGGAATCGAACCCGGGCCTGGTAACTGGTTGGACGGCCAGGATGTGCCACCCAATTTAGACCGGAACCCAGTGGGGGAGGCATCCACAGGGAACGTACCCTCCTTCCCCTACCACCAACCTCTCGGAAAAACATACGGACACATATGTTTAACGTGATCGTACTCCATGTCAGTGGTGGAAATCGAACCCGGGCCTACCGCGTGCAATTCCCGCGCGCTAACCACTGGGCTACTTCGCCCTCCGCGACAATCTCCATAACTTTCTTTTTATTCACCCAATTTAGACCGTACCCTCCTTCCCCTACCACCAACCTCTCGGAAGGACTCACGAACCCACATGTTTAACGTGATCGTACTCTGCATGAACGTGGCGTAAGTTTTGGCAGTGGCGGGAATCGAACCCGGGCCTACTGAGTGCAATTCCCGCGCGCTAACCACTGGGCTGCCGCGCCCTCCGCGACAATCTCCATAACTTTCTACATATTCACCCAATTTAGAAGGGAACCCAGTGGGGGAGGCATCCACAGGGGCCGTATCCTCTTTCCCCTACCACCAACCTCTCGGAAGGACTTACGGACCCACATATTTAACGTGATCGTATTCCACGTAAACACGGCGGCAGTTTTGGCAGTGGCGGGAATCGAACCCGGGCCTACCGCTAACTTCCCGCGCGCTAATTTGCAATTTAAAATGACCATATGCTTAATTCCATCATCCTCATTCCATTGTTTCATTGTTCCATCATTTAAAATATCCATAAAATTAAAATATCCATTTAAAATATCCAAAAGTTAAAATATACATTTAAAAAATCCAGATCGTCCCATCATTTAAAATATAAATATAATAATTTATATAGAGCAAAGGAGCTCTATTCAGAACCGTGACGTCACCTCCACCTTGACGTCCCCACCCACCACCTTCCCTGCTTCAGCGGGGGAGAAACGAACGGAACGCCGAGAAATTTAAAATCATGACGTCTTTAAAATTGCGATCCTGAAGGCAATTTTCATTATTTCTGGACCAGATTAGACTTGTAAGAATGCCAGATATTTCAGCTTTCTAAAAATGTAAATTATTAGTCGAAATTATGAGTACTTTTTACTATGCGAGAATTTAAAAACCAAAAATCGTTTTTTTGAGCCAAAAGTGACTTTTGTTTTAAAATCTTTAAAAAATATTAGAAATCAAAATGGAGATTTGAAATTGATATATTTTTACTCGCAATTGTCTGCTCTTTCCGATGGTGTGAGTTGTTTTTTTCTACGACGTCTGGATCGTGGAGAAAAAAGGGCAAAAAAAGGTCGAAATCGCATAAAACATTAAATAAATAAAAAAATAATTAGAATTTTGAAAATCGGTTTTCACGTGTCCCCTTCCCTCCCCCCCAGGTCTCCGATTGCCAAATTTCGTAGCTCTCCGACGCGCGGTCGCGAAACGTATAGTGTATAAGACAGACACACACACACACAGACATTGCCTTTTATTATATAGAAGAAGAAGAAGACATTTAAACGAATCATCTGAATGCATATAATCAATCGGTTTTAGCTTTTAATTATATTTTAATGAGTAAAAAGAGAAATAATCGTATATTTTCGTTTCCCTGGTTCTTGCTTAGAATACACAAGGATTACACAAGAGAATGCACAACAACGATATACGATTTTCAAACCATGTCAATTGGCGCTATGCGTGCGTGTCGGGTCATGTGATGGTCTTCTGGGCTATTGGTCTGCCGAGGGCGTCCTGAGCCTGACCGTCGTGTATGCGACCTCTTTCTCGTCTACTGGTCCCAACATCTCCTCACAGTAAAATCTGAACGGCCTAGATGGCGGGCTACTGACCGAGCAGACCACCCGGCTTCCATCATCCCGTTGATTCTTCCCCTCTCGAACTGGGACAGCTGATCATATTGTCTTCGATAGCGACGAAGCGGCATCCCTAATGAAAAAGCGTCCCTCTGCAACAGATTAAGTACAGGCAAAAAGCCTATGGGTATCTGTTTTTCTGCGCCAGCGAGAACAAAGCTCAACGCCCTCTGGTGCCATTACGCAATCACGCTGTATTTATAATCATTTGCATATCTGCCTGACACGTACCTTAATGCCAAGTTTCGTTACGATCTCAAAATTACTTCTTGGGGCGCAACTTTTATGGTAATGAGTGTATATATATATATATATATATATATACACGTATATACACGTGGTGAAAGAAGAAGGGTTCATGTCGCATGGTAATACAAATTTTCTTAATACTTCCTATCTTCATTTTTTCATGCCTGTAGTCTGAGTTTGAGTATTTATAGTAATGTACTATTGCTCAATCTGAAACAGGCATATTGTTTGGGTTAGTTAGAGTTAAACACTCAGACCTGAGGTGGAATTTGATTCTGACTAATCATTGAATTTGGGTTGGTGCTGTTCTCTTCTCTTATCGGCATCATGACCATAATTTTGATTCTATGGTGATGTTAATATTACTTGATTTTTACTTTCTTTATATACATAATGTATAAGGAAAGTATTGTGACGTGGTCGAAAATTCGAATTCGACTTTTCGACGGGAGAGCACGTTTCAAGCAACCCTGATCACTAATCAAACATTTTTGAAATGATGTCTGTGTGTGTGTGTGTGTGTGTGAAAGTGTGTGTGAGTGTGTGTGTGTGAAAGTGTGTGTGTGTGTGTGTGTGTGTGTGTGTGTGTGTGTGTGTCAGTGAGCCTGTGGAGAGGATAACTGACGAACGAATGGACTGATTCGAACGGAATTTGGTACAAAAATCACAATCCATAAACACTGAAAGTCTATTGTTTTTAAACGTAATCGAATGTTCAGAACCCCCCCTAAATTTTCGAGTGAATTTTTAAAAAAATCGTCAAAAAATTAAAACCGCTAATAAAGTTACGCAAATAGACATTTCTTATGTAGTGTTTCATTAGAAAACGATTAACATAAATTTTAGAACGCTAACATGAACCTTTCTTGAGATATTGCACATTTTTCAAAAAATTATCAAAACGTCATATAAAATAAAAAATATATATTTTCTGTTGAGAAACATGTTCACTTTTCATATGTAATACCATGCGATAAATTTGGTGACATCATTCTCGTGAATCTAGCTCGTTCCATTCATGAGAAAAGATACTTCGAGTAATACTTTTGTATTTGAACGCCAATAGTCATTTATCTGCTACAAGAATAACTTATTTCTCAGTCAATAAAGTTTGGCGAGATTTTGGTGAGGAATTTGGCGGAATGCCGCCAACTTGGCGACTTTTTAGACTGTTGTCAAATTAACGAAAATCTCGCCAAATGGATTAAAATGACGCTAAATCAATGAAAATGGCGACTAATTGTCGAAAATTCAATATCTTGGAAAGAATATAAGTATCTACTATAAGAAAAACCTATCTTTTTATTGTAAAAGTAGTAAATTCATTGCATTATATAAGGAAAGTCATGTGTTGCCCACATCAGATTTTTTTTTATTATTACATATTTCTATTATATATATATATATATATATATATATATATATATATATATATATATATATATATATATACATATATATATATATATATATATATATGCAAATGCGTGCGTGCGTGCGTGTGTTTGTGTACGTGTGTGTACCACACATTCCAAAAATTATTAAAGCCCTGTGTTGGAGACATCAAATTCAAAGCACTCCCATAAATCATTCATCCATTTCTACGCCTTTCTTTGATTCCACAAGGATAGTACATCTTGATTTTATGAGGGTAAACCAGCATTTCGATTCCACAAGGATAAGACAACATCTTGATTCCACAAGGATCAATCAGTATCCTGATTCGATCAAAATTGTGCAACGACTTGATTTCACAGGAATTATACAGCATCTTAATTCCACAAAGAAAATACAGCACCTTGATTCCACACGGGTAAAAAAAGCACATCTTTAAGTGCAAAATTTAAATAATCATAATGCCGAATTTTAAAAAATCTGATGTGGGCAAAACATGACTTTCCTTATATAACGCAATGAACTTACTACTTTTACAGTTAAAAAAAATGTTATTCTTATAGTAGATACTTATATTCTTTTCCAGATAGTGAATTTTCTTCAATTAGTCGTCATTTTCATTGATTAACGTCATTTTTATCAATTTGGCGAGATTTTTGGTTAATTTGGCAACAATTAAAAATGTTGCCAAGTTGGCGACATTCCGCCAAATTCGTCGCCAAAATATCGCCAAATGCTATGGACGCAGAAATAAGTTATTCTTACAGCAGATAAATGACTATTGTCGTTCAAATACAAAAGTATTACTCAAAGTATCTTTTTTCATGAATGAAACAAGCTAGATCCTCGAGAATGATGTCACCCAATTTATCGCATGGTATTACATATGAAAAGTGGACATGTTTCTCAATAGGAAATATTTTTATATTTATTTTATATAACTTTTTGATAATTTTTTTGAAAAATGTGCAATATCTCGAGAACGGTTTATGTTAGCGTTCTAAAATTTATGTCAAACGTTTTCTAATGAAAAGTTACATAAGAAATGTCTACTTGCGTAACTTTATTAGCGGTTTTGATTTTAGGATGATTTTTTCAAAATTTCACTCGAAAATGTAGGAGGGTTCTGAACATTCGATTGCGTATAAATACGATAGGCTTCCAGTGTTTACGGATTGTGATTTTTGTACCAAATTTCGTTCGAATCGGTCCATTCGTTCGTCAGTTATTGTCTCCACAGACTCACTGACACACACAGACATCACTTCAAAAATGTTTGATTCGTGATCAGGGATGCTTGAAACGTGCTCTCCCGTCGAAAACTCGAATTCGAATTTTCGACCCCGTCACAATACTTTCCTTATACATTATGTATAAAAGGAAAGTAATAAATTCAGCATTAATGAATATGATTATATATTATGCGCTATCTGATCCGTTTAGGATAAGACAACGCATTTTCATTTCATAAGAATAATACAAAATGTTTCCTTCCATAATGATAAGAAAGAACATCAGTATAAGGATAAGATATCATTTATATAGTATACAGTGAGTATAGTCTGAAAGCTTATAAATCAACCCTTTGCCATATCAGTCATAAAACGGAACCACGCGGACCAGAGTTTGACAAAATGTTGCAGTGGACCACTTCTGATTATTAATCAAAAACCTAATTAAAATCGGGGATACTCATGATTAGAATCGAGAGGGGTTGTAATCCAATAGAGATGTTCCCTGCGATGGGTTCTCAACAATTGAGAGATAGGAATTACAGCGAAACTGAAGAGGGAGTGTGTATTAAATATGTTTTCAGACACTAAATTGTTGCAGTTCAATAAATTAGATAAACCCTGTACCAGCAGAAACATCTACACCGCCTAAAATATATATAGACTGAGATCGCGCTGTCATTGGAATTAGAATTCATGGACTGGTTTCGCGCTTTTCATGTTGACGAACGCGAAAACTAAAATTGCAGCAAGAAAGCTTGCTATGTATTTACATGATTTTTTTAATGTTACCTGTTTTGTAACAATAGTGGTGAATAAATTAATTAGTTTAATTAATGTTAATTGCTAAGTAATTTATTACTTTCCTTATATACATAATGTATAAGGAAATATTGTGACGGGGTCGAAAATTCGAATTCGAGTTTTCGACGGGAGAGCACGTTTCAAGCATCCCTGATCACGAATCAAACATTTTTGAAGTGATGTCTGTGTGTGTGTGTATGTGCGTGTGTGAAAGTGTGTGTGTGCGTGTGTCTGTGTGTGTGAAAATATGTGTGTGTGTGTGTGTCAGTGAGACTGTGGAGACGATAACTGACGAACGAATAAACCGATTCGAATGAAATTTGGTACAAAAATCACAATACATAAACACTAGAACCCCATTGTTTTTATACGCAATCGAATGTTCGGAACTCTCCTGAATTTTCGAGTGAAATTTTGAAAATATCGTCAAAAAATCAAAACCGCTAATAAAGTTACACAAATAGACATTTCTTATGTAATTTTTCATTAGAAAACGATTGTTATAAATTTTAGAACACTAACATGAACCGCTCTCGAGAAATTGCACATTTTTCAAAAAAATTATCAAACAGTCATATAAAATAGAAAAAAAATATTTCCTACTGAAAAACATGTTCACTTTTCATATGTAATATCATGTGATAAATTAGTTGACATCATTCTCGTGGATCTAGCTCGTTCCATTCATGAAAAAAGATACTTTGAGTAATACTTTTGTATTTGAGGGCCAATAGTCATTTATCTGCTGTAAAAATAACTTATATCTCCATAACGTTTGGCGAGATTTTGGCGACGAATTTGGCGGAATGTCGCCAACTTGGCAACAATTTTAATTATTGCCAAGTTAACAAAAATCTTGCTAAATTGATAAAAATGACACTAAATCAATGAAAATGACGACTAATTGAAGAAAATTCAATATCTTGGAAAGAATATGAGTATCTACTATAAGAATAACATTTTTTTTAACTGAAAAAGTAGTAAATTCATTGCATTATATAAGGAAAGTAATGTGCTGCCCACATCAGATTTTTTAATTTTACAATGAGTCACCGAAAATTCTTTTTAATCTTCATCATCTGTTTGCGTTTTGTCTTGGATTAAACCCACCTATTTTCTACTGCTACATATAGAATACCATGGTTTCATACGTACCACTGTAATAAAATTATTGGATAATTACATAATTATTAATTTGGAGGTTACTAATTATTCATAATTAAATTTAACCAATTATAAACATTTCACAATATACTGCAATATTATAGTTAATAATCTTAGAGGATTCAGAAATGTATTGTGCCAAACCACTGTTATTATTAACTTTTTTAATGACCCAATTTTACCCTTAATATCTTATTACAACGCATAAATAAGTCAGTGCACACATCAGTAAGTAGGTACATTATCGCACATCGTTGGTGCTATTACTTTCCTTATATACTACATAATGTATAAGAAAAGTATTGTGGCGGGGTCGAAAATTCCAATTCGAGTTTTCGACGGGAGAGCACGTTTCAAGCATCTCTGATCACGAATCGAACATTTCTGATGTGATGTCTGTGTGTGTGTGTGTGTGTGTGTGTATCAGTGAGCATGTGAAGACGATATCTCACGAACTAATGGAGCGATTCGAATGAAATTTGGTACAAAAATCACAATCCGTGAACGCTGGAAGCCTATTGTTTCAAAACATAATCTAATGTTCAGAACCCCCCTAAATTTTCGAGTGAATTTTTGAAAATATCATCACTAAATCAAAACCTTTAATAAAGTTACGCAAATAGGCATGTCTTTTGTAACTTTTCCTTAGAAAACGATTGACATAAACTTTAGAACTCTAGTATGAACCGTTCACGAGATATTGCACCTTTTTCAAATAAATTTATCAAAAAATCCCATAAATTAAAAAAAAAATATTAACTGTTAAGAAACATGTTCACTTTTCATATGTAATATCATGCGATAAATTTGATGACATCATTTTCGTGGATCTAACTCGTTCCATTCACGAAAAAAGATACTTTGTGTAATACTTTTGTATTTGAACGCTAATAGTCATTTATCCGCTGTAAGAATAACTTATTTTTCCGTCCATAACGCTTGGCGAGATTTTGGCGACGGATTTAGCGGAATGTCGCCAACTTGGCGACATTTTTCAATGTTGTCAAATTAACGAAAATCTAGATAAATGGATAACAAGAAAGATCAATCATGCATAAGCATTGATTATGAAACACTTTCCAACTGAAATGTAATTTCATTTAAAAATTTCTAAAATGTGATTCATTCAGTGGTAATATCTTTTACATTATCACAGTACTACAGTAATTTATTATACATAAATATTTAAAACTGTATCGAAATATAAATCATCTGATTCTTTATGCAAAATCAATGAATATTTCATTCATATAACTTGTATTCCAGACTCCAGAGCTAAATAATTTTGTGTGAAAAAAATTCAGCAATTCTTATGTAATTCATCTTACAATCGCTTGAGATATTTGCATTCTGCATATGTTAAAATTAGGCTTCCTTGAAGAAATAATAAAAGTTTAGGGATCATTTAAAATCACAACTATTGTAATTACATAGGCACGGAATTTAGATACACAGATAATACACAGATAATATATATGTGTATGTGTATGTACTCAAAGTATTGGAATCGTGCCGAAGATCGGAACTCGAATTTTCAAAGTATCTACACGTTTTGGGACTTCTAGAACACGAAAAAACTACTTTTAGGAAGACGTCTGTGTGTGTAAGGGTGTATCTGTGTATGTTTCTGTGTGTCTGTGTGGATATTACATCCACTCTAATTGAAAAACTAATGGACCGAATTTCATACAATTTGGTAGGTATGTTTTTTGTGGGAAATCCTGATGTTCATTAGATTATAGTACGATTCGTAATAAAAGAATCTGCCTTCTTTGCGAAATGGCCGCAGAAATTGCCTTTATCCACTCTAGCTAAAAACTAATGAACCAAATTTAACAAAATTTGGAGTATAATATTTCAATAACCTACAAGTGATTTATATACCAAATTTAACAAAATTTTGTATATAAATCATTTGTAGGTTATTCTACTACGATTCGGGAAAAAGGAACGGGCTATTTTTGCGAAATGGCCAGCAAAAATCGTTATATATAAAAATAAAAGACTACGTGTGCTCAATTATATCAATTAAATTCCTATTTTATATGTGATTTTTGACAACAAAAAGAATAAGACTAACCCCATTACTCTAGGACTAGCCGTTCTTGAGATATTCTAGTTTTTTCGCGTTTTCGCTACGCCACCTTTGACAATAAGTCCAGCTATCAAATGAGAACCAAATTTAAGTTTAACGTGTAAATTCAATGTCATTTAAAATACTTATGTTGTGCAGATAAACTCAAATTATCATTGAATAAATAAAGAGAACGAATATGAGTCTGCAGAGAAAGGCATGTGCTGTCCACATCAGAATTTTTAACAATATTACACCAATGATTTATAGAAGTGAACGGGGATTATTTTCAGGCCATTTCGAAAAAAATGTATAATCTATATTTAAAGATCCATCAAATTTTTGTCGAATAAAATGTTCAACAAATTTAAGCTGTGTACCAAATTTTAACTCTCTAGGACGTAGGAAAGTGCATTTAAAATGCCATCAATTAAATTTATCATGAAGAGTTATATAAAATATAAAAAAAAATGAAAAATTGTTATCTACCAAATTTATCTTAAAATATGAAGCCACTCCCATATGCAAAACGTTTAAACAAATGGAGAGATATTTATTATATAATATCTCTCTCTTTTCTTTCTGGAAGATATCCCAAAGTCAGACTTTAATTGAATTTGTTTTTTTCCCTATATTAAATAATTTTTTTAATTAAAAAACTACTTAACATATTTTACTGAATTTTTTTTTATATATTCTATGGGATAATGTGAATATTTCCTAAAAATTTCGAAGCAATTCGTGAATTTTAAATTTACTTAAAAAATGTTTGAAAAATTAGGTCCCATAGGGTTCAATGTATTTCATTTTTTCAACCCGGGTTCAATAAAAAACTAATTGGGTGATATTATTTATTTATATTCCCATAGGTCCTACAGACCGTCTGAACAACATACTGAAATTTCATTTTGATAAACTCATTTTTACGGCAGTTATCGTGCTAACGGACAGACAGACAGACAGACAGACAGACAGACAGAATGAACAAAGTCATAAACACTTTTCAACTTTGTTGTAAAGTGTTAAAAATGACGCTAAATCAATGAAATTGACGACTAATTGTCGAAAATTAAATATCTTGGAAAGAATATAAGTATCTACTATAAGAAAAACCTATTTTTTTACTGTAAAAGTAGTAAATTCATTGCATTATATAAGGAAAGTCATGTGCTGCCCACATCAGATTTTTTTATTTCTGTATTTGCACTTTGATATAGGGACATTGCTTGCCAGATCTCAGAATTGATGTTTGTCACGCCACTTTGATGGTAATAAGCTTGGTGCTTATTCGGTTGTTTCTTAAGACTTTTCACTTCTCCATGCCTCGAGTCCATCTCCATCGCAACTCTCTGCTCAACTCTTCCTTCATCTCCAACTTTTTTAGCAAACATCATCCGCTCCACCCATATTTCTGTAGGACGAGGGCTGACCATGGGTTTCCTGTCTCTAAGATTGGTTGGTTCGTAAGCACACTCCGTAATATGGCGCGGAATATGATTACGGGAATTCCCATATGAACAATAGTTCTACTTAACTCTCATTATATTATAATTTTTACTTTCCTTATATACATAATGTATAAGGAAAGTATTGTGACGGGGCCGAAAATTCGAAATCGAGTTTTCGACGGGAGAGCACGTTTCAAGCATCCCTGATCACGAATCAAACATTTTTGAAATGATGTCTCTGTGTGTGTATATGTGTGTGTGTGTGTGTGTGTGTGTGTGAGTGTGTGTGTGTCAGTGAGTCTGTGGAGACGATAACTAACGAACGAATGGACCGATTCGAACCAAATTTGGTACAAAAATCTCAATCCGTAAGCACTGGAAGCCTATTGTTTTTATACGTAATCGAATGTTCAGAACCCCCCCTAAATTTTCGAATAAAATTTTGAAAAAATCGTCAAAAAATCGAAACCACTAATAAAGTTACACAAATAGACATTTCTTATGTAATTTTTCATTAGAAAACGATTGACATACATTTTAGAACGCTAACATGAACCGTTCTCGGGAACCGTTCTCGAAATTATCATAATGTCATATAAAATAAAATAAAAATATTTTCTATTGAGAAACATGTTCACTTTTCATATGTAATACCATGCGATAAATTGGATGACATCACTCTCGTGGATCTAGCTCATTCCATGCATGAAAAAAGATACTTTGAGTAATACTTTTGTATCTGAACGCCAATTGTCATTTATCTGCTGTAAGAACAACTTATTTCTTCGTCCATAACGCTTGGCGAAATTTTGGCGACGAATTTGGCGGAATGTCGTGAATTTGGCGACTTTTTGAAATGTTGCCAAATTAACGAAAATCTCGCCAAATGGATAAAAATGACGCTAAATCAATGAAAATGACGACTAATTGTCGAAAATTCAATATCTTAGAAAGAATATTAGTATCTACTATAAGAAAAAATCTATTTTTTTTACTGAAAAGTAGTAAATTCATTACATTACATAAGGAAAGTGATGTGTTGCCCACATCAGATTTTTTTTCCAATGGACAGGCACTAGATTCTTCGTCATTCGCCCTATTATATTATAAATATAAAATGTAGTAGAACTATTGAGCTAAGTGGAACTATTGATCATATGGGAATTCCCGCAATCATATTCCGCGCCATATTACGGAGTGTGCTTACAAGCCAACCAACCTTCGAGCCAACAGGAAACCCATGGTCAGCCCTCGTCCTACAGCAATATGGGTGGAGCGGATGAAGTTTGCTAAAAAAGTTGGAGATGGAGGGAGAGTTGAGCAGAGAGTTGCCATGGAGATGGACTGGAGGGATGTAGAAGTGAAGAGTCTTAAGAAACAACCGAATAAGCACCAAGCTTATTACCATCAAAGTGGCGTGACAAACATCAATTCTGAGATCTGGCAAGCAATGTCCCTATATCAAAGTGCAAATACAGAAATAAAAAAATCTGATGTGGGCAGCATATAACTTTCCTTATATAATGCAATGAATTTACTACTTTTACAGTAAAACAATAGGTTTTCCTTATAGTAGATACTTATATTCTTTCCAAGATATTAAATTTTCGAAAATTAGTCGTCAATTTCATTGATTTTGCGTCACTTTTATCCATTTGGCGAGATTTTCGTTAATTTGATAACATTGAAAAATGTCGTCAAGTTGGCGACATTCCGCTAAATTCGTACCCAAAATCTCGCCAAGCGTTATGGACGGAAAAATAAGTTATTCTTACAGCGGATAAATGACTATTAGCAATAAAATACAAATGTTATTACACAAAGTATTTTTTCGTGAATGGAACGAGTTAGATCCACGAAAATGATGTCACTAAATTTATCGCATGATATTACATATAAAAAGTGTCATTTTATATAGTCAGACTGCCGCTACCATTGTATTTCTGATGACACGTCCATTGTTGACTATACAATAAAGAAATTAGCACACCTAATTTCTACATCTGTATATCCATGCTTGGAATTCGTGCAATTTCTGGCATCACAGTCTGCAATGAGAAAATGATTCTAATTTTTGGAACACCCCATATAGGCGAGTTCTCCTGGTATGATTTATACACTAGGGAACCGAAGCGAAAGCTTTCTTCATTTTCTCACGTTTCTGCAATTTTATCAATTGCATATTATTACTTTCCTTATATACATAGTATAAGGAAAGAAGGTTGTCATGAAAGAACATGTTGTCGTTTGTTTTCCTTATATACATAGTATATTGTGAAGGGTCGGAAATTCGAATTTGAATTTTCGACAGGAGAGCACGTTTCAAGCATCTCTGAACACAAATCGAACGTTTTATGGTGATGTCTGTGTATGTGTGTCTGTGAGTCTGTGGAAACGATATCGCAGGAACGAATGGAGAGATTCGAACTAAATTTTGTACAAAAATTACAATCTGTGAACACTAGAACCCTAATGTTTTTAAATGCAATCGAATGTTCAGAACACCCCTATATTTTCGAATCAAATTTTGAAAAACCTAAAATAAAGTTATATAAATAATCATAACTTATGTAATTTTTCATTCTGAAACGATTGACATAAAAATTAGAACGCTAGTATGAACCGTTCTCGAGCTATTACAGATTTTTCAAATAAATTGATCAAAAACGCATAAAATTAAAAATATATAACTAATGTAAAAATATATTCACTTTTCTTATGTAATATTATGCGATAAATTTGCTAACATGATTTTCGTGGATCTAGCACATTCCATTCAAGAGAGAAAATACTTCGGGTACTAATTTTTTATTGAGACGCCAATAGTCATTCACCTACTATCAGAATAACTTATTTCTCGTCGATAATGCTTGGCAAAATTTTAGTTACAACTTTAATAAAATATCGCCATCTTGGCGACTTTTTTAAAACATTGCCAAATTGACGGAATTGTCGCCAAATCGCTAAAAATGACGCTAAATCAATGAAAATGATGACTAAATGGTGAAAATTCAATATCATGGAAAGAACATAAGAAAAGACTTTATGAAGACTTATGACTTAAGAATAACCCATTTCTCCGTCCATCCATCGGTAACGCTAAGCGAAAATTTTGACAAGATGTCGCCAGCTTGGTGACATTTTTAAATATTGCCAAAGTGAGGAAAATGTCGGCAAATTGATGAAAATGCCGCCAAATGGTAATGATTTGCAAATTTTGAAGTCGTATGACAGTCATACATTCTAGTATATCAGAAATGCTGTTCTCTCCATTTACTCGTAACATTTGAAGTAACATTTGGGAGAGAGATGGGGGAGAAGAGAGAGAGAGAGGAGAGAGTTAAAGAGAGAGGAGGAGAGAGAGAAAACTTGATGAATAATTTAGTGGAATATCGCCATCTTGTGCTATTTCGCCTCAGATTGATACAATATCATCAAAGTTGATGAAAATGACGCCTAATTGATGAATTAATTATTAAAATATTTTGATATATGGACTATATTGCTTATTGAGGATACTGTCAATATTAATAATTGTTAATTTACAGTTACGAGAAATATAAGTTAATTGGGTACTTTGAAATAGTATTACATATTGTCATCCGGAAAAGTGTCAAATGTACAATTCAACGTTAAAGACACAATACCGCGGATTTTTTCATCATTTTTTCACTGTGAAAGAAGTACATTCATTGCATTATATAAGGAAAGTCATGTGCTGCCCACATCAATTTTTACTTTCCTTATATATATATATAAATGTATAAGGAAAAGTATTGTGACGGGGTCGAAAATTCGAATTCGAGTTTTCGACGGGAGAGCACGTTTCAAGCATCCCCGATCACGAATCAAACATTTTTGAGATGATGTCTATGTGTGTGTGTGTGTGTGTGTGTGTGTGTGTGTGAAAGTATCTGTCTGTGTTTCAGTCAGTCTGTGGAGACGATTTCTCACGAACAATCAAAGCGATTCAAATGAAATTTGGTACAAAAATCTCACAATCCGTGAATACTGTAAGCCTATTATTTTTAAACGTAATCGAATGTTCAGAACCCCCCCCTAAATTTTCGGCTGAAATTTTGAAAAAATCGCCATGAAATCAAAACCTTTAATAAAGTTACATAAATAGACATTTCTTATGTAATTTTCCTTAGAAAACGATTAACATAAACTTTAGAACGCTAGCATGAACCGCACATTTTTCACATTTTTCAAATAATGCACAGTTTTCAAATAATTGCACATTTTTCAAATAATTTATCAAAAATCCCATAAATTAAAAAAATGTATTAACTTTTAAGAAGCATGTTCACTTTTCATATGTAATATCATGCGATAAATTTCGTGACATCATTCTCGTGGATTTAGTTCGTTCCGTTCCTAAGAAAAGATACTTTGAGTAATACATTTGTATTTGAACGCCAATAGTCATTTATCTGCTATAAGAATGACTTATTTCTCCGTCCATAACGCTTGGCGAGATTTTGGCGACGAATTTAGCGGAATGTCGCTAACTTGGCGACATTTTTAAGTGTTGCCAAATTAACGAAAATTTCGCCAAATGGATAAAAATGATGCTAAATCAATGAAAATGACGACTAATTGAGGAAAAGTCACTATCTTGGAAAGAGTATGAGTATCTGCTAAAAGAATAACATTTTTTTAACTGTAAAATTAATAAATGCATTGCATTATATAAGGAAAGTCATATGCTGCCCACATCAGATTTTTTTTTATTATAAATGTAATAAATTCATTGCATTATATAAGGAAAGTTATGTGTTGCCCACATTAGATTTTTTTATTTGCATTTATAACTATTACGTTGTGTCAAATACGCAAGAATGTATCTGGAATAATTTTCGAGCCAAAATAATTTTAATATATCAGGTAATCATTTTAAAATATCAAGTATTTCTTCCAGATGAACGAATATTCGAACTTTAAGTAATCACACCTGATGTTTCTATTAGTTAAAATGAATATCAGTCCACTTATGGGAAAAAAAGATCCAATAAAATTTACTCATAGAGAATAAAAATCAATAACAGAAGAAATATTTGCCATTTCAAACTAACTTTTACGCTGATTTCACAGCATTCAATCCATATGCATTACTTATTCTAAAATTGATTTGTAAAGTTTAAAATTTTTACTTTCCTTATATACATAGTGTATAAGGAAAGTATTGTTACGGGGTCGAAAATTCGAATTCGAGTTTTCGACGGGAGAGCACGTTTCAAGCATCCCTGATCACGAATCAAACATTTTTGAGATGATGTCTGTGTGTGTATGTGTGTGTGTGTGTGTCAGTGAGTCTGTGGAGACGATATCTGACGAACGAATGGAGCGATTCGAATGAAATTTGGTACAAAAATCATAATCCGTGAATACTGGAAGCCTATTGTTTTTAAACGTAATCGAATTTTTAGAACCCCCTCCCTCCCCTAAATTTCGGTGTAAAATTTTGAAAAAATCATCAAGAAATCAAATCCTTTAATAAAGTTACGCAAATTGACATTTCTTCCGTAAATTTTCATTAGAAAACGATTGACGCAAACTTTAGAAAGCTAGCATGAACTGCTCTTAAGTTATTGCACATTTTTCAAATAAATTTATCAAAAAGTCCCATAAATTAAAAAATAATATTAACTGTTGAGAAACATGTTCACTTTTCATATGTAATATCGTGCGATAAATTTGGTGACATCATTCTCTCGTGGATCTAGCTCGTTGCATTCATGAGAAACGCTACTTAGAGTAATAGTTTTGTATTTAAACGCCAATAGTCATTTATCTGCTATAAGAATAACTTATTTCTCCGTGCATAACGCTTGGCGAAATTTTGCCGATGAATTTGGCGGAATGTCCCCAACTTGGCGACTTTTTGAAATGTTGCCAAATTAACAAAATCTCGCCAAATGGATAAAAATGACGGCAAATCAATGAAAATGACGACTAATTGTCGAAAATTCAATATCTTGGAAAGAATAAGGATCTACGATAAGAAAACCTATTTTTTGTTACTGTAAAAGTAGTAAATTCATTGCATTATATAAGGAAAGTCATGTGTTGCCCACATAAGATTTTTTAAAGTGTCAGAAGCAGTGAGAAGGGGCAAGGGCTCTGCAAAACAATATATTGCAGAAATGATTTTAAGATACCTGCGTCTCTAAACCTAAAAGAATTCGAGATGATCCGTTCGATATGTCTATGGTAGTCTAGAATATTATTCCAAAGTCACGTGGTTGTATCTTGAAAAGCGAGAACGATTGCGCTTTTTGAATTTCCAAAAAAATATTACAATATTTCAGTTTTCTTCTTGTCCTGTCCTTCTTCGCATTATTCTTCTTATTCAGATAGCGTTTCTATATGAAAAATTTATCTGATTTTGACGAAATTTTCAGGTATATTGATTAAAAAAATGTGATGCATTTTTGAAGAAAATATAGCCATTGTATGGCAATGCGAAACTTGTATTTCAAAACAACACTGAGTTTTGTCATATTTGAATATGCATTTTTACGTTATTACGAAATGGCCAATTTGACGAATGGACATTGATTTAGGAAAACGCTCAGTTTCTTTAACTTCGCCCCTTATTTGGGGGCAAATTTAATATTAAAACCAAAGAATACTTGGAAAAAACGTGATTATGAATTCAGCAACTTTTTGAAAATGTCGCCAAACTGACGAAAATGTCACTAAATTAACGAAAATCTCGCCAAATTGATGAAAACGAAGTTAAATTAACGGAAGCCTAATTGATAAAATTTAAAATCAAAACATAGGTAGAATTTTTATTTCAAATTTCATTAACGGTTTATAATTTAAACTAATTGACTGATTAACTGATGCTATATTAAGTATATTTCAATACAGTCTGTCCATCTGTCCCACATGGCGACAGATTTAGTAACTACTTAAAATGTGGCCAATTTGACAAAAATGACGCCAACTTGATAAAAACTAAAATGAAACCATACCGAGGCATAAAATTCGGTACAGATCTTCTCCTTTAATGATCAGACATACGGATTCTCAATTTTATTTAGAAATTATTTTGTGGGAATTTATTGACTATAACATATTTTAATGCAGATAAATGAGAGATGAGAGATGAGAGATAGAATTTGGGTCTGTAGAGAAAATCATTTTTTGGACACATCAATATATTTTCTCCAATGCTCTCTGAAATCGTTCATCTATTTTAATATTTTTCTTTCTTTCATTCCACAAGAACACGACAGCACGACATACGCATCCAATTAATTGACATGGTTGAGTTGGACTTACCTCTTTTCTCGTCTTTTCAATCAGCAGCAATCTAATGAAAAGGTACCGCAGGGGGATCAGGGTTTGATAAAATGTTGCCTCTGACTACTTCCGATTATTAATCATGAACCTAATTAAAATCTGGGTTCGCCATGATTAGAATACGGAGGGGGGCGGGAATTCAATGGAGTTTCCCGGTGATGAACGGTAACAACAGTCAGGTAAAAGCTGAACTGATATTAGATAGTGCTTAAAGTAAGTTTCTGACATCGAATTGATATTTTGCAGTTCTTTAAAACAGATAGCTTTATAAATATGTAACATGTTTATTTACTTTTTAATTTTACACATTTCAGGAGTTATAAAACACAGATCGATCACTTTCTATGTCTCTGCAGTATATATTTTAGAGAATAATTAAATAAATCTGATGTGGACAGCAGATGACTTTTGCTACAGACTCAAATTTATTTTATTTTTTGTCTTTTAACTTCAGTTTTATCACACAAAATCTTACATAATGAAAATGTCTGTGTGTCAGTCTGTTTATATGTGCTTGTGCGCGTGCTTATATATATATATATATATATATATATATATGTATAATTAACCTACTGATGGGACAGTTACTAATTTATATGATAAAAAAGACATTTAAATTTAACATTAATAAAATATTACCATTTAATTCCTGCAACTTGATTCATTTTTTTTCGAAATGAACAATTTTTTTAGGCCTAGTGCTTATCCACGTGTATAGCTTTAATGCTTAGGTATTTTTGTTTTTCTATTTTCAAATCCACACCATTGAATTTTTAACACTTTACAACAAAGATGAAAAGTGTTTATGACTTTGTTCATTCTGTCTGTCTGTCTGTCTGTCTGTCCGTTAGCACGATAACTGCCGTAAAAATGACTTAATCAAAATGAAATTTTAGCATGTTGTTCAGACGATCTGTAGGACCTATGGGAATATAAATGAATAATATCACCCAATTAGTTTTGGATTGAACTCGGGTTGAAAAAATGAAATACATTGAGCCCTATGGGACCTAATTTTTCAAGCATTTTTTAAGCGGATTTAAAATTCACAAATTGCTTCGAAAATTTTAGGTAATATTCATATTGTTCCATAAAATATATAAAAAAAATTCAGCGAAATATATTCAGTAGTTTTTTAAATAAAAATTAAAATAATAATTACACATCTTATATGAAACGATCACGTGACCATGATATGAAACGATCACATGACCATGATATGAAACGATCACATGACCCACTTCAAAATGATATATGGCATCCATCTTGTTTCAAAATCGTGATTTTTTTAAGTTCTTTTTAATTCATATTGAGTGTTGTATCCGTCCTAAAACTACTTTATTTTTGCTTAAATTCTGTACATCTACATACTGAAACAACGCAATGACAATACATTTGAGTTTAAATGCTCATCTAAATTTGATTATTTCTACAACTAAGCCGACGACGGAGGACGATTACTAAGGACGATTTGTTTCGATGAAGTTTTAAGCATAGAGTTTAATTATTTGTAGCTCCATGGTCTTAAATAAAATGTTTAAATAAAATAAATTATTATAGTATTGTGATGAATGAAATGAATGGGAGAAAGTTATGAATGAAATCCTGTTTTTATAGAGAGATGCAGGCGGGTTATTTTTCTATGACGTCATTTGAATTAATTTCAGTTGTTTTCGATGAAGTTTTCAAATATAATAAATTATCGTGGTATTATGATAATTCTAAAACTATTACCGAGGAATGTATAACATTTTAGGGATGTTTAAACCAGGCAATTTATATTTCAATGCCGTTATTTGAATGAAGTTCATTTTTTTCGATGAAGGTTTAAGTTTTCAAATATAATAAATTAATGCAGTATTGTGATAAGTTTCAAAATATTTCCGAGGAATGTATTGCATTTTAGACTTGTTTAAATAAAATTGCATTGAAGTTGGAAAGTGTTTCATAATCAATGCTTTAAGCATGATTGATCTTTCTTGTTTTTATTATCTTTAGCTTGATGACTAGAAATATGCATTTTATTTTCCAAATTATTGATGATTCTCTATTTAATACTTTTTTTTATTTATAGGCATATTTTAAGTTAGGTTTATTTGAGTTACAACTTCCCTCTGTTCTATCATTGGATTTTCATATTATATGTTTATTATATATATATATATATATATATAATTCCAATATGATATTCCAATGATAGAAAAGAGAGAGTAACTCATAAAGCCTTAACGTAAAAGATGCTAATAACATAAAAAGATGTAAAAAATAGAAAATCAGCAATCTAGAGGAGAATAAAGTGCATATAGTCATCAAGCTAAATATATTCAACTTATATCAATGGTGAGAATTCGAAAATTGAAAAACAAAAAATAGCCAAGCATTAATGCAATACACGTGGATAAGCACTAGGCCTAAAAAGTGTTCATTTAAAAACATATTCGTTTTCAAGTCCAAGTATCTAATCAAAATGAACAAAAAACTTGTTTCTAAAGAAAGAGATAGATAATGTCTATAAACTCCTTCTACTTGGACAACAAGCTAAAAGATTGGGAAAAAGTACCTGAGAAAATACAGCACAAGTCCTATCAATACGAGCAATAAGGAATAAATGACGAAACTAATGTTGCCATTCGCAGGAGATAATATTTGAAATCAACTGTTGCCAAATGTGAGATATAAATAACAGTATGCAAAAAAGTCATAAAATGTGATAAATTCACCAGTAAAAGCTACGTAATAAAGGGGCGTGTAAAATAATAGAAAGCAAGGAAGCAATTATCTAAAAGGATGTAAATACATTGTAATACTAATTCAAGATAATTTTAACAATTAGTTAATATAAGATACTAAGGGGGGAATTTTAAGAGTTTTCGACTAATTTAAACTTATTAACTATACTATTTACTAAATACACTGGATATTTATATAATTAACTGGTACTTTTTAGGTTATTAATGTGTAAAGCATGATATTTTTTATCAGATAATCTATAAATTCTAAATAGTTGATTAAGTATAATATTTCTAAACAATTTAATCGAGATACAGGAATTAAATGATAATATTTTATTATTAAAATTCACTTGAATTAGCATTACAATGTATTTACATCCTCCGCCCCTTTATTACGTAGCTTTTACTGTGAATTTATCCCATTTTATGACTTTTTTTCATACTGTTATTTATATCTCACGTTTTACAATAGTTGATTTCCACTATTATCTTCTGCGAATGGCAACAGTAGTCTGGTCATTTATTCCTCATTGCTCGTTATGATAGGACATGTGCTGTATTTTCTCGGGTATTTTTATATTCCTATTTCATTTTTTAATCTTTTATCTTGTTGTCCAAGTAGAAGGAGTTTATAGATATTATCCATTTCTTTCTTTAGAAACAAGTTTTTTTGTTCATTTTGAATAGATACCTGGACTTGAAAATGAAATTTTTTTTAAATGAACACTTTTTAGGTATAGTGCTTATCCACGTGTATTGCTTTAATGCTTGGATATTTTCCGATTTTCAATTTTCGAATTCTCACCATTGATATAATAAAGTCGAATATATTTAGCTTGATGACTAGATATATGCATTTTATTCTCCTCTAGATTGATGATTCTTCTTTTTTTACATCATTTTATATTGTTAGCACTTTATACTTTAAGGTTTTATGAGTTACAACTTCTCCCTTTTCTATCATTGGAATTTCATATCATAATTTTATTATTAAAATCATTTTATTTATAAGCTGAATTTGCGCAATAAATGCAATGTATTTTCCATCGTCTCACTTTATTACTTTAATACCTTTAGTATATCTAACGTTTCATACTTGCTAAGTATACTCAACTTTGTTAGTCTGTTTCCGTATTTATGAATCTTTTAACATATATGCATATATATATATATATTCTTTACATATATATATATATTTGCATGTTTGTGCATTTGTGCGCTATATATTTTTTATGATTATGTGGTTTTTTATGTTTTAAGGTTGAATTTTATATTTGGTATTTTTTCTGTTATTCTCGTTTATTCCGTTGTTGGGCTCAGATTGCATACAATTTTAACCACGTGATTTTATGCAATCATAGAAACAACGGATTTCAGTATATCTGTCTAGAATGTGCACCTGAAGACGTTTTTGACAGATATACTATTCTTTAATGTATTTTCCTTGTCCTGGCCTCTCCGTGCTCTGTTTTTCAAGCCCTTCCTCGTTGCTTTTTGCTATTAAACACACGCTATTATATTGCCCGCGGTTTGATACTGTGTTTACTGATTAGCACTCCTGCACTTTCGTATTTGTTATTTTAATTTATATATATATATATATATATATATATATATATATATATATATATATATATATATATATATATATATATATATATATATATATATATATATATATATATATATATATATATATGATACATATATTTTAAGCTTCCGCAAATATCGCGCTCTTTTCTTCATAATTCTTATTCCAAATTCCTACGTCATGTCAAGCGCTTATTGTAACCACATCAAATTCTGTCCCATACTATTAATATTACCATAAAATGCATGAACTTCCTCTTTTCCTCTACAACAGCATATTTGGTTGCTAATCCTAATCACCACATATAAACTTTCTCATTCGAATTCCTGTTCTCTCTCATCCTTGGATAGCATACAGTCAGAACCAGATGCCTAAAAGATATATCTGAAATAAACTGTCTCATCTGTAACTGCATCCCCATCGCATTTTTGAAGTATAGAAACCGCAAGGACGGCATATTTCACTTCCCAAACTAAATGTAACTTGTGTGTAACCACCCCAGACTGCACTGATATTTCTTTCGAGATTAAGGTCGACGGAAAGCTCGGCTAATGTAAAAAGTTGTGCTTCAAGATTGTAAAATTAATAAATTAGATTTTTATGATTAAAGTCCGATACATATAGGTACTTCAGATCCCTGGACAATAGGATATACTGGAGAACGATGGTTTGAGTCCCTGATGAGACAGGAATTCTTTATATCCCACATTACCTTTATCTCGCACGCCAGACTTTATCATATCACGTAGACGTCAGTATGAGGTTATTTCTAGTGATGTACTCCAGTCTCCAATCCCGGAATCTTGGCCAGTTCTCTAGTAATAGAACCAGATCAACTTGAAAGGACACTCAGCATTGTCAAAAAAAGCTTTCATCACTTTTAATTTCTTTTTACTTTCCCTGCAATACATGGTAATGTACTGGGAAAATACTGGAATCATTCCAAAAATCACAACTCGAGTTTTCGACGGATCTAGACGTTTCGGGACTTCTAGAATACGGATTTTTTTTTAGCGTGACGTCTGTGTGTGTGTGTCTGTCTGTCTGTCTGTGCAATGTTTGTATGCACTCTCACTCAAAATTTAATAAGCCAAATTTCATAAAATTTGGTAGGTATACCACTTGTGTGCGTCCTTGGTGCTGATTAGTTTTTGGTACGATTCGGAATAGCAGAACTCGCCTATTTATGCGAAATGGCCTGGATAAATCTCTTGTATCCACTCTAGCTAGGAAACTAATTGACCAAATTTCACAAAAATTGGTAGATAAATCACCTGTGGGATATTCTAGTGATGATTAGGTTTTGATACGATTCGATAAAGAAAACCCGCCTTTTTTATGAAATGGCCCGTAAAAATCGCTAAAATCTAAAATAAAAGACTACATATGCTCAAATGTATCAATTAAATGCTTGTTTTATACGTAATTTTAGACGACAAAATAAATAAGACCTATCTCATTACTCTAAAATGAACCATTTTCGAGATATTATTTAAATGTTTAATTTTGAGGAAATGAAGACGATTTTCACAGTTGAAAACGATTTAATAAAATTTCTTAAAACTTTATAGTTAAATCTCAGTTTATTCTGATGCTGATTAGATGTTGATATGATTCAGAAATGTATAACCGACTCTAAATTGCGAAATGACCGGCAAAATAGTGAAAATTTGAAATAAATGACTAAAATGAATATATATGTATATGTTGAAATATCGTGATTAAGTACTAGTTCTGTAGGTAAATTTTAACACCTACGCGAATAAGACTAACCCCATAACAGTAGGATGAACCGTTCTCGAGATATATATTTTTACTTTCCCAGCAATACATGGTAATGTATAGGGAAAGTATTGGAATCATGCCGAAAATCGCAACTTGACTTTTCGACACATCTGCACGTTTCGAGACCTCTGGAATACGAAAAAACTATTTTTAGCGTGCCGTCTGTGTGTGTGTCTGTGTGTCTGTCTGTGCAATGTATGTATCCATTCTCACTCAACTTATGGACCGAATTTCATAAAATTTGGTATGTAAGTCACTTGGGTATGACCCTGGTGCTGATTAGTTTTTGGTACGATTCGTAAAAACAGAACCCGCCTTTTTTTGCGAAATGGTCGGTAAAAGTTTCATGTATTCACTCTATCTAAAATACTTATTGACCAAATTTTGTGAAATTTGGTCAATAAGTTACTTGTACGATACTCTGATGCTGATAATATTTTGGTATTAATAGGAAAAATCTTTTTTTATGAAAAAGCCCTCAAAAATGTCATGTTACCACTCTAGCTAAGATACTAATTGACGAAATTTCACAAAATTTGGTAGATTTTGGTATTATTCGGAAAAGAACAACCTGCCTTTTTTTACGAAATGGCCCTCAAAAATCGCCAGAATCTAAAAAAAAGCTACGTATGTTCAAATATATCAATTAAATGCTTGTTTTATACGTCATTTTTGATGAGGAAAAGAATAAAGACAACTCTATTACGCTAGGACTAACTGTTCTCGAGATATTTGAGATTTTTCGCACTTAGTTATGCCACTTTTGGAAAAATATCCAATTACCAAATGAAAACAGAAATTGAATTAAAAATGCAAATTTAGCGTTATTTTGTGCAATTAAACTCAATTTAATGAATTATTAAAGAAATAAAAGAAAAATGAATTTGAGTCTGCACGGAAAGTCATGTGCTGCCCACATCATTTTTTTTTATTTTGAAGACCTGAAGAATGTAAAGTGAATTAAGTTGCCAAATTTAACAAAGATGCAATAAAAAGGCAAATTGGATATAATATCACAAACGTATCCATATTATTTTCAGCAAATAAACTCTATTTAGTGCACAATGTAATAAAAAATGCCAAAATGAATTTGAATCTGCAGGGAAAGCCATGTGCTGCTCATATCAGATTTTCTATTCCCCAAGCATAAGATATTATAACACGCGCATCCAATTTCATACTTATTACACGCTGTATCTTAATTTTAAATTCTTTATTCAGCTTTTCAATCAACGTATCTTAATAAAGAGGAACCACGGCGAGCAGAATTTGATAAAATGTTACTGCGGACTATTTATGATTAGTAATCGTGAACCAAATTAAAATCTGGAATCGCCATGATTAGAATCCAGAGGGGTCGGAAATTCAATAAATATGTTCCATGTCAGTAACAATAAAGACATGGAAGCTACACCAATTCTGAGGAAAGAAATTTAATAAATTATTTTCTCATATTTCGTAGATCCTTAAATAATATGTAATTTGTTCATTCGTTTTGAGACTTTTGTGAAAAAATAAAGTAATCGATGACGTGAAACAATATATTGTGCAGTGTTTGGTTTAGTTACATGCTTTAGAAATACCAGTATTTATCACTTTCATTATATACAATAATGTGTAAAGAAAGTATTGTGACGGGGTCGAAAATTCGAAATCGAGTTTTCGACGGGAGGGCATCCCTGATCATGAATTTCAAGCATCCCTGATCACGAATCGAACATTTTTGAGGTGATGTCTGTGTGTGTGCGTTTGAAAGTATGTCTGTGTGTGTGTGTATGTGTGTGTGTGTCAATGAAACTGTGGAGACGATAACGGATGAACGAATGGACCGATTTCAAACAACATTTGGTACAAAAATTACAATCTGTGAATATTGGTAGCCTATTGTTTTTATATGCAATCGAATATTCAAACCAACCCTAAATTTTCGAGTGAAATTTAGAAAAAATCATTAAAAAATCAAAACCTCTCACAAAGCTACGCAAATAGACATTTCTTATGTAATTCTTCATTAGAAAACGATTAACATAAATTTTAAAATGCTAGCATGAATCGTTCTCGAGATATTGCACATTTAAAAAAAATATCAGAAAATTATATAAAATAAAAAAAATATTTTCTATTGAGAAACATGTTCACTTTCATATGTAATATCATGCGATAAATTGGATGACATTATTCTCGTGGACCTAGCTCGTTCCATTCATGAAAAAAGATACATTGAGTATTACTTTGTATTTGAACGCGAATAGTCATTTATCCGCTATAAGTTATTTCGCCGTCCATAACACTTGGCGAGATTTTGGCAACGAATTTTGCGGAATGTTGCCAACTTGGTGGATTTTTAAATATTACAAAATTAAGGAAAATCTCGTCAAATGGTTAAAAATGGCGCTAAATCAATGAAAATAACGACTAATTGACGAAAATTCAATATCTTAAAAAAATATAAGTATCTACCATATGAATAACCTATTTTGTTTTTACTGTATAAGTAGTAAATACATTGCATTATATAAGGAAAGTCATGTGCTGCCCACATCAGATTTTTTTTATATCAGTGACATGCGCAACATATGTTGACTGAATCGAGATTTTTAATTGAGATTTTTGAAGTTCTTTTAAATTTATATTTAGCGTTGCATCCGCCCTGAAACCGCTTTATTACTTTCCTTATATACATAATGTATAAGGAAAGTATTGTGACGGGGTCGAAAATTCGAATTCGAGTTTTCGACGGGAGAGCACGTTTCAAGCATCCCTGATCACGAATCAAACATTTTTGAAGTGATGTCTGTGTGTGTGTGTGTGTGTGAAAGTGTGTGTGTGTGTGAAAGTATGTGTGTGTGTGTGTGTGTGTGTGTGTGCGTGTCAGTGAGTCTGTGGAGACGATAACTGACGAACGAATGGGCCGATTCGAACCAAATTTAGTACAAAAATCACAATCCGTAAACACTGGAAGCCTATTGTTTTTACACGTAATCGAATGTTCAGAACCCCCCTAAATTTTCGAATGAAATTTTGAAAAAATCGTCAAAAAATCAAAACCGCTAATGAAGTTACACAAATAGACATTTCTTATGTAATTTTTCATTAGAAAATGATTGGCATAAATTTTAGAACGCTAACATGAACCGTTCTCGAGATATTGTACATTTTTCAAAAAAATTATGAAAAAGTCACATAAAAAAAAATTCCTATTGAGAAACATGTTCGCCTTTCATATGTAATACCATGCGATAAATTGAGTGACATCATTCTCGTGGATCTAGCTCATTCCATTCATGAAAAAATATACTTTGAATAATACTTTTGTATTTGAACGCCAATAGTCATTTATCTGCTGTAAGAATAACTTTTTTTTTTGTGCATAACGCTTGGCGAGATTTTGGTGACGAATTTGGCGGAATGTCGCCAACTTGGCGACTTTTTTGAAATGTTGCCAAATTAATGAAAATCTCGCCAAATGGATAAAAATGATGCTAAATCAATGAAAATGACGACTAATTGACAAAAATTCAATATCTTGGAAAGAATATTAGTATCTACTATAAGAAAAACCTATTTTTTACTGTAAAAGTAGTAAATTCATTACATTATATAAGGAAAGTCATGTGTTGCCCACATTAGATTTTTTTTACGTATTTTCTGTGCATCTATATTCTGTGCCAACGCAAATACAATATTTTTGAATTTAAATGATAATTAAACTTTGATTATTTCTACAACGAAGCCTAATTTTAATGGAAGCAGAATATAAACAAGTGCTTGTAAGATGATTTGTATGAGAATTTCTGAATTTTTTCACGTAAAATTATTTAGCTCTGGAGACTGGAATAAAGGTGTATGAATGCTTACTCACTGTTTTTACATAGAGAGCCAGACGATTTCTATTTCTATGACGTCATTTGAATAAAGTTCATTTCTTTGGATGAAGGTTTAAGTTTTCAATTATAATAAATTATTGCAGTGATGCAATAATTTAAAACATATAAGCGCTGAATGTATCGCATTTTAGAGTTGTTTAAATACAATTACATTTCAGTTGTAAAGTGTTTCATAATCAATACTTTATGTATAATTGATCTTTCTTGTTTACAGTAAAAAAAATTTGATGTGGGCAACACATAACTTTCCTTACATAATGAAATGAATTTACGACTTTTAGAGTAAAATAAATAGGTTTTTCTTCTAGTAGATACTAATATCCTTTCCAAGAAATTGAATTTTCGACAATTAGTCGTTATTTTCATTGATTTAGCTTCATTTTTATCCATTTTCGTTAATTTGGCAACATTTCAAAAACTCGCCAAGTTGGCGACATTCCGCCAATTTCGTCGCCAAAATCTCGCCAAGCGTAACGTTATGGACGAAGAAATAAGTTGTTCTTACAGCAGATAAATTGGTGTTCAAATGCAAAAGTATTACTCAAAGTATCTTTTTTCATGAATGGAACGAGCTAGATCCACGAGAATGATGTCACCCAATTTATCGCATGATATTATATATGAAAAGTGAACATGTTTCTCAATAGGAAATATTTTTTTTTCTATTTTATATGACTTTTTGATAATTTTTTTAAAAAATGTGCAATATCTCGAGAACGGTTCATGTTAGCGTTCTAAAATTTATGTCAATGGTTTTCTAATGAAAAATTACATAAGAAATGTCTATTTGCGTAACTTTAATATTGGTTTTGATTTTTTGACGATTTTTTCAAAATTTCATTCGATAATTTAGGGGGTTCTGAACATTCGATTGCGTATAAAAACAATATGCTTCCAGTGTTTACAGATTGTGATTTTTGTACCAAATTTGGTTCGAATCGGTCCATTCGTTCGTCAGTTATCGTCTCCACAGACCCACTGACACACACACATACTTTCACACACACACACACACACACACACACACACACACACACACACACGCACACACACACACATACACACACACAGACATCACTTCAAAAATGTGTGATTCGTGATCAGGGATGCTTGAAACGTGCTCTCCCGTCGAAAACTCGAATTCGAATTTTCGACCCCGTCACAATACTTTCCTTATGCATTATGTATATAAGGAAAGTAAAAATAGGGTTTTCTTATAGTAGATACTAATATTCTTTCCAAGATATTGAATTTTCGACAATTAGTCGTCATTTTCATTGACTTAGTGTCATTTTTATCCATTTGGCGAAATTTTCGTTAATTTGGCAACATTACAAAAAGTCGCCAAGTTGGCGACATTCCGTCAAATTCGTCGCCAAAATTTCGCCAAGCGTTATGCACTAAGAAATAAGTATTACTCAAGTATCTCATTTGAGTATTACTCAAAGTATCTTTTTACTTTCCTTATATACATAATGTATAAGGAAAGTATTGTGACGGGGTCGAAAATTCGAAATCGAGTTTTCGACGGGAGAGCACGTTTCAAGCATCCCTGATTACGAATCAAACAATTTTGAAGTGATGTCTGTGTGTGTGTGTGTGTGTGTGTGTTTAAGTATGTGTGTGTATGTGTGTGTCAGTGAGTCTGTGGAGACGATAACTGACGAACGAATAGCCCGATGCGAACCAAATTTAGTACAAAAATCACAATCTGTAAACACTGGAAGCCTATTGTTTTTATACGTAATCGAATGTTCAGAACCTCCCTAAAGTTTCGAATAAAATTTTGAAAAAATCGTCAAAAATTCAAAACCACTGATAAAGTTACGCAAATAGACAGTTCTTATGTAATTTTTCATTAGAAAACGATTGACATAAATTTTAGAACGCTAACATGGACCGTTCTCAAGATATTGCACATTTTTAAAAAAAAATATTAAAAAGTCATATAAAATGAAAAAAAAATTCCTATTGTGAAACATGTTCACTTTTCATATGTAATACCATGCGATAAATTGGGTGACATCATTCTCGTGGATCTAGCTCGTTCCATTCATGAAAAAATAATACTTTGAGTAATACTTTATTATTTGAACGCCAAAAGTCATTTATCTGCTGTAAGAATAACTTATGTCTTCGTCCATAACGCTTGGCGAGATTTGGCGACGAATTTGACGGAATGGCGCCAACTTGGCGACTTCTTGAAATGTTGCCAAATTAACGAAAATCTCGCAAATGGATAAAAATGACGCTAAATCAATGTAATTGACGACCAATTGTCGAAAATTCAATATCTTGGAAAGAATATTAGTATCTACTATAAGAAAAACCTATTTTTTTACTGTAAAAGTAGTAAATTCATTACATTATATAAGGAAAGTCATGTGTTGCCCACATCAGATTTTTTTTTATTTGATATGACTTTTTGATAATTTTTTGAAAAATGTACAATATCTCTAGAATGGTTCATATTAGCGTTCTAAAATTTATGTAAATCGTTTTCTAATGAAAAATTACATAAGAAATGTCTATTTTCGTAACTTTATTAGTGGTTTTGATTTTCTGACGATATTTTCAAAATTTCATTCGAAAATTTTGGAGGGTTCTGAACATTCGATTGCGTATAAAAACAATAGGCTTCCAGTGTTTACGGATTGTGATTTTTGTACCAAATTTGGTTCGAATTCGTTCGTCAGTCATCGTCTCCACAGACTCACTGACACACACACACACACACACACACACATACTTTCACACACACACACACACATACTTTCACGCACACACACACACACACACACAGACAGACATCACTTCAAAAATGTCTGATTCGTGATCAGGGATGCTTGAAACGTGCTCTCCCGTCGAAAACTCGAATTCGAATTTCCGACCCCGTCACAATATTTTCCTTATACATTATGTATATAAGGAAAGTAATAATACATAAATGGATATAAAAGTAAATTTTTTAAATGAACGGTATTGCATTTTCGATCAGTTTATATCATTTACGGCCGTCGGGTTTAAAGATCACTGGAATCAATGAGATTTTCACTGTTTTACGTCATCTGATTTTTATGATGTCAGATATTTTTTAAACTCATATATTGTATTTTGCCAATAAACTCACAAATTGTGTTGTGCCAATGAATTCATGTATTGTGTTTTGCCAATGAACTCATATATTGTTCTAGTGCTTTCCATACATATATTGATCCAATTTCATATGTTTTGTAAATTTGTTTATAAACGGGACCAGGACGATTTAATCTCACGATCTGCCTGTGAAGATAACTTTGTATAACGAGAATAGAACTGATATATTTTTTAGAAAAATTAAATTAAATATTTTAATAGAGTGCTTTGGATAACAATGTCGTTTAGAATACTATAGGAATTTTTCACACTAAAATAAATTGTAAAATTAAAACAAGAACAATCAATAATGCATAGAGCATTGATTTTGAAACACTTTCCAACTTCAATGCAATTTTATTTAAACATCTCTAAAATTCAATACATTCCTCGGTAATATTTTTAAAATTATCATATATTCTACATTAATTTATTATATTTGAACGTCATCGAAAAAAATGAACTTCATTCAAATGCGGCATTGAAATATAAATTGCCTGGTTTAAGCATCTCTAAAATGCGAAACATTCCTTGGTAATATCTTTAAAATTATCATAATACTGCAATAATTTATTATATTTAAAAACTTCTTCGAAAACAAATGAAATTTATTCAAACGACGTCATCGAAATATAACACGCTTGGCTCTCTTTATAAAAGCAGCATTTCATTCATTAACTTTTTTTCATTCATTTCATTCATCACGATACTATAATAATTTATTTTATTTGGAACTTAAGAAAATGGAGGTGCAAGTAATTAAACTCTATGCTTAAAACTGCATCGAAAAAATCGTCCTTCTCTGTTGTTGTTGTTGATGTTGTTGAAACCCAGACCGTCCGACCTACCAGAAAGGTGTAAGGTAACTGTTTGGACGGTCGGGAAGTGCCACCCAATTTAGACCGGAACCCAGTGGGGGAGGCATCCACAGGGACCGTACCCTCCTTCCCCTACCACCAACCTCTCGGAAGGACTTTCGGACCCACATGTTTAACGTGATCGTACTCCGCATGAACACGGCGGCAGTTTTGGCAGTGGCTGGAATCGAACCCGGGCCTACCGAGTACAACTCCAGCGCGCTAACCAATGGGCTACCGCGCCAATGAATATTTCATTCATATCAGCTATATTGCAGACTCCATGAGCTAAATAATTTTGCGTTAAAAATGCAGCAATTCTTATACAACTTATTCTACATCTTTTGGTATTTACATTCTCCATAAGTGAAAATTAGGCTTCGTTGTAGAAATAATCAAAATTGGATGAACATTTAAACTCAAATATATTGTAATTGCGTTGTTTCAGTATGTAAATGCACAGAATTTAAGAAAAAATAAAGCGGTTTTAGGACGGATACAACACTAAACATGAATTAAACGGAACTTTAAAAATCACGATTTTGACACAAGATGGATGCCAAATTTTATTTTGAAGTGGGTCACGTGATCTCTTTATATAATGGTCACGTGATCGCCTTATTAAAAGGTGTAATTATTATTTCAATTTGTATTTAAGAAACTACTGAATATATTTTGCTGACATTTGTTTATATATTTTATGGGATAATTTGAATATTTCCTAAAACTTTAGAAGCCATAACTTTAAACCCGCTTAAAAAATGTTTGAAAATTTAGATCCCATAGGGTTCAGTGTATTTCATTTTTTCAACACGGATTCAATCCAAAAATAAGTGGGTGATATTATTCATTTATATTCCCATAGGTCCCCCACAGACCGTCTGAACAACATACTAAAATTTCATTTTGATACAGTCATTTTCACGGCAGTTATCGTGCTAACGGACAGACAGACAAACAGAATGAACAAAGTCATAAACACTTTTCAACTATGTAGTAAAGTGTTGAAAATGAATAAAGGCTTCAAGTATTAAAGGTTCACCTCATATTGTGATTTTTAAGTTTCTTCGTATTATATATTCCGTGCAAAAAACTGGTGTACTGCTATATTTAATAAGCATAATTATCCCGAAGATATGAATGAATAATTAAGAAATCTTGAAAAGAAATGCAAATTAATTCGTTAACCTGCTTGAATTATAATGCTTTTTACCTGTAATTTCTCACAATACGAAGCTACATCTAGAACTGTTAAAAGGTTTAAATCCAAAGTTTTAAATGAATTTACACATAAAGAGTTACTCATTTGTTAGATAATGTAACACGATTAAATATTCATTAGATTTAAAAAAGAAATTACGATAGAATTGTAATCAACTTACGCTTCAAAATTCATAATATGCATAACTATTTAAATGTAAATCAACGTTTGTAAAATTTCAACACTTTTATTTAATATAACTTAGAAAAAAGTACTTTAACATTAGGTTTTACAAAAAAATGCACTAAAATAGGGTGGTTAAAATTAAAAATGAAACAAGAAAGATCAATCATGCACAAATCATTGATTAGGAAACACTTTCCAACTTCTTTGCAATTTCAATTAAACATCTCAAATATGCGATACATTCCTTGGTAATATTTTTAAAATTATCACAGTACTACATTAATTTATTATATTTGAAAACTTAAAACTTCATCGAAAAAAATGAACTTCATTCAAATGACGGCATAGAAATATAAAATGCTTGGTTTAAACATCTCTAAAATTCGATGCATTTCAGGGTAATATTTTTAAAATTGTCATAATACTACAATAATTTATTATATTTGAAAACTTCATAGAAAACAAATGAAATTTATTCAAATGACGTCATCGAACTATAACACGCCTGGCTCTCTCTATAAAAGCAGCATTTCTTTCATAACATTTTTCCATTCATTTCATTCACCACAATACTATAATAGTTTATTTTATTTAAAAACTTGAGACCATGGAGGTACAAGTAATTAAACTCTATGCTTAAAACTTATCGAAAAAATCATCCTTCTCTCTGTAAAATCAATGAATATTTCATTCATATCAGCTATATTGCAGACTCTATGAGCTAAATAATTTTGCGTTAAAGAAATGCAGCAATTCTTATACAACTCATTCTACATATTTTGCTGTTTACATTTTCCATAAGTGAAGAGAGTAGACTTCGTTGTAGAAATAATCAAAGTTGAATGATCGTTTAAACTCAACTATATAGTAATTGCGTTGTTTCAATATGTAGATGCACAGAATTTAGGCAAAAATAAAGCGGTTTTAGAACGGATACAGCACTATATATAAATTAAAAAGAACTTTCAACCCGGGTTCAATCCAAAACTAATTGGGTGATATTATAGATTTATATTCCCATAGGTCCCACAGACCGTCTAAACAACGTACTAAAATTTCATTTCGATAAAGTCATTTTTGTGGCAGTTATCGTGCTAACGGACAGACAGACAGACAGATAGGCAGACAGACAAACAGACAGACAGACAGATAGGCAGACAGACAGACAGAATAAACAAAGTCGTAAACACTTTTGAACTATGTTGTAAAGTGTTAAAAAAGGATAAAATTTGCATTGTGTGAAAATTCTGCAATAATTCAACAAGAAATTGATTGTTGCTTTGCTGCACCTATTAAACAAGAAAGATCAATCATGCTTAAAGCATTGATTATGAAACACTTTCCAACTTCAATGCAATTTTATTTAAACATGTCTAAAATGCAATACATTCCTCGGTAATATTTTAAAACTTATCACACATTAATTTATTATATTTGACACCTTAAACCTTCATCGAAAAAAATTAACTTCATTCAAATGACGGCATTAAAGTATAAATTGCCTGGTTTAAAAATCTCTAAAATGTGATACATTCCTCGGTAATAATTTTAGAATTATCATAATACTACGATAATTTATTATATTTGAAAACTTCATCGAAAACAACTGAAATTCATTCAAATGACGTCATAAAAAAATAACACGCCTGGCTCTCTCTATAAAAGCAACATTTAATTTATAAATAATTCTCCCATTTATGTCATTCATCACAATACTATAATAATTTATTTTATTTAAAAATTAAGACCATTGAGCTACAAGTAAGTAAACTCAATGCGTAGCTTCATCGAAAAATATCGTCCTTCTCGTTCTAAAATCAATGAATATTTCATTCATATCAGCTAAGCAGACTCCATGGACTAAATGATTTTGTGTTAAAGAATTACAGCGATTCTAATACAACTCATTCTACATATTTTGCTGTTTACATTTTACATAGGTGAAAAATAGGCTTAATAGTAGAAATAATCAAATTTGGAAGAGCATTTAAACTGAAATATATTGTCATTGCGTTGTTTCAGTATGTAGATGCACAGAATTTAGGCAAAAATAAAGTAGTTTTAGGACGGATAGAACACTCAATATGAATTAAAAAGAACTTTAAAAATCACGATTTTGACACAAGATGGATGCCATATATCATTTTGAAGTGGGTCATGTGATCGTTTCATATCATGGACACGTGATCGCTTCATAAAAGAGGTGTTATTATTATTTTAATTTTTATTTAAAAAACAACTGAATATATTTCGCTGAATTTTTTTTATATTTTTTATGGAACAATTTGAATATTGCCTAAAATTTTCGAAGCAATTTGTGAATTTTAAATCCGCTTAAAAAATGATTGAAAAATTAGGTCCCATAGGGCTCAATGTATTCCATTTTTTCAACCCGGGTTAAATCCAAAACTAATTGGGTGATATTATTCATTTATATTCCCACAGGTCCTATAGACCGTCTGAACAACATACTAAAATTTCATTTTGATTAAGTCATTTTTACGGCAGTTATCGTGCTAACGGACAAACAGACAGACAGACAGAATGAACAAAGTCATAAACACTTTTCAACTTTGTTGTAAAGTGTTAAAAATTGCTTAAAGGTGAAATATTAATATTTTGAGCCGAAATAATAAAAAGCTTTAATAACATTTAAAAATTATTTATTTTTGAAACTAACTTTTGAAAATCAAATACAGTGAAATCGAGCTAAAACGACATTGCTTGTAACAATAAACATGTCTATAACAATATTTTCCGCTATACTTTATTAAAGTATATCGAACTTGTATATAGCGATAATTTGTTTTTGAAAGTTCTGTTTATAACGATAATTTTGTGCTTTTTAAACTTCGGCTATGTGTTGTGAAAGCAATAAATAGCCTTTCAAAATCTATTAATAAGGAAAACTTGAGCAGCATATATAAGCACAAATAATACAGCAATGCAGCATACAGCTGTTTCGAGAATTCGCTGGATCCTCTTCATCAGTACAAGAGAACGAAAAAAGCCGAAATCAAAAAGACAAAATGGGTGCAAATAGAAGAAACAGAGGGTGTTATATACCCAAGACCTGGATTAAGAGCACACTTCAAAGAGGCAAACAGAAAGCATCATTAAGTATATTCCAGTCAATCCAAAACGAAAAATAACACACAAGATTAGTGCGCGCCAAAACACAACTGGAATATTCTGACAAGTTATCTCCGAACAAGAATAAATGAGACCCAGCAAGATGAAAAATAAGCTAAAGCTGTTAAACACTTTAATGTAAACAAACAACCTATTGCGATATCGTTAGGGTTAAAACATATTCTGTGGATATTTCCCAGGTAAATGTTTTAGTTTGTTAAGTGACAGAATAGAATTTTTTGAGTTCATGCAGATTGGGTTTTGACGTACCGGAATATGCTAATTTTCCATATCTCTAGAAATTAGCATACTCCGGAAGTTGTTGTTGTTGTTGAAACCCAGACCGTCCGACCTACCAGAAAGGTGTAAGGTAACTGTTTGGACGGTCGGGAAGCGTATTAATCTGTGTTGAAGACCCAGACCGTCCGACTCGTCCAGAGGACTTAGAGTAACTAGTTGGAGTATTAATCTGTGTGTAAAACTTTACGCAACAAACAATCCTTACACAATACAATGGTCATCACACACAACTAACATCCGACAAACTGACATACATAAAATTCAAGTTATGCACAAGAAATTCAAGGAGTCTCACACCAAAGGGGGAGAACCCAGGAGCAAAAACAGGATTATGAAATTCATAGATCACCAAAAATTAAGAGCAGAGAATACTCACAGAAGTGTCACCTAACAGAATTTGAAATCTCTCTCGCAGTTTGAATACAGTCCTTCAGTTTGTTTATTAATACTTTATTTCTGCGGACACTGGAAAACCAAGCTGCAGAGTGGGCAGGGGAAGGTTTGACGAGGTGGTATTTTTTAGAAAAGGGACAGGAAAAAACATAGTGATCAGCGTCACCAAAAGCATTACAGGGACAGTTAGAAGAGGTTTTGTGCTTAAAGAATTTGAGGTAATCAAGGAACGGGCCGTGTCCGGTAATAAAATAAACAAGAAATCTGTTACAAATAAGAAGAGAAGGGTCAACCAAAGGGAGGAAAGAAAGAATGCGGGCCGGGTCGTGATTACGGGGAGAGATATAGTCGTTTAAGTAAGTTTGCCACAGATTATTTAGGAATATTTTACATTGACGAGTGAGAAGAGAATAAGGGAAAGGGACCGTAAAAGGGGAACCAGAAAGGGAGGCGGCTTTGGCATGAGAGTCAGCAACTTCGTTTCCCAGTATTCCAGCATGGGCTTTAACCCATTGAATGTTAATTAATTTAGATGCCGAAAGGGCCAAGAGTTTAATATCACATAAGTATTTGGATCTATTTTTAACAGATTTTAGAGCCAGAATGGAGGACAAACTGTCCGAAAAAATATTGACCTTTGTATTGTTGTCCAACGCCCATTGAATAGCGACTTTAATGGCAGAGATTTCCGCTTGAAAGACCGTGTTTCCATGAGAGAGCTTAAAAGAGAACGATTCGACCAGGTCATCTTTTTTAAAAATGCAAACTGCAAATCCAATATTTTCGTCAGTTTTAGAGCCATCAGTGTAGATATTAAAAGGGGAGAATGAAGCAGGGTCAAAGGAGGGAAGATTAACAATACGATGCGAGGGAGGGAGACTGGAAAAGGGAACGTTTGTATCAAAGCTGGAAGGGCCAGGAAGGGACGGGGATGAAAAAAGGTCAGTTTTAAGGCGCCAGAAATGAAATTTTTTGTAAAGGGTCTGTATAACAAATTGAACAGGGGGGATACCAGTAATTGAGTATAGAGAAATGCTCGAAGTTGTTCTAAAACCGGAAGAAATCTTCAAAAGGAAAATCCTTTGGAAAAAAAATGAGACGTGATGTTTGATCCCCCGTAAGACATTTACCCCATATACCTGAGCTAAAAGTGATAATTTTTTCTATAACTGTAAGGTACCAGATTTTAAGGAAAGATCTGTTAACCCCCCCAATTTTTACCCGCGATTTTCCCGAAAGTAGAAGAGAGCTTGAAGCATTTCTCTTTAAGATAAAATACATGAGGACTCCAGGTTAAGTTGTGCATACTCTGGAAGTGTCAAAGTTAAAAAAAATCTGATGTGGGCAGCACATGACTTTCGCTGTAGACTTCTATCCACGCTCTCTTTATTTTAATTAAGTTTAATTCACTTTTAATTCAATTTTCGTTCTCATTTGGTAACTGGACTTATTTTCAGAGGTGGAGTAGAGAAAATTCGAAAAAACTAAAATATCTCGAGAACGGCTAGTCCTAGTGTAATGGGCTTCGACTTATTCTTTTCTTCGTTAAACATTAGGTATAAAATGAGCATGTAATGGATATATTTCCGCATACGTAGTTTTTATTTTAGATTTTGGCGATTTTTTCGGGCCATTTCGCACAAAAAGGCAGGTTATTTTTTTTTGCATCGTATCAAAATCTAATCAGCACCAGGGTGTTTCACAAACAACTTATCTACCGAATTTTGAGAAATTCGGTACGGTAGTTTTTCAGCTAGAGTGGATAAAGACAATTTTTGCAAGTCATTTCGCAAAAAAAGGCGGGTTCTTTTATCCCGAATCATGTCCAAAACTAATCAGCACGAGATGCGTCCACAAGTGACTTACATACCAAATTTTATGAAATTCGGTCAATTAGTTTTGTAGTTCGAGTGGATACAATATCTGAACAGACAGACACACAGGCACAAACACAGACGTCACGCTAAAAATAGTTTTTTCGTATTCTAGAGGTATCGAAACGTGTAGTTCCGTCGAAAACACGGGTTGTGATTTTAGATATGATTCCAATACTTTCCCTATACATTACCATGCATTGAAGGGAAAGTAATAGGTATAAATACCAGGTGCCTAAAAATACACGTTAGCTTTAGCGCTGGAGCTTTTACTTTAGAGATATTTGGCTGTCTTGCTCATAGCACTTTTACTCATATATTCAGAGCTGTCCATTTATTCTTATAATGACGGTATAATGATTATACTCAGTTGAAGCAGTGCTTGTATATATGGTCTGCATGTTTTCTTACTATTTCTGTCAGCGACATCTAAGCCTGTGATGCTCCCATTTTCTGGTATATTGATTTCGTAAGTAATGTATTTAGTGTTTACTTTCCCTGCAATACATGGTAATGTATAGGGAAAGTATTGGAATCATGGCGAAAATCGCAACTCGAGTTTTCGATGGATCTATACGTTTCGGGACCTCTAGAATACGAATAAACTATTTTTAGCATGACGTCTGTGTGTGTGTCTGTGTGTCTGTCTGTCTGTGTGTGTGTCTGTGTGTCTGTCTGTCTGTGCAGATATTGTATCCACTCTAACTAAAAAATTAATGGACCGAATTTCATTAAATTTGGTAGGTAAGTCACTTGTGTGCGAATCTGATGCTGATTAGTTTTGGGTACGAGTCGGGATAAAAAGATCCCGCCTTTTTTTTTGCAAAATGGCCCGCAAGAGATTGAATCCACTCTAGCTGAAAAACTAATGGACCGAATTTCACAAAATTCGGTTGATAAGTAACTTGTGGCACACCCTGGTGCTGATTAGATTTTGGTATGATTTGGAAAAAATCAACCTGCCTGTTTTTGCAAACTGGCCGCAAAACTCGGAAAAATATAAATTAAAAATCTACGTATGCTCAAATATACCCATTAAATTTTTGATTAGTACGTAATTTTTAACGAACAAAAGAATACGACCAACCCCATTACACTAGAACTAGCCGTTCTCGAGATATTTTAGTTCTTTCGTATTTCTCTACTCCACTTTTGAAAATAAGTCCAGTTATCAAATGAGAACGAAAATTGAATTAAAAGTGAATTAAATTTAATTAAAATAAAGGGAACGTAAATATAGGTCTGCAGCGAAAGTCATGTGCTACCCACATCAGATTTTTTTTAACACTTTACAACAAAGTTGAAAAGTGTTTATGACTTTGTTCATTCTGTCTGTCTGTCTGTCTGTCTGTCTGTCTGTCTGTCCGTTAGCACGATAACTGCCGTAAAAATGACTTAATCAAAATGAAATTTTAGTATGTTGTTCAGACGGTCTGTAGGACCTATGGGAATGTAAATGAATAATATCACCCAATTAGTTTTGGATTGAACCCGGGTTGAAAAAATGAAATACATTGAGCCCTATGGGATCTAATTTTTCAAACATTTTTTAAGCGGATTTAAGATTCACAAATTGCTTCGAAAATTTTAGGTAATAGTCAAATTGTTCCATAAAATATATAAAAAAAAATTCAGCGAAATATATTCAGTAGTTTTTTAAATAAAAATTAAAATAATAATTACACGTCTTATATGAAACGATCACGTGACCAGGATATGAAACGATCACATGACCCACTTTAAAATGATATATGGCATCCATCTTGTTTCAAAATCGTGATTTTTTAAAGTTCTTTTTAATTTATATTGAGTGTTGTATCCGTCCTAAAACTACTTTATTTTTGCTTAAATTCTCTGCATCTACATACTAAAACAACACAATGACAATATATTTGAGTTTAAATTCTCATTCAAATTTGATTATTTCTACAACTAAGCCTATTTTTCACCTATGTGAAATGTAAACAGCAAAATATGTAGAATGAGTTGTATTAGAATTACTGTATATCTTTAACACAAAATAATTCAGTCCATGGAGTCTGCATGGCTGATATGAACGAAATATTAAATGATTTTATAAACAGAAGGACGATTTTTTTCGATGAAGTTTTAAGCATAGATTTTATGAACTGTAGCTCCATGGTCTTAATTTTTAAATAAAATAAATTATTATAGTATTGTGATGAATGAAATGAATGAAATCCTGCTTTTATAGAGATCCAGTCGTGTTATTTTTTCTATGACGTAATTTGAATTTATTTCAGTTGTTTTCGATGAAGTTTTCAAATTTAATAAATTATCGTAGTATTATGATAGTTTTAAAAATATTACCGTGGAATGTATTGCATTTTAGAGATATTTAAACCAGGCAATTTATATTTCAATGCCGTCATTTGAATGAAGTTCATTTTTTTCAATGAAGGTTTAAGTTTTCAAATATAATAAATCAATGTAGTATTGTGATAAGTTTTAAAATATTACTGAGGAATGTATTGCATTTTCGACTTTTTTAAATAAAATTGCATTGAAGTTGGAAAGTGTTTCATAATCAATGCTTTAAGCATGATTGATATTTCTTGTTTTACTTAACTGAATATCTCCTTTGAAGTAACACACATGTAATCCCCTGCAAAGGAAGTAGTTCTCTGCTGTTAGGTGAATTGGCAAAAAAAATCGGAATAAATTTAAATTTCTCCAGCGAAAACGACACATGGGAGCCCGAAGGTTAAGAAGTGTAACAAAGAAAGTGAAAAAAATTTACAGGGCACTCCGCCGGACCGCGGACAAAAATGAAGTACTGGAAAAGTCATTAACTGAATATACTAGAATTTCTCTTGATATGAAAATTCCAAAGTTATTAGATCGCCGTAATAATTCATATGATCCCTGCTGAAGAAAACTCAAAACAGTGGCCAGATTGTTAGCAATGTTGAGTAATTGAAGATTTATTAAATTCCTGTTTTTACTTTCCCTTCAATACATGTTAATGTATAGGGAAAGTATTGGAATCATGCCGAAAATTGCAATTCGTGTTTTCGACGGGACTACACGTTTCGGAACCTCTAGAATACGAAAAAACTATTTTTAGCGTGATGTCTGTGTGTGCGTCAGTCTGTCTGTCCGTGTGTCTGTGCAATGTATGTATTCACTGTAACTCAAAAACTAATAGACCGAATTTCATAAAATTTGGTAGGCAAGTCACTTGTGGGTGATCCTGTTACTGATTAGTTTTGGGTACGATTCGGGATAAAAGAACCCGCCTTTTTTGCGAAAAGGCCCTCACAAATCGTTAAATCTAAGGGTTAAAGACTACTTATGCTTAAATATATCAATTAAATGCTTGTTTTATACGTAATTTTTAACGAAGAAAAGAATAGCACTAATCCCATTACACTAAGTCTGGCCGTTCTCGAGATATTTTAGTTTTTTACGCATTATTGCCATGCCACCTTTGAAAATAAGTCCAGTTCCAAAAGAGAATGAAAATTGAATTAAAAGTGCAAATTCAGTATAATTTTTAATAATTATGTGTTTTATTTTCTGCAATTAAACTCAATATAATGAAATATTGAAGAAATAAAGAGAACGTAAATATGAGTCTGCAGGGAAAGTCATGTGCTGCCCACATCAGATTTTTTATACTGTTTTCTCATTCCTTAATACGAAATTATAAAACACGTTTAGTTTGATCAATATACGACCACATTGGCAGGAAATAATGTAAATTCTCCACCTATCCATTAATGCTGAAGAATATCGTACACAAATTCAGTTGACCCGATAGAACAATTCCCCAACTTAACAGCTATGGGGTACGGACAGCCCAGTGGTTAAAGCACAGAGATTGCGCTTTGATGGCCCGAGTTCGATTCCCGGTTCTGTCCAAACTGTCCCCATGTTCACGCACGTAGTATGGGCACGAGTATGGGCACGTTAAATTTGTGAGTTCGTAAGTTCGTCTGAGAGGTTGGTGATAGGGGAAGGAGAGTACAGTCCCTATGAATGCCGCCTCCACTGGGTTCCGGTCTAAATTGGGTGGCATTGTACCGTCCGTCCGTATACTTTCTGGTATGTCGGATAGTCTGGGTCGAACAAACAACTTAAAAGTTATAGATATGTGTTGTTGTAATAATTGAAACATTAAAGAATTTCATTCTTCGCAACTGAATATTTTACACATTTATTACTTTCCCTGCAATACATGGTAATCTATAGGGAAAGTATTAGAATCATGTAGAAAATAGCAACTCGAGTTTTCGACGAATCTACACGTTTTGAAACCTCAAAAATACTGCAAATCTATTTTTAGCGTGACGTCTGTATGTGTGTATGTCTGTAGGTGTGTCTGTCTGTGCAATGTAGGTATCCACTCTAACTCAAACACTAATGAGCCAAATTTCATAAAATTTGGTAGGTAAGTCACTTGTGTTTGATCCTGGTGCTGATTAGTTTTTTGTACAATTCAGAACCCGCCTTTGTAGCGGAATGGTCCGCAAGAATTGCCTGTATCCACTGTAGCTGAAAAACTACTGGACCGAATTTCACAAAATTCGGTAGATAATTCGTTTGTGCGTTACCCTGTCGCTGATTAGATTTTTGTACCATTCGGAAAAAATAACCTGCCCTTTTTTTGTAAAATGGCATGCAAAAATTGTCAAAATCTAAAATAAAAAACTACGTATGCTGAAATATCTCAATTAAATTCTTGTTTTATACGTAATTTTTAACGATGAAGAGAATAAGTTCAACTCCATTACACTAGGACTAGCCGTTTTGAAAATAAGTCCACTTTTGAAAATAAGTCCAGTTACCAAATGAGAACGAAAATTGAATTAATAATGCAAATTTCAGTGAATTTTAAAATAATTATGGGTGTTATTTTGTGCAATTAAACTCAATATAATAAATTATTGAAGAAATAACGTGAACGTGAATATGAGTCAGCAGGGAAAGTCATGTGCTGCCCACATCAGATTTTCTGTATTCGTGACATGATTTGAAAATTGTATATGGCTGGTGTAATCTGTGCAAAAACAAGGGAAACGAAAATATACGATTATTTCCATTTTGATTCTTTTTAATTAAAAGCTCTAATTCTTTCTAGTTCATATCTAATCACAGAAATACTACTTAAGGTACCTATAAATTGATTACTTATTTATGATATTATTTATGAATACTAAACATAATTTTCTGTTTTTATTTTTATAATATTATACACTTGTATTTTTATATTAGTAGAAATATAATTAAAATGCACGGGTAAAATTTACAAAATGGAATTTTATTCTTATGATTTATGTTTATTTACATTCCTAATCTGCAATATTATTTAAAGTTTGAAGTTTAAGATAGTATTATTAATAATACGCATATGTTAAATAAATTCTTCTATATTGAAAATCGGGCTCAGTTTGAGAACATGCCGTGTACCGGACCAATAGTATATCAGGTTCAATATTGTCTACATCAGATTGCTGTATTCTAAGTATTGGTCTACATCAATGCTGTATTCTGTGCAAAAACCAGGGAAACGGAAATATACGATTATTTCTCTTTTTATTAACACTTTACAACAGAATTGAAAAGTGTTTATGACTTTGTTCATTCTGTCTGTCTGCTTGTCTGTTTGTCTGTTCATTAGCACGATAACTGTCATAAAAATGACTTAATAAAAATGAAATTTTAGTATGTTGTTCAGACGGTCTGTAGGACCTATGGGAATATAAATGAATAATATACCCAATTAGTTTTGGATTGAACCCGGGTTGAAAAAATGAAATACATTGAACCCTATGGGACCTAACTTTTCAAACATTTTTTAAGCGGATTTAAAATTCACAAATTGCTTCAAAAATTTTAGTTAATATACAAATTGTTCCATAAAATATATAAAAAAATCAGCGAAATATATTCAGTTGTTTTATAAATAAATAAAATAATAATTACACCTCTTATATGAAGCGATCACGTGACCATGATATGAAAAGATCATGTGACCCACTTCGAAATGAAATACGGCATCCATCTTGTCTCAAAATCGTGATTTTTAAAGTTCTTTTTAATTCATATTGAGTGTTGTATCCATCCTAAAACCACTTTATTTTTGCTTAAATTCTATGCATCTACATACTGAAACAACGCAATTACAATATATTTGAATTTAAATGATCATCCAAATTTGATTATTTCTCCAACGAAGCCTATTTTTCACTTATGTAAAATGTAAACAGCAAAATATATAGAATGAGTTGTATAAGAATTTCTGCATTTCTTTAACGCAAAATTATTAAACTCATTGTGTCTGCATAGCTGATATGAATGAAATATTCATTGATTTTACAAAGAGAAGGACGATTTTTTCGATGAAGTTTTAAGCATAGAGTTTAAGTATTTGTAGCTCCATGGTCTTAATTTTTAAATAAAATAAATTATTATAGTATTTTGATGAATGAAATGAATGAGACATTGTTTATGAATGAAATGCTGCTTTTATAAAGAGAGCCAGGCGTGTTATTTTTTTCTATGACGTCATTTGAATGAATTTCAGTCGTTTTCGATGAAGTTTTCAAATATAATAAATTATCGTAGTATTATGATAATTTTAAAAATATTACCAAGGAATGTATCGCATTTTAGAGATGTTTAAACCAGGCAATTTATATTTCAATGCCGTCACTTGAAAGAAGTTCATTTATTTCGATGAAGGTTCAAATTTTCAAATATAATAAATTAATGTAGTATTGCGATATGTTTTAAAATATTACCGAGGAATGTATTGCATTTTAGAGATATTTAAATAAAATTGCATTGAAGTTCGAAAGTATCATAATCAATGCTTTAAGCATGATTGATCTTTCTTGTTCTTTTTAATTAAAATCTCTCTCTCTCTCTCTCTCTCTCTCTAATAATACGCATATACTAATAATACGCATATGTTAAATAAATTCTTTTATATTGAAAATTGAGTCAGTTTGAGGACCTGGCGGATATCAGGCCTGTAGTGTTTCAAGATCAATATTGTCACTAATGATAAACTGTATACCGATATATTTTTCCAGTTCAACCTAACTTTCCCTGCAGACTCAAACTCATATTTTCTTTATTTCTTTAGTAATTCGTTGAATTGAATTTAATTGCACCAAATAACACTAAATTTGCATTTTTAATTCAATTTTTGTTTTTATTTGGTAATTGGACATTTTTCTGAAATTGGCGTAACAAAAGTGCAAGGAATCTCAAATATCTTGAGAACGGTTAGTCCTAAAGTATAATAAAGTGTGTTATGTATATTCTTTTCCTCGTCAAAAATTGCGTATAAAACAAGAATTTAATTGATGCATTTGAGCATACGTAGTCTTTTCTTTTTTAGATTTTAGCGAGTTTTGCGGGCCATTTCGTAAAAAAAGGCAGGTTGTTCTTTTCCGAATCGTATCAAAATCTAATTAGCACCAGAGTATCCTACAAGTAACTTATCTACAAAATTTTGTAAAATTTGGTCAATTAATATTTTAGCTAGAGTGGATACATGAAATTTTTGCGGGCCATTTCGTAAAACAAGGCAAGTTGTTCTTTTCCAAATCGTACCAAAATCTAATCAGCGCCAGAGTATCCTACAAATAACTTATGTACCAAATTTTGTGAAATTTGGTCAATTAGTATTTTAACGAAATTGAATATATGAAATTTTTGTGGGTCATTTCGCAACAAAGGCGGGTTTTGTTTTTGCGAATGCTACCAAAAACTAATCAGCACCAGGATCTCACCCAAGTGACTCACCTACCAAATTTTACGAAATTTGGTCCATTAGTTTTTTAGTTAGAGTGGATACATACATTGCACAGACAGACAGACACACAGACACACAGACACACAGACACATGGACACACAGACACATAGACACACAGACACATAGACACAAAGAAACACACACAGACGTCACGCTAAAAATAGTATTTTCGTATTCTAGAGGTCTCGAAACGTGTAGATTCGTCGAAAACTCGAGTTGCGATTTTCGACATCCAATACTTTCCCTATACATTACCATGTATTGCAGGGAACGTAATAAGCTGACTGGATTGTGGGTCAACTCAGTTTTCTCATACCAGAATTCTTTTCATTTTTTTTCAAATTTTACATGAAAAAAATTTGAAAAATCGGTATTGTGGCTCCACACGATGACAGCTATAACGTGTAACCCTTCACTTTAAAGGGCTTGAAAAAAATCTTTCGATTGACACCCTACTTGATAATGTACCCTCCGACCGGGTAACATGTCCCCTAAGTGGAGCTAATGACGTCACGAACAAAAAAAAAATTGTATCGCGGATATCTTTCACGGCAATGATTAAAACTATTCAGTCTCGGAATCATTAAACCCTTTTATGGATGAAGTCGCCATGTTAAAGAAATATATAATTTCAAATAAAATTCAAAGTTTTCGCTCGAATTAAAAAACATTCTATCTAGTTATAGATATTTTGATAACACAGCCAGATATAAAGTTTCATGAAAATCCATTAATAATTGTAGCCACTATTGTGTACACACGGAATCAGACAGAGAGACTGATATCACTACAAAAAATAGTCAAAACGTATTCAGAATGTCTTAAAACATATATTGGCATCAGTATCTCGAAATCGAAAATTTTCTTTAAAACAATACTTTCTTAATGCCACGTATGAGAAAGTAAAAAATATGGTTGCATTTTTATATAATATTTACTTTACAAAATGTTCATTACGTCAATTTCACTTATATCTTTATTCCTATTATCACTCATAAAACTTTTAATCCCATTTCAAAGAAGCTTTCCAATGTAATGACATAATCAACAACAAAGATCAATCATGCTTAAAGCATTGATTATGAAACACTTTCCAACTTCAATGCAATTTTATTTAAACATGTCTAAAATGCAATACATTCCTCGATAATATTTTAAAACTTATCACAATACTACATTAATTTATTATATTTGAAACCTTAAACCTTCATCGAAAAAAATTAACTTCATTCAAATGACGGCATTAAAATATAAATTGCCTGGTTTAAACATCTCTAAAATGTGATACATTCCTCGGTAATAATTTTAGAATTATCATAATACTACGATAATTTATTATATTTGAAAACTTTATCGAAAACAACTGAAATTCATTCAAATGACGTCATAAAAAAATAACACGCCTGGCTCTCTCTATAAAAGCAACATTTCATTCATAAATAATTCCCCCATTCATGTAATTCATCACAATACTATAATAATTTATATTATTTAAAAATTAAGACCATGGAGCTACAAGTAAGTAAAACTCTATGCGTAAAACTTCATCGAAAATTATCGTCCTTCTCTTTCTAAAATCAATGAATATTTCATTCATATCAGCCATGCAGACTCCATGGACTAAATGATTTTGTGTTAAAGAATTACAGCGATTCTAATACAACTCATTCTACATATTTTGCTGTTTACATTTTACATAGGTGAAAAATAGGCTTAATAGTAGAAATAATCAAATTTGTATGAGCATTTAAACTGAAATATATTGTCATTGCGTTGTTAAAGTACGTAGATGCACAGAATTTAGGCAAAAATAAAGTAGTTTTAGGACGGATACAACACTCAATATGAATTAAAAAGAACTTTAAAAATCACGATTTTGAGACAAAATGGATGCCATATATCATTTTGAAGTGGGTCATGTGATCGTTTCATATCATGGACACGTGATCGCTTCATATAAGAGGTGTTTTTATTATTTTAATTTTTATTTAAAAAACTACTGAATATATTTCGCTGAATTTTTTTTTATACATTTTATGGAACAATTTAAATATTGCCTAAAATTTTCGAAGCAATTTGTGAATTTCAAATCCGCTTAAAAAATGCTTGAAAAATTAGGTCCCATAGGGCTCAATGTATTCCATTTTTTCAACCCTGGTTCAATCCAAAACTAATTGGGTGATACTATTCATTTATATTCCCATAGGTCCTATAGACCGTCTGAACAACACCACAAACATAACACCACAAACATAAAGTAATAGAGCAAACACCACATAGTAACACCACAAACATAAAGATAATAGAGCAAAAAATACAAGAATGCCAAAAGTATACATGTCAAGTATATTAAAACATGGTTTTCTAAAATGAGGAGGATTCACATTAATAAAAAATCTGATGTGGGCAGCACATGACTTTCCCTGCAGACTCATATTCACGTTGTCTTTATTTCTTCAATAATTCATTAAATTTAGTTCAACTGCACAAAATAACAGCCATAATTATTTTAAATTACACTCAATTTGCACTTTTAATTGTATTTTCGTATTCATTTGGTAAATGGACTTATTTTCAAAAGTGGCGTAGCGAAAATGCAAGAAACTAAAATATCTCGAGAACGCGAATGTACTAGAGTAATGGGGTTGCTCTTATTTATTTACTTATTTATTTTCTTGCCGTTAAAAATTACATGTAGAATAAGCATTTGATTGATATATTTGAACATACGTAGTCATTTATTTTTAAATTTAAACATTTTAGCGGGCCATTTCGCAATAAAAATGCAGGTTCTTTTTTTCATAATCGTAGCAAAATCTAATCAGCACCAGGTTAGCTTACAAGTGATTTATCTGCCAATTTATGTGAAATTTGGTCCATTAGTTTTTCCGCTATGGTGGGCACAGGAAATTTTTGCTGGCCATTTCACAAAACAAGGCGGGTTCTTTTATCCCGAAGCATACCACAATCTAATCAGCACCAGGGCCACTCACAAAACACTTACTAAATCTTAAAAAATTCGGTCCAGTAGTGTTTTAGTTAGAGTGGATACAAAATCTGCACAGACAGACAGACAGATACACAGACGTCACGCTAAAAATAGTGAACAGTTTTCTTGCGTATTCTAGAGGTCCCGAAACGTGTAAATCCGTCGAAAACTCGAGTTGCGATTTTCGACACGATTCCAGTAAATATTAAAATCAGTACAGCAGGTATTATGGAGATCAGCAAAATTATAGATAGAAAAGCTCTTAATGCAATTGTGTTCAACAGTTGTTTTGTGAAATAATTTTTTCCCTAGTATTTTTTATTAACAGGTATGTGGAATTATAGGCTAAGTAAAATGCGACAATCAATTATATTATTTAAAACTTTACAGTAAAACAAGAGGCAGGACTATTTTCTTCTTTTATAAAGACCAGCCGAATACCCGTTGAACATCAACGGCCTCGCAATAAGCAAACCCGGAATAATAAACATTTTTGAATAATTCGCGTTTCATATTTATTCGGCAAATCGAATATTTTGGTGTGCAGAACCCCCTAAAGAAGAAAATGTTGAAAAACTTAAATTGCGCATTTCTTCCTTTCGAACTATCCACCCGTACACTAATTTAAAGTCTCTATCTCATCCCGAAACATGCTATTTTATCATTTTCCCTTGCGAACGTATTTCTGTGGAGCACACCCATAAATGAATGTTTTTGAAGAACGCTATTCATCTTGGATTTTTTATCAGATAATTGGCGAATATACTAAATATCAAGCCTCTATCACATTTAAAAGGGAACGTGCATCATTTATTCAGAAAATCGAACATTTTGATGTGCGGCACCCTCTAAAGTAGCAAATACTCGAAATCAGAAATTGCGCACGTTCTTCCTTTCAAACGATCTACTATTTCACCAAATTTGAAGTCTCTATCCTATGGCGAAGCACGCTTTTATTATCATTTCTCCTTTCGAACGTCTTTCTGTGTAGCATCCCCTTAAATGAACATTTTTGAAAAAACTGTATTCATCTTGGTGTTTGTTATTAAATGATTAGCCCATATACCGAATATCAAACGTCTACCACGTTTTATTAGCGGCATTTCTCCTTTATATTCCGAAAATCGAATATTGGTTTTACGACACCCCCTAAAGTGGAAAAATATTGGAAAACTGAAATTGTACACTTTCTTCCTTCCAAATTGTCTACCCGTACACCAAATTTGAAATTCCTATCTTATACAGAAGCATGTTTTTTTATCGTTTCACAATTCGAACGTTTTTCTCTGGAGCACCCCCTTAATCGAACATTTTTAAGAAATGCTATGCGTTTTGGGTGTTTTCATTGAATGATAATCCCATGTACCAAATTTCAAGTCTCTATCAAAATTTAAAGGAGGCGTTACTTATCTATTCGGCAAATCGAACGTTTTTGAGTGTAGCGCACACTATAGTAGAATATATGGGAAATCTGAAATTGCACTTTCTTCCTTTCGAACGATTTACCAGTACACCAAAATTAAAGTCTCTATCTCATCGCAAAGCATGCTTTATATCATTTCACTTTTCGAACGTTTTGGTGGGGTGCAATCTCTCCATAGAATATTTTCGAGAAATTCGATTTTTCCAGGGTTTTTTATCGAACGCTCGACCCGTGTACCAATTGCAAATTTCTGTCTACTTGGAAAGTGCCTAAAACAAGCGTGACAGACAGACAGACACTTAGCAATTAGTATATACTAGCCGAATGAATACCCGTTGAAAATCAATGTTCTTGCAATAAGACACCCCCACCCGAAATAATGTAAATTTTTGAATAAATCGCGTTTCACATTCGACAAATCGCATATTTTAGTGTGCAGAACCCCTAAAGATGAAAATATTGGTAAATATAAATTACACACTTCGTCCTTTCGCATTATCTACCCATACACCAAATTAAAGTATTTATTACATCTCGAAGCATTCTATTTTATAATTTCCCCTTTCGAACTTTTTTCTGTGGAGCACACCCATAAATTAACATTTAGGAAAAACTCTGTTCGTCTTGGGTTTTTTATCAGATGGTTGGTCCATATACCAAATATCAAACCGATATCACATATAAAAGAAGCCGGTCTCAATTATTCGGAAAACTGAACATATTGATGTGCGGCATACCCTAAAGTAGCAAATATTGGAAATCTGAAATTGCACACTTTCTTCCTTTCAAACCTATACACCAAATTTGAAGTCTCTATCTTATCGCAAAGTATGTTTTTCTATCACTTCACCTTTCGAATGTTTTTCTGTGTAGCATCCCCTTCAATGAACATTTTTGAAAAACGTTTTCAACTTGGGTTTTTCTATCAATGTTTCTTTCAAACCTCTATCACATTGTATGGGAAGCGGCACCCCCTACAATAGCAAATGTCGAAAAACTGAAATTGCACACTTTCGTACTTTCCAACTATCTACCCGTACACCAAATTTGAAGTCTCTAACTCATCGCGAAACATGCTTTTTCTATCATTAAATCTTTCGAATGTTTTCCACTAGAGCACCCCCTTAAACGAACATTTATAAAAAACTCTATTCGTCTTGGACTTTTTCTCAAATGAATGACCCATATACCAAATTTTAAGCCTCTATCAAATTTAAAAGTAGGCTTTTTTCATTTATTAAGCAAATCGAACATTTTGAAGTATGACACTCCTTAAAGAAACAAATATTGGAAATCTGAAATTGCACATTTTTTAATTTTGAACGATATTCCATACACCAAATGAGAAGTCCCTATCTCATCGCAAAGCATGTTTTTCTATCATTTCTGTTTTCGAACATTTTGGTGTCCGGAACCCCTAAAAATTACAAATATTCGGAATTTTATATTCCACACTGTCTTTCTTTGGAACTATTTACCCGTACACCAAATTTCGCGTTTTTATTCCATCGCAAAGCATATTTTATCCATCATTTTAATTTTCAAACGTTTTTGCATGGAGTAAAATGAACCCACTCCCTTAAATGAACAGTTTTGAAAAACTTTACTCTTGTGCTTTTTAACAGATAGTTGTCGCATATACTAAATATCAAGCCTCTATTACATTTTAAAAAGAGACGTTTCTCATTTATTCGGAAAATGAAACATTTGGGTTTGCGGCACCCCCTAAAGTAGAAAATATCGGGAAACTGAAACTATACGTACACTTCCTTTTGAACTATCTACCCGTACACCAAATTTGAAGTCTGTATCGCATCTCAAAACATGATTTTTCATCACTTCACCTTTTGAACTTTTTTCTCTGGATCACCCCTTTAAACGAACATTTCTGAAAAACTCTTTTATCTTGGGTGTTGTCATCAAATTATTAGCCCATATACCAAATGTCAAGCCTCTATCAAATTATCTTATCCATTTTTCATTTGTTCGACAAATCGAACATTTCGGTGCGCGGCATCCCCTAAAGTATCGAATATTGACAATCTGAAATTGCACACTTTCTTTCTTTCGAATGGTTTACACATACTCTAAATTTGAAATCTCTATCTCGTCGCAAAGTATGCTTTCCTATCATTTCACTTTTCGAACGTTTTGGTGTGGAGCACACCCTCTACAGAACATTAAAAAAATCGAGTTTTCCACAGGGTTTTATCGAACGATTGCCACGTGTCCCAAATTGCAAGTTTCTATCTATTCGGGAAGTGCCTAAAAAGAGCATGACAGACAGACGGACAGATAGACGGACAGACAGACAGACAGACGGACGGACACTTGGAAATTAGTATATATATATATATATATATATATGTATATTTATATATATATATATACTTTAAATTAAATTTTTGTCTAAATTTACTAGTATGCATATCATAAGGATAATATAATGAAATTATGTAGTTTACTGGAAATAGAAAGATGTACATGGCATCGTATACTTTGTTAGGCATATTGATTAACTTCAAACTGGTAAAACAATTTCAAGAACACCTTCTTCTTCGACCCAGATTATCCGACCTACCCGACAGTGTAAGGTGTCTGATTGGACGGCCAGGAAGTGCCACCCAACCGGAACCCAGTGGGGGCGGCATCCACATCAATGAATAGAAACAGAAGCAAAACATATTTTATATAATTAATATATATTTCCCTTAGGTAGTATTTCGATCATTAGGTATGAACTAGAGAGAATTAGCTTTTAATTAAAAAGATAAATAATAGTATATTTTCGTTTGCTTGGTTTTTGCACAGAATACACCAGCGATATACAATTTTCAAACCATGTCATGAATTCAAATATATATATAGGATATTCGGTAGTCGAAAGCCCAGACCGTCCGACTCGTCCAAGGACATGGAGCAGCAATGTGGGCAGGACATTCGGTAGTGTAAGAATGAAATTCTTCTGCAACAACATCTATCTATAGCTTTTAAGTCGTTTGTTCGACCCAAACCGTTCGACCTACCAGAAGGTACACGTATGGACGGCAGGGACAGTGCCACCCAATTTCGAGCGGAACCCAGTGGAGGCGGCGTCTATAAGGAATATATCCTCCTTTCCTGACCACTAACCTCTAGGAAGGACTTACGAACTCACATATACGTGCCCGTACTCCGAATGAGTACAGGGACTGTTTTGACAGAACCGAAACCAAGAATCGAAATCGGGTCATCGAAGTACAATCTCTGCTCGCTAACCCCTGGGCTGCTCCACCTTGTAATAGCATCTTGCAGGCATCCCTTTCTTTTTTGCCTCGAACGTAAACTCGAGACTTTACTACTTTTTATCGCTGAATTGGTTTAGCAAGTGTTTGCAATGGTGCTTGCCCGTTCTGACGAAACTTCGGGATGCTGAAACTGATTGGGGTTTTCTTGTATCACGTGGTCCCAGCGTTGTCTCACTCAGATTATTCTGGAGTTTGAAAGGCACTTGTTTATGCAGTGTTATAAATTTAGTCGCATATGTGTCCTTCTGGAGTCGTGAAGTATAGCCAACTCTTCAGATCACTGCAAGTTCATTTCATCGAACTCATTTGTAGCATTTTCGCAGAACTTTAGGGTGATCAGGCGCACTGATCATCCTAAAGTTTTGCAAAAGCATGTCTAAACTGAATCCTAAAGTTAGCATGTGTCCTTCTGGAGTCGTGAAGTATAGCCAACTCTTCAGATCACTGCAATTTCATTTCATCGAACTCATTTGTAGCATTTTTGCAGAACTTTAGGATGATCAGTGCGCCTTTTACATATTTTGCTCGTACAGTTTGATGCTCATAAATAATTAAATATTACTTATTTTTCATGCACCAAGATTCACCCAAATTCAGGGTTTGGATCATTACATATTACAGAGGTAAATGAATCATATATTGTACCAATAAAATTTAATGAATCAGAAAGTTATAAAGGAATTCTTACACAGGGCACCAGCAGGCATCCCCCCTTGAAAGCATGTCTAACCCCAGTCACATCTAACTCCGGACGATTAATTATTTCCTTCACCCTTCTTAATCTAGCTTAATTATAAAAAATCTGATGTGAGCAGCACATGAATTTCGCTGCAGACTCATATTCAGGTCCTCTTTATTTCTTCAAGAATTCATCATTAAATTGAGTTTAATTGCACAAAATTACAGCCATAAGTATTTTAAATTACACTGAATTTGCACTTTTAATTCAATTTTGGTTTTCATTTAGTACCTAGACTTATCTTCAAAGGTGGCGCAGAAAATGCGATAAAACTAAAATATCTCGAGAAAGACTTGACCTAGAATAATGGGACTGATCTTATTCTATTCGTCATCAAAAATAACGTATAAAATAACCATGTAATTGATATATTTGAACATACGTAATCTAATATTTTTAGATTTAACTATTTTTGCGGATCATTTTGAAAAAAAGGCAGGTTCTATTTTCCAAATCGTACGAATATCTAATCAGCACCAGGACAACCTTCAATTGATTAGTGATTTATCTACTAAATGTTGTGAAATGTGGTCCATTAGGTTTTCAGCTAAAAAGGATACAGGCAATTTTTACGGGTCATTTCACAAAATAAAGGTATGTTATTTTATTCCGAATCTTACCAAAATCCAATCAGCACAAGGATCACCCACAAGGAACTCACCCACCAAATTTTATGAAATTCGGTTAATTAGTTTTTCAGTTAGAGTGGATACAAAATCTGCACAAACAGACAGACATACACACACATAGGCGTCACTCTAAAAATACCGGCCATTTCGTATAATTAGGCAGGTTCTTCTTTTTCGAATCACACCAAAATCTTATCAATTCCACTGTATCCCACAAGTGACTAGTTTTTTAGCTAGAGCGTGAATTAGTTTTTTAGCTAGAGCGTGAATTAGTTTTTTAGCTAGAGCGGATACATGATATTTTTGCGGGACATTTCGTAAAAAATGGCAAAAAATAAGCATTTCGCAAAATCTTTTATCCCGAATCGAACCAAACTCTAATCTGCACCAGGGTCACACTCAAGTGGCTTACTTACAAAATTTTATGAAATTTGGTCCATTAAGTTTTGAGTTAGAGTGGATACATACACTGCGCAGACAGATACGCACACAGGCACAAGAGACATTACTCTAAAAATAGATTTTTCGTATTCCAGATGTCCCAAAACGTGTAGATTCGTCGAAAACTTGATTTGCGATTTTCGGCACGATTCTAGTACTTCCCCATACATTACTATGTATTGGAGGGGGAGTAAAAATCTGGTGGCACGTGCAATCGTGTAAGTTCGTCAAAAAATTTATTTCCCACTTTTTAACCAAACTACAAAAATTTTCCTATTCTTATGCACGTGATGAAGAAGGAGCAGAAAGTCAAATGGCATTAAATATATTTCTTTAAACAATATTTAAATGAAAATAGAAAAGCGAGCAGTGCACCCCTCATGATTTGTCACAGTGTAACTAAATCACAGAATCTCAGATCAGTCATTATCGTTACGCTTTTCACTCATGTAATAGAAGGGAACTTTTTTTTATCTTTACGGGTTATTTAATAATACTTTATCTCCAGCATTTTAATTTAATCGTACATTCAATTTGAATAAGTAAGGGGGAAAGAGGAAAACTGTGATGTGGGCAGCACATGAAGACTCAAGCTCATTTTTAACCTTTTAAAACATAGTTGAAAAGTGTTTACGACTTTGTTCATTCTGTCTGTTTGTCTGTCCGTTCGCACGATAACTGCCGTAAAAATGGCTTTATCAAAAATGAAATTTTAGTATGCTGTTGAGACGGTGGGACATATGGGAATGTAAATGAATAATAACACCCAATTAGTTTTGGATTGAACCAGGGTTGAAAAGATGAAATACATTGAACCCTATAGGAAATGTTTTTTTAAAAAAATATTAGCGAAGTTAAATTTCGCAAAACAAAAAAAACCCGCAAAATTCACATTTGCTTTGAAAATTTTAGGAAATAGTCAAATTATCCCATAAAATATATAAATACAATTTCACCAACACATATTTGGAAAATTTGTTAAATAAAAATTAAAATAATAATTACACTCATATTATATGAAGAGATCAAGTGAGCCACATCAAAATGAAATAGGGCATCCATCTTTATTCCTTGTGTCAAAATCGTCATTTTTAAAGTTCTTTTAAATTTACATTTGTGTCGCATCCTTTTACAATATTTTTTAGTTTAAATGATCATCAAACTTTGATTATTTTTACAAAGAAGTCTAATTTTAACGTATACAGAATGTAAACAAATTAAGCTGTAACATGAGTTGTGCTGAATTTGTGAGTTTTTTGACGCGAAATTATTTAGCCTTAGGGTCTAGAATATAGGTGATATGAAAAACATTTTCATTGATTTTACATAGAGAAACAGACGATTTTATAGCATTGTCTTTTTCGATGAAATTTTAAGCATGGAGTTATAAAGTACTTTTACCTCCATAGTGTTAAGTTTTTAAGTAAAATAAATTATTGTAGTTCTGTGATAATTAAACAAGAAATATCAATCATGCATAAAACATCGATTATGAAATACTTTCCAACTGAAATGCAAAATGCGATACATTCAGTGGTGATATTTTTTTGTATTATCACAGAACTACGATAATTTATTTTACATGAAAATTTAAAACTTCATCGAAAACAATTACCTTTATTCAAATGCCGTCATCGAAATATAAGTCGTCTGGTTCTCTATGTAACAGTTAATAATTCATTCATACATTTTTATTCCAGACTCCAGAGATAATTTTACGCGAAAAAAATTCAGGAATTCTTATATAACTCATCTTTACAATCACGTGTTTACATTCTGCATCCATTAAAATTATGCTTCGTTGTAGAAATAATCAAAGTTTGATGTTTATTTAAACTCAAAAGTATTGTAATTACGCAGAATATATAATGTACAAAACTTAAGCAAAAATAAAATGGTTTTAGGACGGGTACAACACAATATATATATATATATATATATTTAAAGGAACTGTAAAAATCACGGTTTTTACTCTGGGAAAAAAAGATGGATGCCATATTTTATTTTGAAGTGGGTCACGCGATCTCTTCATATTCTATGGGTAATTATTATTGTAATTTTTATTTAAAAACTACCGAACATATTCTGCTAAAATTTGTTGTATATATTTTATAGGATAATTTGAATATTTCCTAACACTTTCGAAGAAATTTGTGAATATTAAATTTACTTAAAATCTGTTTGAAAAATTAGGTTCTATAGGGTTCAGGGTTAGTTAGGGTTCAGGGTTAGGTTCTATAGGGTTCAGGGTTCAGGTTTGAAAAATTAGGTTCTATAGGGTTAGGTTCTATAGGGTATTTCATTTTTTCAACCCCCGGGTTAAACCAAAACTAACAGTTTGATATTACTCATTTATATTGAAATATGTCCCACAGACTGTCTCATCAGTATACTAAAATTTTATTTTGATAAAGTCATTTTTATGGTAATTATCGTGCGAACTGACAGACAGACAGACAGAATGAATGAACAATGCCATGAACACTTTTCAAGTGTATTGTAAATTGTTAATAAATATCACCCCTGAATGTATCGCATCTTATAGATGTTTAAATAAAATTGCATTGCAGTTGGAAAGTGTTTCATAATCATTGCTTTATGCATGATTGGTATTTCTTGTCTCTTTGTGTATTTAATAATTCACTAAATTGAGTTTCATTGCACAAAATAACACGCATAATTGTTTGAAATAACACTGAAATTGCACCTTTATTTCAATTTTCGTTTTCCTTTGGTAACAGAATATATTCTCAAAACCGCCGTAGCATATATTCTAAAACATCCTAATTATCTAGAGAACGGTTAGTCCTGAATAATGGAGTTGGTCTTATTCTTTTTATCGTAAAAAATCTGATGTGGGCAACACATAAATTTTCATATATAATGCAACGAATTTACTACTTTAACAGTAAAAACAATAGGTTATTCTTATAGTTGATATACCCTTTCCAAGATATTGAATTTTCGTCAATTAGTCGTCATTTTCATTGATTTAGCCTCATTTTTATCCTTTTGGCGAGTGTATCGTTAATTTAGCAAGATATTAAAAAGTCGCCAAGTCGGCGACATTCCACCAAATCCGTTGCCAAAATCTCGCCAAGCGTTATGGACAGAGAAATAAGTTATTCTTACAGCAGATAAATGACTATTGGCGTTCAAATACAAAAGTATTACTCAAAGTATCTTTTTTCATGAACGGAACGAGCTAGATCCACGAGAATGATGCCACCCAATTTATCGCATGATATTACATATGAAAATTGAACATGTTTTTCAATAGGTAATATATTTTTTTATTTTACATGATTTCTTGATAATTTTTTAAAAAAATGTGCTATATCTCAAGAACGGTTCATGCTAGCGTTCTAAAATTTATGTCAATCGTTTTCTAATGAAAAATTGCATAATAAATGTCTATTTGCGTATCTTTATTAAAGGTTTTGAATTTTTAATGATTTTTTCAAAATTTCACTCGAAAATTTAGGGGGGTTCTGAACATTCGACTGCGTATAAAAGAACAATAGGCTTCCAGTATTCATGGATTGTGAATTTTGTACCAAATTTCGTTCGATTAGGTCCATTCATTCGTCAGTTATCGTCTCCACAGACTCACTGACATACACACACACACACTTCCACACACACACACACACACTTCCACACACACACACACACACTTCCACACACACACACACACACACACTTCCACACACACACACACACACACACACACTTCCACACACACACACATGCACACACACAGACATCCCCTCAAAGATGTTCGATTCGAGATCAGGGATGCTTGAAACGTGCTCTCCCGTCGAATACTCGAATTCGAATTTTCAACCCCGTCACAAAACTTTCCTTATACATTATTGTATATAAAGAATGTAAAAATTACGTGTAAAATTAGCATTTAATTGATACATTTGAGCATACGTAGTGTTTTATTTTAGATTTTGACGATTTTTGCTGGCTATTTCGCAAAAAAAGGTAGGTTCTTTTTTTCTCGAATCGTACCAAAATCGAATCAGCACCGGAGTAATTCACAGGTGACTTCCCTACAAAATTTTATGAAATTCGGTCAATTAATTTCTGAACTAGAGTGGATACAATCGTTGCACAGACAAACACACACAGACATATTCACACAAACACATACACAGACGTCACGCTAAAAATATTATTTTTGTATTCTAGAGGTCCTAAAACTTGTAGATCCGTCGAAAACTCGAGTTGCGATTTTCTGCACGATTCCAATACTTTTCCTATACATCACCATGTATTGCAGAGAAAGTAAAAAATGTGTGAATACCCTGCTATATTACGACTTCTTATTCTCTTGGTATTGTCTTTATATCATGTACACTTCCACTTTGTTATTAAGTAGGAATATATTAAATTGAATTTTGGGTTGATTTTAGATTTTTATCCATAAATCCGACGGTATGTGTTCAAATCAATTGATTTTTAAATGAAATACTATAAATTCTACTCATATTTTCCAATATATCAATTAATAATAATATTTCATATTGATATTCAAAAAAATTATATTATTATGTTAACGAACAGATCGATGTGTGTAAAATAGGTTCATGGAAAAAAGAGTCAATACGTAATCAAAACATTCACAATATTGTCAAATTAATTTCTCCCTGAATAGGCACAACATATCTAACCTTGTTTATTACTTTCCCTACAATACATGGTACTGTATACGGAAAGTATTGGAATCATGTCGAAAATCTTAACTCGAGTTTTCGACGGATCTAGACGTTTTGGGACCTCTGGAACACAAAAACACTATTTTTAAAGTGACGCCTGTGTGTGTGTGTTGAAGACCCAGACCACACGACCAACCCTAGGGTTAACGGTAGCAATATGTGTGGTCGGGCCTGTGTGTGTGTGTGTCTGTCTAAGCAGATTTTGTATCCACTCGAACTAAAAAACTAATTGACCAAATTTAATAAAATTTGGTAGCTAAGTTCTTTGTGGGTGACTCTGGTGCTAATTAGATTTTGGTACGAAACCACCTTTTTTGGCGAAATACTCCGCAAAAATCTTTAAATCTAAAAATAAAAGGCTACATGTGTCAAATATATCAATTAAATGCTTTTTTATACTTAATTTTTGATGAAGTTAAATGCTTTTTTCATACTGAATTTTCGAGATTTTTTTTTTTTTTAATCTGCATTTTCGCTACGCTACCGTTGAAAATAAGTCGTTATCAAATGAAATTGAAAATTGAATTAAAAGTGCAAATGTGTAATTTAAAAATAATTATGGGTGTTATTTTGTGCAATTAAACTCAATATAATAAATTATTGGAGAAATAAAGTGAACGTGAATATGAGTCAGCAGCGAAAGTCATGTGCTGTCCATATCAGATTTTTTTTTTATTTATGTGAATAACATATGGCTGGAAAAAATGTTAACACTTTGAATACTTATAGCCCAAAACCTAATAGATTAAAATGTTTTTCCTGTTTTAACAGAAATAGGGTTTAGATTGTGAATATCTAAAAGTAATTTCAATATTTTAATATTTGAACTTTTTTTCGAAAAAAACTTTAAAATGTAGCCTTCTGAAAGAGTTTTTTTTCCATTTTTTATGTTTTCACTCGCAATATCTTGGAAACTATGAAGATAGATATAAATAGTAAGGGACAAAAAAATATATATGTGGAAATTTAGTTTCTGCATTTATATTTCTTTTTTAAAAAAAGTTCGTACAGTTTTCGAGTAATCGTTCTGTCAAGTTGAAGATGTCAGAAAACGTTACGTTTTTCAAATTTGTAATGCTTACATCTTAAAAGCTAAAAGTGATAGCCATAAAAAATAAACAAGAGTTTGTAGCTCTTTAAAGGCTATATATGTGTATATGATATGATTTTGGATTGAGTTCTTTTTCTTTTTCGATATTATAAAAATTGTGTTTATTTTTTTAAAATGTTATTCGCGCAGAACGATTTCGGCTCCATCAGACTAGAAGTCACCGCCGATTAAAAAAAATAGACAACATTAATATTTTATATCAATCTTATGTAATTTTATGTAAAGCAAAAAATCTGGAAGTGCTTTCATATAGTAGCAAGTGATTCATTTTTGACAGAATTCTTATGCATTTTTATACTCTTTTGCAGACTCTTTCTGTCTATAGCCGATTATCAAAACTAGATGTTTGAAGGAAAACATTTGATCCCAAAGTGAAAAAAAACTGGAGTTGAAATATATAGTGAACCTCCTAGACCGCCTTCGTATTTTGATTACACCACACCAATCCTCATCTAAGTTATATTACGATAATGAATAAAATATCGTTCAAGGAAAATATACATTTTTGAATCGAAAGCGGCATCTCCAGAACTGCAATTGGAAATTCCCAATAAATCCCTACCCCCTCCGGAATTTGATTCCGGAGGGTGTAGGGGGGTATCTATAGTCAGTCCTGAGAATAATATATTTCAAAGAAGCTTCTCAACTGTTTTTTGAAGTAGGAAAAACGGATTTAAAAATCCTCAGGGCATCACCCTATACCTTATCCAAAATTTGATATTGAATCCAGTTGTTATTATCTCAGCTCTATCTATCTATAGCCAATCTTAAGAAATAGATGTTTCAAAGAAGATGAAATTTTCATCTCGATTTGAAACTGGACGCAAAAATTCAAAAATTCTTAGTGAACCTCCTCCATATCAGTGCTATCTATATCAGATCTCGAGAAATCAATGCCTCGAAAATAAATTGGTTTTTAAACATAGGCAAATTGGTTTGCCGCCATTTAATACTTTACAGCGAGCCAAATTACAATTTGAGGAAATTCAAATTTTGTCACCATAGTTGGATATTTTTATACCTTTATTAAATTTATCATTATATCACACTTTACGATTCAATGAAGTTCACTGCGACTTCAGCTGTATTAGGGACCGAAGACACGGTTCATGTGGCATAGTTCCGACCCCCTCTCACTTAGGATGTAACACTTTTACTCCAGCCCCAGGCTTTAAAAGTGCAAAAAAGCAGTAATGCATATTTTTTCTTCATAATGAGATTGAGTGGGTAACTTGGCAAATTGGGCGGTTTGGGGGCATGCTTTTGGGTTTCAGATTTAACACATGACTGAAAATGAGAAATATATAAAACTGCTTTGAAAATGCAAATAAAGCACTTAAAAATGCATCAGCAGCAAAGATTTTAAATGGCAAAATAGTATACTAGGTTTGCGCATGGAACAATTTTTAACTTTTTACGTATGAGATTTAATTTATCTAAAATATAAATATATTTCAACATTTATTTTGCGTTACATTGAATTATAAGTTAAAATTCATTTTATTCAGAGTATTACTATCTTTTAAATGCAAATATTTTATTACTATATTCCGAATACTACCGTATTTGGAAATAATGTATTTTATAAATGCATTACTTTGTGAATGTTTATCAAACATTTTATTTACAGACAAACCAAAATAAACATACTAAAATGCATAAACAATTAAAACAAGGGAAAACGGAACGATTAGCATAAAATAAAAAATTAATGAAAAGCAAACAAGGTTATTTTTCGCTATTTTTCCATTTTTTCTGCTATTCTGCATCTTATAGTCCTGTCTTTTCTTATTTTATCTCTTCCATTTCTCCTTGTGGCAATGGCAACGTTTTTTCCTATCTTCAACCACTGCTGCTATTTTATAGCAGATACCAAACTTACTTTGAATAAGTGAAGTTGTGTTTCTTGTTTGTCCTGATGTATAAAGCGCTGCTTTTTGTCTTCAAAACTGATTGATCTACATTTTAGTGTATGATATAGTTATATGAATGTTTTTATTATTTTTTATATTTTTATTGCAGCAGATTTTGAGCATTTCTGTTTATATACCTTCAGTTATTTCCATTTTTAATGCGCTTATTAGGCAATTGAGTGTGAAGATCTATTATTTACTTTATTTTTTTAACAGTATATGTAATAAATTTTTTATACAAATCAAATTTTTAAGCTGAAGTGGCAATGATAAGTCATTTTCAGCACTTCAAACTATTCTTCTTCTCAGAAAGATTTAGAAGATTAATTTTACTTTTTTAACAATATGTCATGCACAAAAGAACAAAAAAAAGTGTTGCGTGATGCATCTGTTTTGAGTTCTAAGGTTAGAATCAAAACAACGGGGGTTAGTGTTGCAATTTTTATAAATGTCTCACTATTTAATGAAAAAATGCTGAAAGTATTTGGTACCAAAAGTTTTAGAATTTATAAGGCTACAAAATTATGTTAAATTAGAAATTAGTTTTTATGGTGTACGTCTTAAAGTAAAAGATTAATATAATTGTTTTAATTAAATTAAAGACGAAGCATTTGATTCTAAAAAGTCATTCAATAGGCATCCTATTGACGTACAATTAGTTTTAAAAAGACCAGAGGCTTTCTGGTTTCAACACACCCTTCCTTAGTAGGGCGCGGTAGCCCAGTGGTCAGCGTGCTGGAGTTGCACTCGGTAGGCCCGGGTTCGATTCCAGCCACAGCCAAAACTGCCGCCGTGTTCACACGGAGTACGATCACATTAAACATGTGGGTCCGTAAGTCCTTCAGAGAGGTTGGTGGTAGGGGAAGGAGGGTACGGTCCCTGTGGATGCCTTCCCCACTGGGTTCCGGTCTAAATTGGGTGGCACTTCCCGGCCGTCCAAACAGTTACCTTACACCATTCTGGTAGATCGGACGATCTGGGTCTCAACAACAACAACACCCTTCCTCAGTGGCGTCAAGTGAAATTGTACTGATATGCTTAAATATCATCCACATCGACAGGCAAAATTTGCATATTACAAAATAGCATCATTATAACAAATGTCATTATGTTTGTTATAATGATGCTATTTTGTAATATGCAAATTTTGCCTGCCGATGTGAATGATACCATGTTTGTTATAATGATGCTATTTTCTAATATGCAAATTTTGCCTGCCGAGGTGGATGATACTATATTTGTTATAATGATGCTATTTCGTAATATGCAAATTTTGCCTGCCGGTGTGGATGATACCATGTTTGTTATAATGATGCTATTTTGTAATATGCAAATTTTGCCTGTCGATGTGGATGATACCATGTTTGTTATAATGATGCTATTTTGTAATATGCAAATTTTGCCTGCCGGTGTGGATGATACCATGTTTGTTATAATGATGCTATTTTGTAATATGCAAATTTTGCCTGCCGATGTGGATGATACCATGTTTGTTATAATGATACTATTTTGTATAATGCAAATTTTACTTGCCGATGTAGATGATATTTAAGCATATAAGTACGATTTCACTTGATGCCACTGCGGAAGGGTGTGTTGAGATTCGAAAGTACTCAAGCTTTTGAAAAACTATTTGTACGTCAATAAGATGCCTCTTAAATCACTTTTTAGAATCAAATGTTTCGTCTTTAATTTAATTAAATCATTTAAAATCTTGACGTGTTACCACTCTATGCATTATAATTGTGTTTCCAAAAAGTAAAAACACATCGAAAACTCAGATACAAAGATATATAAATTAATAACACAAAATTGAAGCTTTGTACTTTCTCATACGTAGTATTGCGAAAATATTGTTTTCCCGAATTTTTTTATTTTGATATTTTGATGCCAATATATGATTTAAGACCTCCTGAACACGTTTTGACTATTTTTGGCGTGATGTCTATCTGTATGCCTGTTGTCCATTTCTTGTGTAGAAGATAGCGGCCACAAATAGTTATGTGTTTTCATGAAGCTTTATAGACGGCTTTTTTATACAAAAATCTAGAACTAGATAGAAATTTGTTAAATTCGAGTGAAAACTTCGAAATTTATTTGAAATTTTATATGGCAGCACATGACAAAATCTGATATAATCATGCATAAAAGGGTTTGTTTATGGCTCAAAAATCCTGAGACATTGGACATTGTAGTTTCAATCATTGTTGTGAAAAATAGCCGCGATTAAATATTTTTGTTCGTGACGTCATTCGCCTCCGAGGGGTGCATTATCAAGTATGGCATCAATCGATAGATTTTTTCAAGCTTTTTAAAGTCAAAGATAACACTCTATAATTGTAATCATTTGGTATCATTGTAATTACCATAAACATTTATTATAAAATTTGAAAAAAAAATAAGCTACTAAAAATAGATTCCGGCATGAGAAATTTGAGTTGAACCACACTCCAGTTAAGGATCTTAATGATATCAGGATATTAAGTCATCCAGCAGTCATCTAAGGATCTTTATGATATCAGGATCTTAAGATTTCAGGCAGTCAACTAAGGATCTTAATGATATCAGGATCTTAAGGTTTCAGGCAGTCATCTAAGGATCTTAATGATATCAGGATCTAAAGGTATCAGGAAGTCATCTAAGGATCTTAATGATATCAGGATCTTAAGGTTTTAGACAGTCAACTAAAGATCTTAATAATAGCATGATCTTAAGGTTTCAGGCAGTCATCTAAGGATCTAAATGATATCAGGATCTTAAAATATCAAGCAGTCATCTAAGGATCTTATTAATATCAAGATCTTAAGATATCAGGCAATCATCTACGGATCATAATGATATCAGGCAGTCATCTAAACGATAATTATGGTTCTTTAAATATAAATGCAAAATGAATTAAAGTTTTACTTGCATTCATATATTTTGGCAGCAGTTCAGAAGAGGTACTTCGTTTACATCAGAATTTAGGTGGATTTCCCCCTTAATTCTATTTAATTTTTGGAATTTTCCAGGAGCTCAGCCTATTGTAAACATTGCATGTAAAGAGTTTATCTGAAATTGAATGCTCCAGTAAAGACATTATTCTGTGCCAAAGTGTAGTTCTGAATATTTAGAAGATTAATAAAATTATTTATATATATATATATATATATATATATATATATATATATATATATATAACCCAAATAAAAATATGAATTAAAGTGCTTCTTCAATGTTTGTTTCACACATACGTACGTGCTAAAATATAAAATTTATACCTGTTATTCTTGAGATAGCATAAAATATTAAGAAATAATATTTTTGAAAATTAAAGATATAATCATTAAAATGTGAAAATTATGTTTAAATTCTAAAAACCTCTATTTTAAATTTACTTACGATTATTCTAAATTTACTTACTCCCTCATGCTACTATACAAAACAAGAAAGATCAATCCTGCATAAAGCATTGATTATGAAACACTTGCCAACTTCAATTCAATTTTATTTAAACATCTCTAAAATGCGATACATTCCTCGGCAATATTTTTAAAATTATCACAATAATACATTAATGTATTATATTTGAAAACTTAAACATTTATCGAAAAAAATCCTTCATCGAAAAAACTTCATTCAAATGACGGCATTGAAATATAAATTGCCTGGTTTAAACATCTCTAAAATGCGATACATTCCTCGGTAATATTTTTCAAATCATCATAATACTGCAATAATTTATTATATTTGGAAACTTCATCAAAATAACTGACATTCATTCAAATGACGGCAAAGAAAAAATAACACGCCTGGCTCTCTCTATAAAAGCAGCATTTCATTCATAACATTTTTCCATTCATTTCATTCATCATAGTATTAAAATAATTTATTTTATTTAAAAACTTAACACTGTGGAGCTACAAGTAATTAAACTCTATGCTTAAAACTTCATCGAAAAAAATGAACTTCATTCAAATGACGGCATTGAAATATAAATTGTCTAGTTTAAATGTCACTAAAATGCCATACATTTCTCGGTAATATTTTTAAAATTATCATAATACTACAATAATTTGTTATATTTGAAAACTTCATCGAAAACAAATTAACTTTTTCAAATGGCGTCATCGAAATATAAATCGGCTAGCTCTTTCAATAAAAGCAGCATTTTATTCATAAACATTTTTCCATTTATTTCATTCATCACAATACTATAATAATTAATTTTATTTAAAACTTAAAACTATGGAAGTACAAGTAATTTAACTCTATGCTCAAATCGTTTGCTTCTCTGTAAAATCAATGATTGTTTCAATCATATCAGCTATGTTGCAGACTCCATGGGCTAAATAATTTTGCGTTAAAAAGTGCAGCAATTCTTATACAACTCATTCTACATTTTTTGGTATTTACATCCTCCATAAGTGAAAAGTAGGCTTCGTTGTAGAAATAATCAAAGTTGGGTGATCATTTAAACTCTATTGTAATTGCGTTGTTTCAGTGTGTAGATACACATAAATTAAGCAAAAATAAAGCGGTTTTAGGGCGGATACAACACTGAATATGAATTAAAAAGAACTTTAAAAATCACGATTTTGACACAAGATGGATGCTATATTTTATTTTGAAGTGGGTCCCGTGATCTCATCATATAATTATCACGTGATCTCTCCATATAAAGGATGTAATTATTATTTTAATTTTTATTTAAAAACTACTGAATATATTTTGCTGAATTGTTTTATATATTTTTATGGGATAATTTAAATATTTTCTTAAATTTTTGAAGCAATTTGTGAATTTTGAATCCACTTAAAAAATGTTTGAAAAATTAGGTCCCATAGGGTTCAATGTATTTCATTTCTTCAACCCGGGTTCAATCCAAAACTAATTGGCTGATATCATTCATTTATATTCCCACAGACCGTCTGAACAACATTTTAAAATTTCATTTTGATAAAGTCATTTTTACGGCAGTTATCATGCTAACGGACAGATAAACAGACAGAGAGACAGACAGGATGAACAAAGACATAAACACTTTTCAAGTATTATTGTAAAAGTGTTAAAAAACATCGTTTTTCGTTAAATTTTAGAATTCAATATCTTTATGGTGGAACATGGTTTGGACACTTTTACAATAATATATGTTTATGTGTCTGCATCTGTGACCTATATATAGATACGGTAACTTTCCAATAAATGCACATATTACAATAAATAATTTGTATCTATAAATTTATGTAAAAACTATAAACAGAATATATTTATATATTTAAGGTTTTGATGTACGTGTGTGTAATATTATGCAAATTGAACTACTATTTGAACTAAAAAATAAATCTTCGCTAGTTGAGCAAATAGTTCAGTAATATCAACCACTTCCAAAGGCAAAAACTAGTCTATTCTGTATAAAAAGGAAGATCAACTACTTTAACCAAACTGAGAAAAGATTTTGTCATCAGCGAGTTACACATGTGACCCAAGAAGAAAGACGACGCTATATTGAAATAATGCAATTGACAGAAAAAAAAAACCCAAGACGTTACCTATGGAGGTAAAAGTTAGGAGTTATAACTTCATATTAAGAAAACGCCAATTTTGTTTGCGACAATAATTTAGGTGGCGGTTTGATAAGTTAAGTAGTCTTGCGTTGTATGCATTTCTATGGAGAAAGGCTTAAAACATTTATTTAAACTGCCACTTTTTAACACTTTACAACAAAGTTCAAAAGTGTTTATGGTTTTGTTCATTCTGTCTGTCTGCATGTCTGTCTGTCCGTTAGCACGATAACTGCCGTAAAAATGACTTAATCAAAATGAAATTTCAGTATGTTGTCAGACGGTCTGTAGGACCTATGGGAATATAAATGAATAATAACACCCAATGAGTTTTGGATTGAACCCGGCTTGAAAAAATGAAATACATTGAACTCTATGGGACCTAATTTTTCAAACATTTTTTAAGCGGATTCAAAATTCACAAATTGCTTCGAAAATTTAAGGTAATATTCAAATTATTCCATAAAATATATAAAAAGAATTTCAGCGGAATAATTTAGTAGTTTTTTAAATAAAAATTAAAATAATAATTACACCTCTTATATGAAGCGATCACGTGACCTTGATATGAAAAGATCACGTGACCCACTTTAAAAAAAATATGGCATCCATCTTGACTCAAAATCGTGATTTTTAAAGTTCTTTTAAATTCATATTGAATGTTGTATCCCTCCTAAAACCGCTTTATTTTTGCTTAAATTCTGTGCATATACATACTGAAACAACGCAATGACAATATATTCGAGTTTAAATGATCATCCAAATTTGATTATTTCTACAACGAAGTCTAGTTTTCACTTATGTAAAATGTAAACAGCAAAATATGTAGTATGAGTTGTATAAGAATTGCTGCATTTTTTTAACGCAAAAGTATTAAGCTCATGGAGTCTGCATGAAGTCTGCATGGAATCTGCATATGATTGAAATATTCATTGAATTTACAGAGAGAAGAACGATTTTTTTCTATGAAGTTTTAAGCATAGAGTTTAATTACTTGTAGCTCCATAGTGTTAAGTTTTTAAATAAAATAAATTATTTTAATACTATGATGAATGAAATGAGTGGGAAAATGTTATGAATGAAATGCTGCTTTTATAGAGAGAGCCAGGCGTGTTATTTTTTCTATGGCGTCATTTGAATGAATGTCAGTTATTTTGATAAGTTTCCAAATATAATAAATTATTGTAGTATTATGATGATTTGAAAAATATTACCGAGGAATGCATCGCATTTTAGAGATGTTTAAACCAGGCAATTTATATTTCAATGCCGTCATTTGAATGAAGTTTTTTCGATGAAGGATTTTTTTCGATGAAGGTTTAAGTTTTCAAATATAATAAATGAATGTAGTAATGTGATAAGTTTTAAATAAAATATTACTTAGGAATGTATTGCATTTTAGAGATGTTTAAATAAAATTGCATTGAAGTTGGAAAATGTTTCATAATCAATGCTTTAAGCATGATTGATCTTTCTTGTTTTAAAAATAAACTATTGGCGCAGTGCAATGTAGAACATGAACAGTAAAGAATATTCCAACGTATTCATAATTATTTTACCTTTCAATTTATTTTTATCTCCATATATTCTGTACTCTATCCTACAACTATGAAAAAATACTGATTAATTATACTCATACATAGGGAACTGTTAATTAAAGAATTATCAAAAATACATATTCTAAATACTACGCTTTTTTGCTCTTCAACTAACAATAGCAGCTACTTTACTAACACTAGCGACACCTAGATAAAATTCTCAAAGCATTGTTGCATTTTCAAGCGATTCATCCATAGGAGTGTTATCTCCTTCTTTCTAGCTCCATGGTTTTACCTTTCATATCCAAATCAAAGTGAATTGCCAACAATGCTAAACAAATGACAGTAAATAAATACATCGAATCAGTTGTAAATCAAAGTGAGGGTGCGATCTTTCACGTCGAAATGCTAATTATGTTATCAAACTGATTAGACTGAAACTTTATTTTTCTGTATGGCAACACCATCTATCTTAGGCCACGAGTGTAAAACTCTGGAAAGAGAAACATATAAATATATTTCTTTGTCTGAATTGAACTGTTTGAACACAAATTGAACAATATTTGGCTCTATCCTATAATCCTAATGAAATAGGCTGTTTTTGCTTCTAAACCTGATTGATACCTGGCGTCGATTATTTGCTGTACCTACATAGTTCCATGTTTCATTTCATTTCAGCAGTTTGAGGTTAATTTTTATGTGAACAATTATATAATAAAAAATTTTATAGGTAAAAATGACACTATGAGCATTAACATCATATTACTGAAAAATCATTGAATGGCATGTATATGATAATAATTTGATCCAAATTTGCTTTTGTTAACTTTAAATATTATTTCACGACAACTGTGTTAAAAAATGAACTTCGTTTTATTTTTATTATAGACATTATTCGGTTAGAAATCAATTTCAATTGTAAAAGTTAATGGTGCTAATTGACTTTTTATATTTTAATTTTTGCATTAATGTCTCCGTGAAATTGATGTTGAAATGAATGAAATTTTGTATTGAAGGATTTCTTTAATAACACTGTCTTATTATCATTATTATAATGCACACCATTGGCAAATAAGAAGTTATAAAAAATTCTCCCAAACTGTTTTTATACTTATACTGTAAATAAGAACACTTTACTAATAACAGCGTCAGCAGTTGTTTTAATTTCTTTAAATTCTTTTCCATAACGTGCATTTATTTTATAACTGCTCTGTTTTGCCTTTCTTGATCTTTGATGTCTTCTATTTTAGTTTGCTACTTATCGTTTTCTCTTTGTAGATGATGATAACCCACATTTAGTTTCTGAAACTGATTTCAGTCATTTTCATATTTACTTTCATTCCCATTCTAATGAGGGTATTTGTTTTATTTTTTAAAAACGGTAGTTTAACATGGATTTTGTTAAGTACCACTAAATTTCTCAGTTTTATATATTCATAATTTATTTCAGCTTCTGAGAAACATTTTGCAACCATCTTCTGTTCATTGCATCCTGTTTTATGTAAATTCAGTTTACTAATTTATATGTTATTCGGCATGGCAACGGCTATCTTTTTAGGTCATGTAAATTTATTGTATTGATAGAAATTATCCAAACATTGCTGGAGGGGCTTTTTTGAATTTATTCTAACGAAGAAAGCAATTTTTTGTAGTTGAAACCGGTTAATATTCTTAATTAACTTTTATATTGTTACTAACAAAGCACCCTTATTACATTCCTTATATACATAATGTATAATGGAAGTATTGTGACGGGGTCAAAAATTCAATTCGAGTTTTCGACGGGAGAGCACGTTTCAAGCATCCCTGATCACGAATCAAACATTTTTGAAGTAATGTCTGTGTGTGTGTGTGCGTGTGTGAAAGTATGTGTGTGTGTGTGTGTGCGTGTGTGTGCGTGTGCGTGTGTGTGCGTGTGCGTGTGTGAAAGTATGTGTGTGTGTGTGTGTGTGTGTGTGTCAGTGAGTCTGTGGAGACGATAACTGAAGAAAGGAATGGACCGATTCGAACGAAATTTGGTATAAAAATCTCAATCTGCAAACACTGGAAGTTCATTATTTTTATACGAAATCGAATGTTCAGAATCCCCCTAAATTTTCGAGTGAAATTTTGAAAAAATCGTCCAAAAATCAAAATCGCTAATAAAGTTACGCAAACAGACATTTCTTATGTAATTTTTTATTAGAAAACGATTGACATGAAGTTTAGAACACTAACATGAACCGTTCTCTAGACATTGCACATTTTTCAAAAGCATTATCAAAAAGTCATATAAAATTAAAAAAAATAGTATTTCCTATTGAGAAACATGTTCACTTTTCATATGTAATGCCATGCGATAAATTTGGGGACATCATTTTCGTAGATCTAGCTCGTTCCATTCATGAGAAAAAATACTTTGAGTAATATTTTTGTATTTGAACGCCAATAATTATTTATCTGCTGTAAGAATAACTTATTTCTCCTTCCATAACACTTGGCAATATTTTGGCGACGAATTTAGCGGAATGTCGCCAACTTCGACATATTTAAATGTCGCCAAATGGATAAAAATGACGCTAAATCAATGAATATGACAACTAATTGAAGAAAATTCAATATCTTGAAAAGAATATAAGTATCTACTTTAAGAATAAGCTATTTTTTTGCTGTAAAAGTAGTAAATTCATTGCATTATATAAGGAAAGTCATGTGCTGCCCACATCAGATTTTTTAAAAATTTGGTGCGACGTATGAACGTGCATGACTCTTCGAGTAAAGTTCTTTGTCTTCAATGTTCTGCTATTTCCACTCGAATAAACGATATGCTGTTTCATGAGCGTACTTAAAGGTAACAAATCTATGCGTGGTATTAAAAGGAAAACTTCCCTGATTCCTGTTCTGTGGAAGGTGTTAAAAGAAAAACTTCAGATGCTCCTAGCATGAATAAAAAGAAGAAGGTGACTCCTCCAAAACCCTACAAACAAGCTTTAAACAGTACTGTAGCTGTTTATAAAATTGCTGGTAATGCTAAAAATGATCTACTCGCCTTTTTGGATTCTCATAGAAGTGTGATAAAACAACTAGTGTTAGACGAAATTGCTTTGAAACTTAGTATTATATGGTACATAAATGTGTGTTGCCGTTATACTCGTTTACGATCTGGAGGAGAACAGGATAAATAAACTCTGTAAATACAGCAAACAATTGACTACAGGTATCATCCAGAATACTGCCCTTTATATATAGATATGATATTTATCTAAAATATGTTGCCCCAACCAGGAAAAATTTTCTGGTTGCGTTACTGGTCAATTCCATCGAAGTTGTGACATTTATTGAATTACAAGCACTCAAGTAATCTAAAAAAAAAAAAAAATAAGACCCAATCCACCGTGAGATTACTACACGGACCGACGCACACTGTCGCATACATCACAAATTCTGCCTAACCTCCAACCGATCTCACCCGTCCACACAGTGCCAAGCTCACCACAAATTTGACTCCTAGCCACCCAATTTGTCGAATTACAGCACTCAATCTCATTAAAACGGCGCCAAATGAAATTTTCACCCGAACTCGCTTTTCCGAGATTCTGGGTCCAGAAATATGATGGATAGTAAAACGGCAAAAGTAAAAGAAGGAGGGGGTGGGTGGGTCGGCCAAACGATGCGTGAAGAATGATCGACCCCCCCCCCCCCCCTTATTCCTGTGAGTGAAAAGCGTGGAGAAAACGATTGAGCCGAAGTGAATGATTCAGATCGAGTGACGAATCGTTCCGGGATGCGTAGTTTTAATCTTATTTGAGAGACCAGATTTTGTGTGACCATGGAACTCCGGAATATACATTAATAGTTTTTAAACAAGTTGCACTGGAACCCCGATTTAAGAATTATATATATTTTTTTAAATGCTCATCGAATAACTAGCTAACTATAATATATTCAATATCTGTCAAGTGAACCAAATCACAAAAATCAATCAGTGAATTTTTTTTAAAGATCAGTTGTTCAAACTAATAACAAATATCTGGAGTTTGAAGTTTAAAACCACTTTCACATACATTGTTATATTATGCTCTGTAGGTATATTTCATACTGTGTAGGGATAATTCATATTGTGTAAGTGTATCATAATAAGTATTGGAATAAAAAGTCTTTCTTTTCATGAACTTTTATTTGCAAGTTTTATTTTTAATATTTTCCAACATAGTTAAAAAGTGTTTATGAATTTGGTCATTCTGTCTGTCTGCCCGTTCGCATGATAACTGCCGTAAAAACGACTTTATCAAAATTAAATTCTAGTATGTTGTTGAGACGGTCTGTGGGACATATGGGAACGAAAACAAAAACTCTGATGTGGGCAACACATGACTTTGCTTATATAATGCAATGAATTTAATACTTTTGCAGTAAAAAAAATAGGTTTTTCTTATAGTAGATACTTATATTCTTTCCAAGATATTGAATTTTCGACAATTAGTCGTCATTTTTATTCCTTTGGCGAGATTTTTGCTAATTTGACAACATTTCAAAAAGTTGCCAAGTTGGCGACATTCCGCCAAATTCGTCGCCAATATCTCGCCAAGCGTTTTGGATGGAGAAATAAGTTATTCGTAGATAAATGAATACTGGCGTTCAAATACAAACAAAAGTATTACTCAAAGTTCCTTTTCCCATAAATGGAGTGAGCTAGATTTACGAAAATGATGTCACTAAATTTATCACATGATATTACATATGAAAAGTGAACATGTTTCTCAACAGTTAATTTTTTTTTTAATTTATTGGATTTTTGATACATTTATTTGAAAAATGTGCAATGCCACGAGAACGGTTCATGCTAGCATTCTAAAGTTTATGTCAATCGTTTTCTAAGGAACAATTACATAAAGAAATGCTTATTTGCGTAACTTTATTAAAGGTTTTGACTTTTTGATGATTTTTGCAACAAATCACTCAAAAATTTAGGGGGTTCTGAACATTCGATTACGTTTAAAAACAATGTGCTTCCAGTATTCATGGATTGAGATTTTTGTACCAAATTTCATTCGAATCGCTCCATTCGTTCGTGAGATATCGTCTCCACAGACTCACTGACACACACACACACACATACTTTCACACACACACACACACATACACACACACACACACACACTCACACAGACAACACCTAAAAATGTTCGATTCGTGATCAGGGAGGCTTGAAACGTGCTCTCCCGTCGAAAACTCGAATTCGAATTTTCGACCTCGTCACAATACTTTCCTTATAGATTATGTATGTAAGGAAAATAATAATATCACCCAATTAGCTATGGATTGAATCCAGGTTGAAAAAATGAAATACATTGAAACCTATGGGACCTAATTTTTCAAACATTTTTTAAGCAAAGTTAAAATTCACAAATTGCTTCTAAAATTTTAGGAAATATTCAAATTATGCCATAAAATATATAATAAAAAGTTCAGCAAAATATGTTCGGTAGTGTTTTAAATACAAATTAAAAACATCTGATGTGGGAACACATGACTTTCCTTATATAATATAATGAATTTACTACTTTTACAGTAAAAAAATAGGTTTTTCTTATAGTAGATACTAATATTCTTTCCAAGATATTGAATTTTCGACAATTAGTCGTCATTTTCATTGATTTAGCGCCATTTTTATCCATTTATCGAGATTTTCGTTAATTTGGCAACATTTCAAAAAGTCGCCAAGTTGGCGACATTCCGCCAAATTCGTCGCCAAAATCTCGCCAAGTGTTATGGACGAAGAACTAAGTTATTCTTACAGCAGATAAATGACTATTGGCGTTAAAATACAAAAGCATTACACAAAGTATTTTTTTTCATGAATGGAACGAGCTACATCTACGAGAATAATGTCACCCAATTTATCGCAAGATATTACATATGAAAAGTTAACATGTTTCTCAATAGGATTTTTTTTTTTTTTTATATGACTTTTTGATGATTTTTTTTAAAAATGTGCAATATCTCGAGAACGGTTCATGTTAGTGTTCTAAAATTTATGTCAATCGTTTTCTGATGCAAAATTGCATAAGAAATGTCTATTTGCGTAACTTTATTAGTGGCTTTAATTTTTTGACGATTTTTTTTAAAATTTTATTCGAAAATTTAGGGGGGTTCTGAGCATTCGATTGCGTATAGAAACAATAGGCTTCCAGCGTTTACGGATTGTGATTTTTGTACCAAATTTGGTTCGAATCGGTCCATTCGTTCGTCAGTTATCGTCTCCACAGACTCACTGACACACACACACACACTCACACACACACACACACAGACATCACTTCAAAAATGTTTGATTCGTGATCAGGGATGCTTGAAATGTGCTCTCCCGTCGAAAACTCGAATTCGAATGTTCGACCCCGTCACAATACTTTCCTTATGCATTATGTATATAAGGAAAGTAATAATAATTGCATCCATTATATATGGCGATTTTCGGATTTAACGCGGGTTGAAACAATTAAATACGTTGAACCCTATGGGACTTTATTTTTAAATATTTTTTTAAGCAATGTTGAAATTCACAAATTTCTTTGAAAATTTTAGGAAATATTCAACTTATCGCATAAAATGTGTAAACAAACATGGAAAATATGTTGGGTAGTTTTTTAAATAAAATTTGAAAGAATAAATACACTCATATGACGAAATAACGTGACTCGTTGCAAAGTAAAATATGGCATTTATATTTTTTCTGCTGCGGAAAGATTGTAATATTTAAATTTCATTTAAATTTATATTCGATGTTCATCCGTCATAAAACCATTACTTTGTGTATTATCTGTGTATCTAAATTCTGTGCTAACGCAATTACAATACTTTATATTTTGAATAATCACTAAACTGTGATTGTTTCTCTAACAAAGCCTAATTTTAACGCATGCAGAATGTATACAAATCAAGCAATTATAACTTGTTGTATAAGAATTACTGAATACTTTTCACGTAAAATTATTAACTCTAGAGTCAGGAATATAAGTGATATGAATGAAATATTCAATGATTTTACATAGAAAGACAGACGATTTATATTTCGATGACGTCGTTTAAATAAAATTCTTTTCGTGTAACTGCCATTGTCTTTTTCGATGATGTTTGAAGTTTTCAAATATAATATATTACTGTTGTACTGTAATAGTTTAAAAAATAACAACGCTGAATGTATCGCACTTTAGAGATGTTTAAATAAAATTGCATTTCAGTTGGAAAGTGTCTCATAATCAATGCTTTATATATGATTGATCTTCCTGAATTTAATATTTTCTTTGTTTCTTTTCCTATTTTCCGGTATAATCGTGTTTGTAATGGTTTGCTAATTACATAAATCTTTAAAATGGGAATTAGAAACCTAAATTCTGTTAAAGATAACACTTTAGAAAATGTAAAGCCATACGATACTAAGTTTAAACTTCAATTATTTTCAAATCAATCACTCTAGACTTGGATAAATATATTTATAAACTAGCATGTAGATGATATACGCAGCTATTAGAGGCATTCTATATGTCGAAATTTACAATTTTCAAATAATTATTTTTCATTTGGCGCCAACCCGCCAAAAATTAAAAAAAAAAAAAAAATAAATAACTAAAAACTTCTAGAGCAATGGGATTAGTTTTATTCATTGTGTCATTAATAATTAAGTATAAAACAAGCTTTTATTAATTACACTTAATATTTCTTTTTTTATTTCAGATTTTGAATATATTTGAAGGCCATTTCGAAAGTAAAAGACTAGTTTATTTTTTACAAATCTTATCTGTACTAACTACCTAATGTGGCCTAACTACCAAACTGCTATTTAACTACCAAACTGCATAAAATCTCATCTGATAGTTTTTGAGCTTAAGTGGATGCATAACATTGTACAGATAGCTTAGACATATACACAAATGCAATGAGAGAAACACATAGATAGGTAACTAGACACATACATATATAGGCGTCACTCCAAAAATAGATTACTGGCATTATAAAGTGCCCTAATCGCGCAAATGCATTGAAAACTAAATTTTCAATTCTCTACCCAATACTTACCCTATACATTTCCATGTATTGTAGCGAATCTATATAAATAAAATTGAAAATATGTCTGTCTGTTTGTCTGTTTGTCCCATGATCATGAGAGAACGGCTGAACCGAATTTGATGAAATTTTGTCGGTAGCCTGAAAATAATCCCACTTAAAATTTAGTCTATGTTTGGAATCTTTACGATCAGTGGTTCCCGAGATATTAGTAAAAAACAAAATTTTCGTGTGTCTCATCATCACGGGAGAATGGCTGAACCAAATTTGATGAAATTTTGTGGATAGCCTTGAAATAGCTCCCCATAAATTTAGCTTAAGTCTCGGGTATCTAAGACCAGCGGTTGTCGAGATATTAATGAAAAACGAAACTTTTTCCTAGGAGTTCTACTCTCTAACTCCGTGGTTTATCCAAACGAAAAGCTTGAAAATCGCTTGAAAGTGAATTAAAACCTTATCTCTGAGTTTGATGGGAGATTTTTTGCGCTAATTAGTCACTTTCTGAAAACATGAATTATTTGAAACATGATTTAAATGGGAAATCTATCTCCATGGTTTATTTTAAACAAACTTTTACTGAACAATGAAAGGTATAAAGAAATCAAAATGGTTATTTAATTTCGCAGTTTATGAGGAAGATTCTATCTTATACCATGTTGCTCAGAAACGCAATTAAATTAAATCTGTCTGTTCATTTTAATTATTACTTTTTCGATTTGAATAATAAAGAAATGGATATATAAAACGATTTTAGAAAAGAACGATTTGATTTTTCTTATAGCATTTTTGACTGGATAAAATCAATTACGGTCTTCAGGTTTAAACGTTATTATTATTGATATTTTCGGAGATTATTGATTCAGGGATTATTGATATTTTCTAGTTTTTATGCAATTGTTTTATTATGACAAATATTGTTTAAACTCATATATTGTACGTTGTACGAGTAATCTTCTACAAATACACGGATATATCTTCTAACCTACGAGAATATAAGTAGTACAGGTATATTGGCATATGTTTTGATATATATTGGCATAGATTGAAATCAATTACGACCTTCTGGTATAAAGAGTACGGGGATTATTGATATTTTCACTTTATTACGTCGTTTCTTTTAGTTTGGCAAAGATTTTTGAGACTCATATTGTAATACGGCTAATCTTCTATTAACACACTGGCATATTTTCTAATCTGCGACAATATAAGTAGTACGGGGTTGCATATATTGATTCAATTCCTTTTTTTTTGTAAATTAGCTTACAAAATGGGCCAGGATGTTTTATTCTTCAGATCTGCCCGTGAAGATCATTTTGCATAGTGAGATCAAATATTCTTACACTTCTCTTTGGGAGCAATAAATTTAATATTTTAACAGAATTTACACATGATTGTGAATTATAAGTTTCTTTATATTATATACTCCGTACGAAGAATGGGTATGCTGCTAATGTAAAAATAAGAGAATCATTACTCAAAAATGAATTTTATAATAAGTTTTAAGAGGATAAATATTTTTATCCTTAACGCTTTATGAATGTAGCCACTCTGTGCCGTGTTATGATTCAGGAATTCAACTTTCCTATAAAGATACTTTACAGTCTTTGTTCTTTACAGTTCGTTTTCTGTCCGTGCTAATTATTTTCCTTCTATTTCATCCAGTGAAACTTTTGCTAATCACCGCTCCTTGAGGAGCAGCCCTCCAATAAAGACCCTCCTAAAATCATATTGTGTCTACTAACAACATAATGGATGACGCTTTCAGATAATAATGTTCCTTCTAATAGGGTCATATATTGTGCTTCTTTCTTTATTGTTCCTTATAAAATGTATTCACAATTATTACGGACTTTTATGCAAGTTGCGTAGTTGGTGGCATATGAGGAAAAAACAATACCGATTATACTTGTCATTCATTATAGGATCACGAAGTTTTTATTTAATGTTGATTTCATGTATTCTTTTATAAGATTGAATATCAAGGAGTGGGTGAAGGATTTTTCCGTTATCCCTCAAAGGAGGAAGAAAGGCACTTTTAGTAGTTTGACTTAGCCCAAAAGAATTGCCGTTCCTTACATTAATTAACAAGAATTGGCTCAACTAGACTTTCACATACCAGAATCCATTTTTAGTAGCTTGTTAATTAGTTTTTGTTTTTAACACTTTACAACATAGTTGAAAAGTGCTTATGACTTTGTTCATTCTGTCTGTCTGTCTGTCTGTCCGTTAGCACAATAACTGCCGTAAAAATGACTTAATCAAAATGAAATTTTAGTATGTTGTTCAGACGGTCTGTGGGACCTATGGGAATATAAATGAATGATATCACCCAATTAATTTTGGATTAAACCCGGGTTGAAAAAATGAAAAACATTGAACCCTATGGGACTTAATTTTTCAAACATTTTCTAAGTGGATTTAAAGTTCACAAATTGCTTCGAAAATTTAAGGAAATATTCAAATTATCCCATAAAATATATAAAAAAAAATCAGCAAAATATATTCAGTAGTTTTCTAAATAAAAATTAAAATATTAATTACATCCTTTATATGAAGAGATCACGTGCTCATTGTATGAAGAGATCACGTGACCCACTTCAAAATAAACTATGCCATCCATCTTATGTCAAAATTATATTTGTTAAAGTTATTTTTAATTCATATTTAATGTTGAACCCGTCCTAAAACAGCTTTATATTTGCTTAAATTCTCTGCATCTACATCCTGAAACAACGCAATTACAATATAGTTGACTTTAAATGATCATCCAACTTTGATTATTTCTACAACGAAGCCTACTTTTCACTTATGGAGGATATAAATACCAAAAGATGTAAAATGAGTTGTATAAGAATTGCTGCATTTCTTTAACGCAAAATTATTTAGCCCATGGAGTCTGCAATATAGCTGATATGAATGAAACAATCATTGACTTTACAGAGAAGCAAACGATTTCTTGAAGTTTTGAGCATAGAGTTAAATTACTTGTACCTCCATGATTTTAAGTTTTAAATAAAATTAATTATTATAGTATTGGGATGAATGAAATGAATTTAAAAATGTTTATGAATGAAATGCTGCTTTTATTTAAAGAGCCAGCCGATTTATATTTCTATGACGGCATTTGAATACATTTCATTCGTTTTCGATGAAGTTATCAAATATAATGAATTTTTGTAGTATTGTGATAAGTTAAGGAATATTACTGAGGAATGTATCGCATTTTAGAGATGTTTAAACTAGGCAATTTATATTTCAATGCCGTCATTTGAATGAAGTTCATTTTTTCGATGAAGTTTTAAGTTTTCAAATATAATAAATTAATGTAGTATTGAGATAATTTTAAAAATATTACCGAGGAATGTATCGCATTTTGAAGATGTTTAAATAAAATTGCATTGAAGTTGGAAAATGTTTCATACTCAATACTTTATGCATCATTGCTCTTTCTTGTTTGTTGTTGCTTTTTTTTTTCAAATTTTATAAGAACATTTTTGAGAAATCGGTATCGTGGAGACAATTGATTAAAACTCTAGTGTTTTGCAATTCACTTTAAAGGGCTTGAAAAAAATCTTTCGAATGATACCATACTTAACAATGTACCCCAGGGGGATAACTTGCCCCTCGAGGGGGTATAATAACGTCACGAACAAAAAAAATGTACCCAGGCTGTAGTTGTTTCACAACAATGAATGAAACTATTAAGTCTCGTGATCATTTAGCAAGAAATTAACCCTTTTTATGCATGTCAGATTATGTCCTATGCTGCCATGTTAAAAAAATATAGCATTTCGAATAAATTTCGAATAAGTTTTAGCTTGCATTTAAAACAATTCTATCTAGTTCTAGATTTTTTTTATAACAAAGCCGAATATAAAGTTGAGTGAAAATCCATTAGTATTTGTGGCCACTATCGTGTATTCAAAAAATCTGATATGGGCAACACATGACTTTCCTTATATAATGTAATGAATTTATTACTTTTACAGTAAAAAAATAGATTTTTCTTATAGTAGATACTAATATTCTTTCCAAGATATTGAATTTTCGACAATTAGTCGTCATTTTCATTGATTTAGCGTCATTTTCATCCATTTGGCAAGATTTTCGTTAATTTAGCAACATTTCAAAACATCGCCAAGTTGGCAACATTCAACCAAATTCGTCGCCAAAATCTCGCCAAGTGTTATGGATGAAGCAATAAGTTATTCTTACAGCAGATAAATGACTATTGGCGTTCCAATACAAAAGTATTACTTAAAGTATCTTTCATGAATGGAACGAGCTAGATCCACGAGAATGATGTCACCCAATTTATCGCATAGTATTACATATGAAAAGTGAACATATTTCTCAATAGGAAATATTTTTTTTAAATTTTATATGACTTTTTGATAATTTTTTTTAAAAATGTGCAATATCTCGAGAACGGTTCATATTAGCGTTCTAAAATTTATGTCAATCGTTTTCTAATGAAAACTTACATAAGAAATATCTATTTGCGTAACTTTATTAGCGGTTTTGATTTTTTGAGGATTTTTTCAAAATTTCATTCGAAAATTTAGGGGGGTTCTGAACATTCGATTGCGTATAAAAACAATAGGCTTCCAGTGTTTGCGGATTGTGATTTTTGTACCAAATTTTGTTGAAATCGGTCCATTCGTTCGTCTGTTATCGTCTCCAAAGACTCACTGACACACACACACACACATACATATACTTTCACACACACACACACATACTTTCACACACACACACAGACATTAATGCAAAAATGTTTGATTCGTGATCAGGTATGCTTGAAACGTGCTCTCCCGTCGAAAACTCGAATTCGAATTTTCGACCCCGTCACAATACTGTCCTTATACATTATGTATATAAGAAAAGTAAAAATCGATCACAGATATACTGACAAACGGACATCACTCCAAAAATAATCAAAACGTCTTCAGGAGGTCTTAAAACATATATTGGCATCAAAATCTTTAATTCGAAAATTTTCGTGAAAATAATATTTTTTCCATGCTGTATCACATAGTATGAGAAACTGAAACTACAATGTGGGCAGCACATGAATTTTTTCTTCTAATTTTTTGTTTCTTTCTTTCTTCAATAAAATATTACTTTCGGTTTTTACAGCACAAAATAAAACATTAAATGTATATCTAATTGAAACTATATCCCATTTGTAATTTTAAAACAATTTCTTTTAATTTGCGACTCGGTGCTTATAAAATGGTACCAAGTCGCCAAGTTTAAAAAAAAAGTATTCTGCGTATAATTTGATGTACCGAAATGCCGTTGCTTTTATTCTTTTTGTCATCAAAAAGTATCTATAGGAAAAAATGACTGTATTTATGCATATTTATTCCTTTAGTTCAGTTTTGTTGATTTTTGTGGGTCATTTTTAACACTTTACAACAAAGTTGAAAAATGTTTATGACTTTGTTCATTTTGCCTGTCTGTCTGTCTGTTAATTAGCAGGTAAAGTGCCGTAAAAATGACTTTATCAAAATGAAATTTTAATATGTTGTTCAAAAGGTCTGTGGAACCTATGGGACTATAAATGAATAATATCACCCGATTAGTTTTGGATTGAACCCCGGTTGAATAAATGAAATACATTGAACCCTATGGAACCTAATTTTTCAAACATTTTTTAAGCGGATTTAAAATTCATAAATTGCTTCGAAAGTTTTAGGAAATATTCAAGTTATCCCATAAAATATATAGGAAAAATCAGCAAAATATATTCAATAGTTTTTTAAATAAAAATTAAAATAGCAATTACACCTTTAATATGAAGCGATCACGTAACCATTATATAAAGAGATCACGTGACCCACTTCAAAATAAAATATGGCATCCATCTTGTATCAAAATCTCGATTTTTAAGGTTCTTTTTAATTCATATTTAGTGTTGTATCCGTCCTAAAACCGCTTTATTTTTGCTTAAATTCTGTGCATCTGCATACTGAAACAACGCAATTAAAATATATTTGAGTTTAAATGATCATCCAACTTTGATTATTTCTGCGACGAAGCCTAATTTTCACTTATCGAGAATGTAAATACAAAAAGATGTAGAATGAGTTGTATAAAAATTGCTGCATTTCTTTAAAAACTATTTAGCTTATTGAGTCTGCAATATAGCGAATATGAATGAAATATCCATTGATTTTACACAGAGAAGGGCGATTTTTTCTATGAAGTTTTAAGCATAGAATTTAATTACTTGTACCTCCATGGTTTTAAGTTTTTAAATAAAATAAATTATTGTAGTATTGTGATGAATGAAATGAATGGAAAAAGTTTATGAATGAAATGCTGCTTTTATAGAGAGAGCCAGGCGTGTTATATTTCGATGACGTCATTTGAATAAATTTCATTTGTTTTCGATGAAGTTTTTAAATATAATAAATTATCGTAGTATTATGATAATTTTAAAAATACTATCGAGGAATTTGTCGCATTTTAGAGATGCTTAAACCAAGCAATTTATATTTCAATGCCGTCATTTGAATGAAGTTCATGTTTTTCGATGAAGTTTTGAGTTTTCAAATATAATAAATTAATGTAGTATTGTGATAATTTTAAAAATATTACCGAGGAATATATCGCATTTTAGAGATATTTAAATGAAATTGCATTGAAGTTGGAAAGTGTTTCATAATCAATGCCTTATGCATGATTGATCTTTCTTGTTTTTAAATAAAAAGACAACTGTAGAAAAATGTTTTCGTAATTCTGGGAAAATGTAATCAGCACCAAAGTAGCATGTGCTTAACTACTAAATTTACCTAACGAAACTGAAATTTAATCTCATAAATATTGAGCTAGAGTAATTATGTATTCTTTACCAAAACAGATTCTTTAGTGTTATAATACAGGAGTCGTCAATCGGCTGACCGCGGGCTACATGCGGCCCACGCATTTTATACGGTCCACGATTGCTAACTTAAATATGCCTTCATACGGCAGATGGAAAAAAATGAATTATATCAGTTATTTGAGGAAATATTTTTTATTTCGTTGAATTACTTCATGTACTTTCATTTTAAGCTATTTTGGCTTAAGTCTGCCAAAACCTATTTAATATTGATTTGTTTTAATTCCATTAATTACTTTAGATAACTTCAAGGCGTTGTAGTTTTATTAACCCGTTAACAATCTATAGTAGATCTATATAGAAGTTCTAGTAGTATTTTTAATTAACGTTGAATCCCATGAAACGATAGATTTACTAATTTTTGATTGGCATTTTAGCTCTCTTCAGCACCTATTCTGTTATTTGGTATTGATCGATTAGGTTATTAGGTTATTAAGTTAATTCGGTTATTAGATGTTTATCGAGTCTGATCGTTGAGGAGAGTGATTATAAAATTTGGAACGCCTAATATTGTCGGATCTTTGACCATGAACATCAATACTGCTATTACTCTTAGTTACACATGCGGCTTCTGCTTTGTATTCAGGGCACCAAATGTGGCTCTTTCTTTGTATTTAGAGCACCAAATACGGCTCTTGCTTTGTATTCAGTCCGCCAAATACGGCTCTTGCTTTGTATTCAGAGCACCAAATGCGGCCCTTGCTTTGTATTTAGGGCACTAAATACGGTTCTTGCTATGTATGTATCCAGGACATCAAATACGGCTCTTGATTTGTATTCAGGACACCAAATGAGACCTTTGTTTTGGATTCAAGGCACCAAATGCAGCCCGTGCTCTATGTTCAGGGCACCAAATGCGGCCCTTGCTTTGTATTCAGCGCACAAAATGCGGCCCGCAGGTTCTGATAGGTTGCCGACCTCTGTTATAATATATTGCCCTGTGTTAAAATTAATTTCAACTCAAAATAACAATTTGCCGGAACTGAGAATCAAACTCAAATCTCATAAATATGCCAAGTTATGCAACCAACAATACCTAAGGTGGCCTTGAATGGCCTTGAATTGAAGTAAATGGCCTTGAATTTTCATGGCCACTCCTTACCTTACAGCGATGTGAGCAAAGCTGACAAAGTTTGCTAAAAATTTAAAAACACCATACCGAGATTAGAAGACTTAGACCTGCAAAGAAGGTGAGCTGATGAGAAGATATGAAAAATAGGCAGCCTTTTGATGGCAAATCGACGTATTTGATAAGCATAATTCCGAGATAAAAGGTGTTAATGTTTTCTCAAACAGGCCAATCCTATGTAAATATTTTAATTCATATTCTTATATCTTTTTTATTAATTTAGATACACTTGCAACAAAAATATCACAGCATTAATAAATATAAAAACTCTGTACAATAAGAAAAGGAAAACTTGAACAACGTATTTAGGCACAAGTAAACACATTATTATTTTATGCCTGCTTAAATACATTGCTCAAGATTTCCATATTATATCATTAATCCATTAAAAAAAGGCCAACCAGACTTTCGAAACAAAACGATTGGAAATACATCTTTCTGCCATCACAGGGACTTTCTGCCATAAGAACTGACTTAACAAGCGCAAAAGCCTGATATCGTTAAAGTAGTGTGTTCCATGGTGGACCCAATTTTATCGGTCATAAAAGTGGCCCTACTATAGATCCATATGTGCAGAGAAAAAATGAGAATGACAGCAATGATGTGGGAGGTAATGTACCTATTTATTTACCTGTCAATTTATGTTGTAATAAGGTCATTAAAGGCGAATCAAGTCATTAGAAAACTAAATAATTTATGGTTTGTTATCACATATACCTAAATCTAAATCCCTTAAGATCCAGGTTACTTAACTGCCACTGTATTAACTTGTGAACAATGTAATGTATTAAATTCAATTATGAGTGATTAATAACTTCCTTTGACTAAATAATACCTTTCTTTTTACACAAACCATCCGATCTACTCAAAAATGTAAGATATCTGTTTGGACGACCAAACAAGTACCACCCAATGTAGACCGGAATCCAATAGGGGTGGCAACTACAGAGACTTTAACATATCCCCCCCCCCTCAACCCATCACCTATTAAAGCTAAATAATTAATTCTTCCCATTTTATTTCACAATACCACACCAAAATAACTGCAAATCAAACACATCCCTATAATATTGCACCCAGTTATACTACCAGTTATACCACTTATGTGATGTAATGAATTATATTACATTACATGCAATTCAGTCCTGTAAGATTAACAAAATTTCAACTCAATATCAATTATATACTAATGTCAATTTCATTAAAGTAAGTTTATCATCGCATAATATCAATTCATTGAAGTAAGTTTATCATCACATAATATATCAATTCATTGAAGTAAATTTATTACCACATAATAAGTAAATTAATTGAATTAAGTGTATCATCACCATAATATATCAATTCATTGAAGTATGTGTTTATAATCTCATAATAGTATATCAATTCATTGAAATAAGTTTATCATCACATTTATTTTAATTAAATAGCCATAACCTTTTGAATAAAAATATTCCGGAAATAAACAATATTTTTTTTCTATAAATGACTATAATTAACTCAATGCGAAAAACTTGCTAAATTGTAAAAAACCATTTAAATGAAAATCTCCATAAACAATAATATATTCACATTATATACCCTTACACCATACTATATCATTTTTGTTCCCCTATTCTCTAATGACATGTTGCTCCCAACTGCCTAATTGTTGTTCCATCGGGAATTCTTCTCTCTTAATAAAGCTGCTCAAGAAGTCACATTGTGTCAGCTAACAACTTAATGGACGACGCTTGTAAGCGATCCTGTTTCTTTGAGGGCCGTAAATTGTTCTGTTTCTCTTTCATGGATTAGTTCATTGTTTTTAACAACTTGTCGTTAAAACTATTATTAAAGATACAGCCATTTAAAAAAGATGCCTGGAAATAAAAACATCTAATGTGTCCAACATATGACTTTCACTACAGATTTACAAATTTAGATATTGTAAGTAAAAAAAAAAACACACAATGATTATAATGAATAATTTGAAGTTACTTTTAAACATAAATTAATGCATACGATAATTAGATGTTATTATGAATTGTTCTTCCTCTTTCTTTCGATCCCAAAGATTTCTACCCAAAGATGTAAGGTGACCTTTGGATGACCGGGGTAGTGCCACCCAATTTAGACCAGAACACAGGGAAGGCGGTATACACAGAGACCGTACCTTCTTTCTTTTGCCACCAACCTCTCAGAAGCCAACAACCCTACCGTACTGAAAACATCGGTTCTCGTTAGATCACCGAAGTCAAGCAGCATCAGGCGCGGTTAGTACTTGGGTGGGTGACCACCTGGGAACACCGCGTGCTTTTGGTACATTTCGGACGCGGTAGCCCGGTGGTTTGCGCGCTGGATTTGCACGCTGTCACAACTGCCGCCGTGTTCATGCGGAGTACGATCACGTTACACATGTGGGTCCGTAAGTCCTTCTGAGAGGTTGGTGGTAGGGGAAGGAGGATACGGTTCCTGTGGATGCCTCCCCCACTGGGTTCCGGTCTAAATTGGGTTTCACTTCCCGGCCGTTCAAACGGTTGCCTTAGACCTTTCTGGTAGGTCGGACGGCCTGGGTCTCAACAACAACCAACCTCTCAGAAGGACCCACAGATTTAATATGCCAATACTCCGCGTTAATACGGGGATAGTTTGGGCAGAGTTCGGGTCCTCCAAGTGCAATCCCCGTGACTTAACCCCTAAGCTGTCCCGCAGCTATGAACTGTTCTCAAGATATTAGGATATTTATTTTTGCACAAATAACGTAATTGTATGGTCTGCATGGGCTGAAATTTTAGACTTTTTACCCGACCCGGCCCAGCAGCACCGGTGATTGAATTCAGCATAAGCCCTTTCCGTCTCGGTTTAAAGATCCTCGAGTCTCAACTGAGTTCAGCTCAAAATTATGTTCCGTAAAATGTATCAAAAGCATGGAAATTGTATAACTGTCCATAAAATGTATCAAAAATGTAGTGAAATTTTTGTAAAAGTTAAGGTAAATACTTTTAAACGTTTTTAATGGATCTAAGAGTCCTGTAAAAGATTTTGAATGAATCTGAAAGCCCTGTAAAACGTTTTTAATGGACCTCAAAGCCCGGTGCAACGTTTTAATGGACCTAAAAGCCCGGTAAAACGTTTTTAATTGACCTAAAAGCCCGGTAAACGTTTTTAATGGATCCAAAATCCCGGTAAAATGTTTCTAATGAACCCAAAAGCCCGGTAAAGCGTTTTTAATGGACCTAAAATCCCGGTAAACCGTTTTTAATGGACTTAAAAGCCCAGTAAAACGTTTTTAATGGACCTGAAAGCCTATTAGTTATGGTATGAGGATTGGTTTGCATGCAGCAACCCCATTCAATTCTCATAGCCAATCAAAATTGCCCCCTTCTACGCGGACTGTAGCACCATAAGTTAGCAGATCCGAAAGTCCATACGAGATGTGATGAGTCAGAGGAAGGATAATAGGATCAATGTAACTGCCTCGCTAACTGGGTTCCGGTCTAAATAGTATGGTTTCAGGTTGTAATGTATTCTACGCTAATAATGTGCACCAGGGCAACGCGGTTCGAGGCAAAGTAGTTAACTTCTCTGGCCGTTTTGCGTGAATGATTGTATGATCATATTCCTGGCTATCTGTTAACATTTGCTGGACTAAATCGGCCCACATTTTTAAAAACTAAGCTCGACTCCGATCCGCTTGAATTTGTTGCAGAAAAATAAGTCCCAACCCAGTCCACAGTTTGAACCCGAGTCTAAGCAAGGTCACTGTTCCTAAAAACCTCTAGAGTGATATACCTCAAAACAGTCAAACGATTTGCATGAAATTTAGAACATTCGTGTTATCGGAAATAGCTATAAGTCTGTACATTTTCAGAGAAAACAAGCTATAAGAAATTTTAAATTCAAGTTACCTTCTACCCTTAATATCACAATTTAATTATCTGTAGATGCAGTCATGTATTGAACACAACATATTTTTAGTTCTATACTCCATCATTAGTTGCAATCGAATTTGCCATCTATGTTTTTACCAAAGAAAAAAATTTAAAGCATCTTTTATCACAGGATCAACAGAGCTCATATAATGATTGATATGTATTCAGCATCAAATTTTAAAGCATGTAGCAGACTCACTAATCATTTCTACTTTCGATTCTTTCCCCCTTTCCGGTTCAACATTTTTCATTTTTCTTTAAAGATCTGTTTTTCAAGATTGGTTATAAAATAGAGCTTACATGATAACTGATATGGATTCAGCATCAAATTCTGTAAGAGGCAGAGTGATACCCTAATAATTTCTACTCCCAATTCCTTTTCCATTTCTGCTTCATATGTTTGGCTTGGAACGTCTATTTATAAGGATTGGCTATAAATAGAGCTTAGATAATGACTGATATGGATTCAGTATTAAATTCTGCAGATAATAAAATTACTCACTAAGTATTTCTACTTACGGTTCTGGAACTGTCACTAACGATTAAAAAATTTACATTTTCCATGCAATATCCATTTTTCAAGATAAGCTATAGAAATATCGTATATGATAACTGATATGGATGTAGCATCGAATAGAAAGGGGTTGGGGTTCACTAAGAATTTCACTTACGGTTCTAGAGATGCAACGTTTTCCAAATAATTGATGACTGTACGAAATGACTGACGAAATAAGTGTGCAAAATAATATAAAAATTCTTAACAATTCCTTCGAAATACACATCACATGTCACAAAGTTTTTTGTTTTGTTTTTTCCCCAATATAATCATATAATCTTATTTTATATTTCATCTACCAATTAAATAATCACAATTTTTTTAAGAAAAAATTACTCCTAATAATAATAGACTTTATAATTGCTGATCATTAAGTCAATGAGAAAAACAAAAAAATAAAAAACGTTTAAATAGGCATCTCTGCAGTCCTTAACACTTTCTTAACGTGCACTTTACAACAGTACATCTCTATCGTTTTTCTACTATCTAACAACATATTTACTAATTGATGTTCCTCTGGGAGTTCTCCCCCTTAATAAAGCTGATCAAAAAGTCATATTGTGTCAGTTAACGACTTAATGGACGACGCTTGTAAGCGATCCTGCTTTTTTTAGGGTCGTAAATTGCTCACTTTCATGAATTAGAAGATTATACGTTTCGTAATATTTTTTGCTTCTACGTATCATATGGTGTCGTCGACTGTGAATAAATCAAAGCTGTAGGGTAAAGGCAAAAAAGTTCGGCTTCTGGAAAATCTGGTTTATTATAGTAAATACTACATATCAAGCTCTTTGAAAGTGAAGACGTTGTGAAGATCCTTGTTGCTCTAACAGGGAATTGGCACACGGATTTTTGTACTGGCCAGCCGATGTTCTATCGTTGAGCTACTGGGACGGAATTGCATTGACGTGGATTCTACCTTCTCCTCCCTTTAATGTTTGATTGAAGTACAATTTGTCAATCTAACTGACCACCTCTTGCTGTTTTTACCTTAAAGTTAAGTTGCTGTCCTTCAAGTTGTTGCCTCAGTTCTTCTGCTGTTATTTTTATCCTCCAGGTTAGTATCCCACGTGGTTGTTGAAATCTCGATTTGAAATCGGCGCTCAATATACTAGAGTCTTTTCAGCCCACCGACATCATTACACCAACTTGCAGGGTTAATTTGTTCGTATGCCATTGTAAAGAACCTAGTTGTCGCAACCGGGAATCGCACCACGGAACTTTGTACTAACATGTCGACTCTCTACCGATGAGAGACTGGACCGGAATTGCAAGCTCTTAGCTCTTATCGTCGACGTGAACACTGCAACGTTAGAGTTATCAAACATCCAGAATGATTTTGAATTATAATTTAATAGTCATTATAAAGCATACCTATTTCCCTATAATATATAATATAATGTTACGATGTATCGATTGGAATCTTGGGTATGTTCTCTGAATACAAGAATGGGTCTAAATTTATGGATACGCATTATTCAAAGCACTAATAAGCGTAGAAAGAAACAATCTATATATACTAATTGCCAAGTGTCCGTCTGTCTGTCTGTCTGTCTGTCACGCTTTTTTAGGCACCTCCCGAATAGATATGCTCGGTCGTACGATAAAACCCCCTGGAAAAATCGAATTTTTCGAAAACGTTCTTTAGAGGGGGTGCCCCACACTAAAACGTTCGAAAAGTGAAATGATGGGAAAGCATGCTTTGTGATGAGATAGAGACTTCAAATTTGGTGTATGGGTAAATCATTCGAATGGAAGAAAGTGTACAATTTCAGATTTCCAATATTTTCTACTTAAGGGGGTGCCGCACACTAAAACGCTCGAAAAGTGAAATGATAGGAAATCATGCTTTGCGATCAGGTAGAGACTTCAAATTTGGTGTATGGGTAAATCGTACAAAAGGAAGAAAGTGTGAATTTCATATTTCCAATATTTTCTACTTAAGGGGGTGCCACACACCAAAATGTTCGATTTACAGAATAAATGAGAAAACGCTCCTTTAAAATTTGATAGAGACTTGAAATTTGGTATATGGGCTAATCATTTGACTGAAACACGCAAGACGAATATAGTTTTTCAAAAATGTTCGTTTAAGGGGGTGCTCCAGAGTGAAACGTTTGAAAAGGGAATTGATAAAAAAAAAACATGCTTCGAAATGAGGTAGAGATATCAAATTTGGTGTAAGGGTAGATAGTTTGAAAGGAAGAAAGTGTGAAATTTTAGATTTCCAATATTTGCTACTTTAAGGGGTGCGAACACGAATATGTTAGATTTTTCCGAATAAATGAGCACGCTTCCTTTTAAACGTGATAGAGGCTTGATATTTGGTATATGGGCCAATCATCTGATAAAAAACGCAAAACAAACAGAGGAAGAAATGCGCAAATTTAGTTTCCAAATATTTTCTTCTTTAGGGGATTCTGCACACCAAAATATTCGATTTGTCAAATAAATGTGAAACGCGAAATATTATAAAATTTACATTATTCAGGGATTGCTTATTGCGAGACCGTTGATTTTCAATGGGTATTCGGCTAGTATACAACTAATACCTCTCTAGCTCCATTACAAAACCACAAAACAGTCATTAAGTGATGAACTAATTCGCAAGACAACGGATTATATTATCAAGACACTGGCATATTGCTAGTATCAAGCAAACTTCTTCTACCGGAACGATGATCCGATTATATACACTATGTTTGTTTATTTGACCCAAACCGTCCTACCTCCTAGAAACTATAACCTGGTGGATCTATAACCTATAGATCTGGTGCTGATTACTACGGTTAGGGAAAAACACCTGCCTGCCAATTTTGTGAAATGGCCTGCAAAAATCGTTAAAATCTGAAACAAAAGACTACGTATGCTCAAATGTACCAATTAAATGCTTGTTTTATTCGTAATTTTTACGATGAAAAGGATAATTCCATATCCATTATTTTAGGACTAGACGTTCTCGTTATATTTTAGTTTTCCACATTTTTGCTACACCGGATTTGAAAATATGTCAGGTTACCAAAATGAAAACAAAAATCTGATGTGGGCAGCACATGACTTTCCCTGCAGACTTATATACACATTCTCTTTATTTTAATTAAATTTAATTCACTATTAATCCAATTTTCGTTCTCATTTGGTAACTGGACACATTTTCAAAGGTGGCGTAGAGAAAAAACGAAAATATCTGAGAACGGCTAGTCCCACTGTAATGGGGTTGGTCTTAATCTTTTTTTTCTTAAAAATTACGTATAAATCAAGCACTTAATGGATATATTTCATTATACGTAGTTTTTTACTTTGAATTTTGTCGATTTTTGCGGACCATTTTACAAAAAAAAAACAGGTTAATTTTTTCGAATTGTACCAAAATCTAATCAGCACCAGGGTCTCCCATAAGCAACTTATCTACCAAATTTTGTGAAATTCGGTCCATTAGATTTTTATCTGCAGTGGATACAAACTTTTGCGGGCCATTTCGCAAAAAAAGGCGAGTTCTTTTATCCCGAATCCTACCCAAAATTAATCAGCACCAGATTCGTCTACAAGTGACTTACCTACCAAATTTTATGAAATTCGATCCATTAGTTTTTAGTTAGAGTGGATGCAAAATCTGCACAGACAGACACACAGACGTCACGGTAAAAATAGATTTCTCATATTCTAGAGGTCTCGAAACGTGTAGATCCGTCGAAAACTCGAGTTGCGATTTTCGGCATGATTCCAATACTTTCCCTATACATTACCATGTATTGCAGGGAAAGTAAAAATTGAATTAAAACGGAAAATTCAGCGTCATTTCAAATAATTACACAAAAACGGGTGTGAATTGCACTCGGTAGGCCCTGGTTCGATTCCCCCCGCTGCCAAAACTGCCGCCGTGTTCACGCGGAGTACGATCACGTTAAACATGTGGGTAAGTAAGTCCTTCCGAGAGGTTGGTGGTTGAGGGAGGAGGGTACTGTCCCTGTGGATGCCTGCCCCACTAGGTTCCGGTCTAAATTGGGTGGCTCTTCCCGGCAGTCCAAACAGTCACCTTACACCTTTCTGGTAGGCCGGATGGTCTGGGTCTCAACAACAACATGTTCTTTTATACGACTAAACTCAATTTAATGAATTATTAAAGAAATAAAAAGAAAATAAATTTGAATCTATAGAGAAAATCATGCGCTATCCACATCATATTTTTTAAGAGTAATGAAAATGTAAACCCAAAAAGCTCATATGTGAGAGGTGGAGATACGTTTAACCAATAAATGTTCATCTCAATATTTAAACAAAAATATTAAGAATAAAATTTTATAAATAAATTATAAAAATCAGCAAAAAAAGTATAACGGTTTAGCAAACGTCGCCAGGGGTACATTCTTAACACATATGCAAAAGGTACCACAGTTTATGTAATTGCATAACGTACATGGGTAAATTAACTGAAGTGTGGTTCAACTCAACTCTTTCATACCAAATTCATTTTTACTTTCCTTATATACATAATGTATAAGAAAAGTATTGTGACGGGATCGAAAATTCGAAATCGAGTTTTCGACGGGAGAGTACGTTTCAAGCATCCCTGATCACAAATCAAACATTTTTGAAGTGATGTCTGTGTGTGTGTGTGTGTGTGAAAGTATATGTGTGTGTGTGTGTGTGTGTGTGTGTGTGTATCAGTGAGTCTATAGAGACGATAACTGACGAACGAATGGACCGATTCGAACGAAATTTGGTACAAAAATTACAATCTGTAAACACTGGAAAACTATTGTTTTTATACGCAATCGAATGTTCAGAACCTAGCTAAATTTTTGAGTGAAATTTTGAAAAATTCGTCAAAAAATCAAAACCTCTAATAAAGTTACGCAAATAGACATTTCTTATGTAATTTTTCATTAGAAAACGATTGACATAAATTTTAGAATGCTAACCCGAAGCGTTCTCGAGATATTGCACATTTTTTTAAAAAAATTCTTAAAAAGTCATAAAATAAAAAAAAAATATTTCCTATTGAGAAGCATGTTCACTTTTCATGTGTAACACCATGCGATAAATTGGGTGACATCATTCTCGTGGATCTAGCTCGTTCCATTCATGAAAAAAGATACTTTGAGTAATACTTTTGTATTTGAACGTCAATAACTATTTATCTGCTGTAAGAATAACATATTTCTTCGTCCATAACGCTTGGCGAAATTTTGGCGATAAATTTGGCGAAATGTCGCCAACTGTGCGACTTTTTGAATTGGTGCCAAATTAATAAAAATCTCGCCAAATGGAAAAAAATGACGCTAAATCAATCAAAATGACAACTAATTGAAGAAAATTCAATATTTTGGAAAGAATATAAGTATCTACTATAAGAATAACATGTTTCTTAACTGTAAAAGTATTAAATTGATTGCATTATATAAGGAAAGTCATGTGTTGCCCACATCAGATTTTTGTTTTTTAATTTTACAGCAAACATTTTGAGAAATCGGTATCATGAATCCAAATGATTACAACTATAGCGTGCATAACCTCCATTTTAAAGGGCTTAAAAAAAATCTTTCAATTGATACAATCCTTGACAATGTATCTCTCGGGGGTAATTTGCCCCCAAGGGGGGGGTTACCGACGGAAGAGCACGTTTCAAGCATCCCTGATCACGAATCGAACATTTTTGTGGTGATGTCTGTGTGTGTGAAAGTATGTGTGTGTGTGAAAGTCTCTCTCTCTCTCTCTTTCTCTCTCTCTCTCTCTCTCTCTCTCTCTCTCTCTCTCTCTGTTACTGTCCCTGTGAGGGTACGGTCCCTGTGGATGCCTCACCCACTGGGTTCCGGTCTAAATTGGGTGGCACTTCCCGGCCGTCCAAACAGCTACCTTACACCTTTCTGGTAGGTCGGACGGTCTGGGTCTCAACAACAACAACTTTCCGGTCTGGTTTCTCTGCCGAGTAAATGTAGTAGAGGCACAAGATGGTCCTTCTCTTTAACAGAGTACACAAGTAAAAAAATATATATAATTTAAGTCACTATAAGATTGTTAATAAAGAAAATTAAAGATACAGTAAAGTGTACTTTTGTATGAAATATATAAATTAGTTCATTTACGTTTAAAAACGACTTATTTTATTTACTCGAAATAATCCTAAAAATAAAAGAAATAAAAAATTTATGACGGAGCCTTTGTATAGTGACAAATGATGAGTACACTTCCTTTTAGACAGTACTATTACCACATTTAGACAGAACATCCCATATATGCAATCTTGAATATGAACATGAATCAAAGATGAAAATTCTTACTAAACAAGTAATTCATAGGACAACTGGATAAACGAGAATGCCACTATACACCATTATAAGGGCGCTCAAATTGTAGTTTCAATACTGGCAAAAGTTACAATTTTTTAACATTAATGTTAATGCATCTTATTTCCGATTTTTTGATTTTTCTAATTTTTTTGACTTAGTTTATTATTTTTCATTTTTATTTATTTATATAATTAATAAATAATTATATATATATATATATATATTTTTTTTAAGATATATATATATATATATATAGTGTCTATAGTTAAATACTATCGCTATTGTCAGAAATTGGCTATTCTATCGGTTTTAATTCGAATTGTATGGTTGTCCTGATGAGAATGCAATTTCGAACTAACCGCCATTTTTTGTGTAGTTTTAATTGATTGTTCTCTATGTCTTAATCTTTTATATTCAGCTAATTATTATTGCCTTTTCTCATTTTTGCCGTGTTTTCTTTTTCATTTTTGTTTATATTTATATATACTTTTTAATTGTGATTTTTGTATCTTAATATTCTTCTCGTCCCCCTTTCCATTGTAGTGATATGTTACCTTCTATTTTTATTCTTAGTCTTGGTCTATAGTTACTCATTTGTATCAGATATGCTAGAGATGGTTTTTTTCGTACATACAGTAGTTTATGCATAGTTTTCGATTAAAATCTTTCAATTTATATATATATATATATATATATATATATATAAAATAATTAGCAGCCGCCGTAATCAAGAATTTGTTCGTGCATTATATCGAGTCGTAGTTGACACTGAGTTAATAATATTAATGACTAATTAAGTCAAAAATACTATCGAATTCTCGAAAATCAAAGAACGCTTCAACAATACGCTCATTTATATAAAAAGTACAAAAACATGTGAGCAAGCACACGCGTGGCTTCAACAAATCCACTTATCAAGCATAATACGCCCTAAATATGCCCTAGCCCGATGCGTGGGAGCGTAATAAGCTTTGTGTTTAGCGCTGGGCACACCAACCTCTACGACTTTATATGATTACATATTACGTTCAGAATACATCTTTTGTCCCAATATGACAAAATATGCCACCTTATTTATCAACAATAACTGTAATTAATAATAAATATCTTATGTGGGCAGCAATGACTTTCCTTATATAATGCAATGAATTTACTTCTTTCACAGTTAAAAAATGATGAAGAGATCCAAGGCACAGTGTTTGTAACGTCAAATTGTACATTTGGTGCTTATCCAGAAGACAATATGTAAAGCTATTTCGTGCCAAATTAACTTATATTTCACGCAATTCTAAATTAACAGTTATCAATATTGTTAGAATCCTCAATTAGCAATATAGTCCATATATTAAAATATTTTAATAATAAATTCATCAATTAGGGGCGTCATTTTCATTAACGTGCCGTCATTTTTGAAATTTTAACGATATTTTCGTCAGTCTGGAGCAAAATATAGCCAAGTTGGTGATATTTCTTATATATATATATATATATATATATATATATATATATATATATATATATATATATAAATTGATCTGAAAAATGTGCAATATCGCGACAACAGTTTATGTTAGCTTTCTAAAGTTTATGTCAATCGTCTTTTAATGCAAAATTACTTAAGAAATGAATATTTACGTAACTTTATTGAAGGTTGTGATATTTTTATTATTTTTTCAAAATTACATTAGAAATTTAGAGGTGTTCTGAATGTTTCATTATGTTTAAAAACCATAGGCTTCCAGTGATCATTGATTGTAATTTTTGTGTTAAATTTCGTTCGAATCGCTTCATCCGTTTGTGAGATGTCGTGTCTCCACACACACACACACCACTTCAAAAATGTTCGATTCGTGTTCAGGGAGGTTTGAAACGTGCTTTCCTTACACATTATACTATGTATATAAGGAAAATAAAAATCGAATCACGAGGTATTTAAATAACACATACGGGTAACATCTAAATTTAACGAACCAGGACGTATTCAAATACAACACTCAATCGCCAAAATCTTATTTTCTCATGCCTATAGTGCCAGATACCTTCTTACACTTCTCATTATCCAGATTTTAGATCGGAGATCAGTTTTTAATATGAGTGACATCACATTCCTCTTCTTATTTTATAGACTGGATAACATTCTGCTTGGTCTTTAATATTCATTTTTCATAAGGTCTTTGATATTCGTAAAATACCTTTTACGAATCAAATTCGTGTATATATGTAGATCTAGAATTTATGCATAGAACCAGACTGTATGAGGCGTGTATACAAAACTATTCACGATTATTTGAAATATTAATTTTAGCAAATCCGCGAAAACGCTGTATGGGAGCTGAGAGTATTTCAAGAGTCAATTAAGAGTTGTAAGAGTACCCACGTGAGTTCTTCCAAGTCCCGCTCTCTTTATTAACTGTTAACTTTCATACCGCTCGATTTCCCCCGCTTCTTCTCATCCGCCACCAAACGCGTCGCACGCTACTTTTCGCACGTGCCCGGGGGGTGGTCCAACTCGAATTCATACTCAAATCCAGACGATTTGGACTAAAACACAGAAGCAGTCAAGAACACCAATATTGGTGGCCACCCCTCTTTTATTTTATTTACACGCCATACAACCCACGTCAACTTTAAAAAAAGAAACCGGAAGTAATGAATATGAATTGCCCGCGCCGAAAAAGTTCTCAAAAAAATTGGAAAAGTGTCATCGCAGAATTTTTATCTTTCTCCCCACTCAGGCATCGCACGCTTTACTACATTAGCTCTCCAATGCGGCGGAAGAATACACTTATCTGGCGAACCTCATTTTCGGGGGTCCCCTCCGAAGGGCTGACTCAGTGCGAAGGGACCCAAAGCATTGATTAATATCCCACAGAAAAGTCAAGAACAGCCCGGGGGTCCCGAATGAATTGGTGATGCCCGCGAATCGTCTGACTAATCACAAAGTTGTTAGGATATAATCCGAAGCGCATTTAAATATTTTTGAGTTGCGTGTCCTGCGCTGATGGGCGTAGATCTTGTAATGGCGGAGGGGTGGGGACAGAAATAGGCCGATATTCGAATCTTCAAGCCCATTGTTATTACCGCTGCAAATGATGTGGGAAGATGTATCACGGAGAAATGATTTATACCAGGAAGATAGATGAGGATTTTCTGCAGCTTTATCGAATTTCTGAAACGTAGAGATATTTGGAAAATTAATTCCATTATCCCTACACTGTGAAAGATATGTACCCAGCTGTCCTGTAAGAATCATAAATGCAACTGCCCAGAAGGGACATGAAGGTTTTCTTGTTACATAACGAATTTATCAACAAAACTGTCCTCCATCAGTGCTTGTAACTCTTGGGATCCCATTGGATGAAATTATTTGGTATACTATTTTTTTTCATGCACATCTGGAAAGTTTTAACTTGTACCCACAGTTTAAAGTATATTCCAAATAATTACAATCATGCATACATATGCACAGTTCTCCACCCGTGACTTCACGCCACGACCTATCCAATACGATTGACCCTAATGTTTCGAGAACAACGAGGTGTGGGCGGGAAAGAACTCCTCAACACGGAGAGGGATCACAGAGCCAGAACAAAAATTGGCAAAAAGGCGATTAAAACCGACAATAATTAACATCAACACCAGATCAGCAGGGATAAATTTGAATTCATGCAAAAAGTTTGGCCCGGTTTGGTCAAGACAAATTTCAACAAAAAAGATCAATCACGCTTAAAACATTGATTATGAAACACTTTCCAACTTCAATGCAATTTTATTTTAAAAAGTCGAAAATGCAATACATTCCTCGGTAATATTTAAAAACTTATCACAATACTACATTGATTTATTATATTTGAAAACTTAAACCTTCATTGAAAAAAATGAACTTCATTCAAATGACGGCATTGAAATATAAATTGCCTGGTTTAAATATCTCTAAAATGCAATACATTCCACGGTAATATTTTTAAAACTATCATAATACTACGATAATTTATTATATTTGTAAACTTCATCGAAAACAACTGAAATAAATTCAAATGACGTCATAGAAAAAATAACACGCCTGGATCTCTCTATAAAAGCAGGATTTCATTCATAACTTTCTCCATTTCATTCATCACAATACTATAATAATTTATTTTATTTAAAAATTAAGACCATGGAGCTACAATTCATAAACTTTATGCTTAAAACTTCATCGAAAAAAATCTTCCTTCTGTTCATAAAGTCAATAAATATTTCATTCATATCAGCCATGCAGACTCCATGGACTGAATTATTTTGAGTTAAAGAAATACAGTAATTCTAATACAACTCATTCTACATATTTTGCTGATTACATTTTACATAGGTGAAAAATAGGCTTAATTGTAGAAATAATCAAATTTGAATGAGAATTTAAACTCAAATACATTGTCATTGTGTTGTTTTAGTATGAAGATGCATAGAATTTAAGCAAAAATAAAGTAGTTTTTGGACGGATACAACACTCAATATGAATTAAAAAGAACTTTAAAAAATCAACATTTTGAAATAAGATGGATGCCATATATCATTTTGAAGTGGGTCATGTGATCGTTTCATATCGTGGTCACGTGATCGTTTCATATAAGATGTGTCATTATTATTTTAATTTTTATTTAAAAAACTACTGAATATATTTCGCTGAAATTTTTTTTTATATATTTTATGGAACAATTTGACTATTACCTAAAATTTTCGAAGAAATTTGTGAATTTTAAATCCGCTTAAAAAATGTTTGACAAATTAGGTCCCATAGGGCTCAATGTATTTCATTTTTTCAACCCGGGTTCAATCCAAAACTAATTGGGTGATATTATTCATTTATATTTCCATAAGTCCTACAGACCGTCTGAACAACACACTAAAATTTCATTTTGATTAAGTCATTTTTACGGCAGTTATCGTGCTAACGGACAGACAGACAGACAGACAGACAGAATGAACAAAGTCATAAACACTTTTCAACTTTGTTGTAAAGTGTTAAAAATAGGAAACTGATACAGTATAGCCAGTTGGTGGCGAGAAAATATAGCAGGATTAAAATTGCAAAGTAACAGTAAATAGCATATAAAAACAAAGTCATAAGTTAACAAACGGTAGCTCTTAAAGAACCTGTTTAAAAAGATCAAGAATTTAAGAGAAACAATGACAGTAATCAAACTTCCAAATAACATTCACTAGCATATTACAACAACATATATAAAAAAAATCTGATGTGGACAGCACATGACTTTCCTTATATAACGTAATGAATTTACTACTTTTACATTAAAAAAATAGATTATTTTTATAGTAAATATTTATATTCTTTCCAAGATATTGAATTTTCGTCAATTTCATTGAATTTTCGTCATTTCTATCCATTTCGCGAGTTTTTCGTTAATTTAGCAACATTTGAAAAAGTCGCCAACTTGACGACATTCCACCAAATTCGTCGCCAAAATCTCGCCAAGCGTAATGAACGGAGAAATAAGTTATTCTTATATCATATAAATGACTATTGGCGATCAAATACAAAAGTATTACTCAAAATACCTTTTTCCATGAATGGAACGAGCTAGATCCACGAAAATGATGTCACCAAATTTATCGCATGGTATTTCATATGAAAAGTGAACATGTTTTTCAATAGGAAATACATTTTTTATGTGATTTTTTGATAATTTTTTTGAAAAATATACAATATCTCGAGAACGATTCATGCTAGCGTTCTAAAATTTATGTCAATCGTTTTCTAATGAAAAATTACATAAGAAATATCTATTTGCGTAACTTTATTAGCGGTTTTGATTTTTTGATGATTTTTTCAAGATTTCATTAAAAAATTTAGGGGGGTTCTGAACATTCGATTGCGTAACTTTATTAGCGGTTTTGATTTTTTGACGATTTTTTCAAAATTTCACGCGAAACTTTAGGGGGGTTCTGAACATTTGATTGCCTATAAAAACAATAGGCTTCCAGTATTCACGGATTGTAATTTTTGTACCAAATTTCGTTCGAATCGGTCCATTCGTTCGTCAGTTATCGTCTCCACAGACTCACTGACACACACACACACACGCACATTCTTTCACACACACACACACACACACATACTTTCACACACACAGACATCACGTCAAAAATGTTCGATTCGTGATCAGGGATGCTTGAAACGTGCTCTCTCGTCGAAAACTTGTATTCGAATTTTCGGCCCCATCACAGTACTTTCCTTATACATTATACTATGTATATACGGAAAGAAAAAATCTGATGTGGGCAACACATGACTTTCCTTATATAATGTAATGAATTTACTACTTTTACAGTAAAAAAAAAATCTGATGTGGGCAACACATGACTTTCCTTATATAATGAAATGAATTTACTACTTTTACAGTAAAATAAATAGGTTTTTCTTCTAGTAGATACTAATATCCTTTCCAAGATATTGACTTTTCGACAATTAGTCGTCATTTTCATTGATTATCGTCATTTTTATCCATTTGGCGAGATTTTCGTTAATTTGGCAACATTTCAAAAAGTCGCCAAGTTGGCGACATTCCGCCAATTTTGTCGCCAAAATCTCGCCAAGCGTTATGGACAAAGAAATAAGTTATATATATATATATATATATATATATATCCGAGTGAAAAGGAAGAAATGTCAAAACTTTGAAACGGGAGATCCAAATGCGTTGCATATAATGGCAGGGGAGGGTGGCGACTCCCCTTCCCGTTTAAAGCAGCTTTTACAGCCCGGGCAACGCTCACGGAACCAATACAATACAATGGACAGTCCCGTACATGTGCATAGACAAAGGCACCCGTATACACGAAGAGCAAGAACAACATCGACGCAGAAGGAATGGACGCAAAATGAAAAACGATCCAAGTACCAGAGCCTATATATCAACACTTACGCATGCGTGCCAACACACCAGTATCGCATAAATCATAAAATTCCAACCAATTCCCGATGGAAACGGCTAAAGTTTTCTTTATTACCGAAAAAGGAATTATAGCATGCCCGCAAGAAATAAATAGGATAGTGTTTTTTTAAAGCTTCGGTTACGATTTTTTGATTACATTTATTGCAATCCCTTTTGAAAGTGTTATAAGCCAGATTTCTCTTGAAATGGCCGACAAGGATGTTTCTGAAGACATTCTTAGTAAGGTTTGTCCTCCAATCTATAAGATGGCCAATCTTGATTTTGTAAAAATCGCGTTTGTCGTATAAAGTTGTATAAGTACCATATCGTTGATGTCTATTTATTGATATGTCCAAAAAATTAACTGCACCATTCTCGTCAACTTGGTTTTCGATCAGTTCCAATTCTCCTGGATAAAAGGTGAAATCGAAGTTAGTTGTGTCCTCAAAACACCCCAAAAGCACGTCGTCCACATAACGGAAATATGGCATTTCATAAAGAATATGGGTGCCTTTTTCATAAGTAGATAGATAAATATCAGCCAGAATGGACGAACATGCTCCCCCCATGGGTATTCCTTTAATTTGTTGGTAATAGCCATTTCCGTCATGTAAAATATTCTCTTTTAGCACTAATTCCACGAGATCCAAGTATCTACGAAATGTGATAAACACCTTTAGGTCATATTCTTCATGTAAATTCTTCAGTATTAGGTACAGCTGTGTTAAGTCAATATTGTTAAACAAATCTCGAAAGTCATAGCTTTTAAATCTGGTGTCCTTGTGACAAAATTTGAGGCGATTTATGACCTCTTGTCCGTTTTTAATCATAACAGTGTTTTGTTTATTAAGATTAAACATAACATGTTTAAGGATATTCAAAAGCTTCAGATTTGCTTGCGTTAGGTAAGTTCCACATCCAACAGTGACTGTGCGGAATTTGATCGGTACTTTGTGCAATTTAGGGATAAGAATTAAATATGGAAACTTGACAGATTTCAATTCTATTCCTATACGTTTGTATAATGCCCTTATCCTGTTAGACAAAACACTACCGGTATTGGACAATTGAGTATACATGGTGCGATCTTGGTAACACATTTGTAAAGTGTCCACATAATATTTTCTACAAGTAAAGGCATAATGTGAAACAATTTTATCTGTATAGGTCAAAACGAAACTTTCTTTAACACAATGAATGGAAGCTGGAATGGAAGGACCCTTGGTATTGTGATGTTGCTGTAGGTAGTGTAGACGGAATGCGTTGTAAAATTGACATTTCCATTCCCCAAAAACATGGATAGGTAAACTATACTTTACTGCCAATCTGTAAATGAAAACTTCTAGATCGTTGTTAAAATCTTCTAAAACATCTTTAAAAACTTGTGTACGAAATGTCGTACCGAGTCGAAAAATTTGTTTTAGTTTATGATCCTTGATCACTGCTAGATTGCCCGTAATTGTATGTTTATGAAATGGATCTTTATAAATACTATCATGACATTTACATTCTGCCGTTCCATATGCCTTTGAATTTTTACAAATTTGACCGTAGTTAAAAAGTTTTCTGCCATTTGTTCGTACATACCGATATGTTAATTTCACCTGATGGTTTGGGATGGGCAAAAATGAATCAATATTGTAGAGAATGGAATGGAAATGGGGAATGGAAATGTCAATTTTACAACGCATTCCGTCTACACTACCTACAGCAACATCACAATACCAAGGGTCCTTCCATTCCAGCTTCCATTCATTGTGTTAAAGAAAGTTTCGTTTTGACCTATACAGATAAAATTGTTTCACATTATGCCTTTACTTGTAGAAAATATTATGTGGACACTTTACAAATGTGTTACCAAGATCGCACCATGTATACTCAATTGTGCAATACCGGTAGTGTTTTGTCTAACAGGATAAGGGCATTATACAAACGTATAGGAATAGAATTGAAATCTGTCAAGTTTCCATATTTAATTCTTATCCCTAAATTGCACAAAGTACCGATCAAATTCCGCACAGTCACTGTTGGATGTGGAACTTACCTAACGCAAGCAAATCTGAAGCTTTTGAATATCCTTAAACATGTTATGTTTAATCTTAATAAACAAAACACTGTTATGATTAAAAACGGACAAGAGGTCATAAATCGCCTCAAATTTTGTCACAAGGACACCAGATTTAAAAGCTATGACTTTCGAGATTTGTTTAACAATATTGACTTAACACAGCTGTACCTAATACTGAAGAATTTGCATGAAGAATATGACCTAAAGGTGTTTATCACATTTCGTAGATACTTGGATCTCGTGGAATTAGTGCTAAAAGAGAATATTTTACATGACGGAAATGGCTATTACCAACAAATTAAAGGAATACCCATGGGGGGAGCATGTTCGTCCATTCTGGCTGATATTTATCTATCTACTTATGAAAAAGGCACCCATATTCTTTATGAAATGCCATATTTCCGTTATGTGGACGACGTGCTTTTGGGGTGTTTTGAGGACACAACTAACTTCGATTTCACCTTTTATCCAGGAGAATTGGAACTGATCGAAAACCAAGTTGACGAGAATGGTGCAGTTAATTTTTTGGACATATCAATAAATAGACATCAACGATATGGTACTTATGCAACTTTATACGACAAACGCGATTTTTACAAAATCAAGATTGGCCATCTTATAGATTGGAGGACAAACCTTACTAAGAATGTCTTCAGAAACATCCTTGTCGGCCATTTCAAGAGAAATCTGGCTTATAACACTTTCAAAAGGGATTGCAATAAATGTAATCAAAAAATCGTAACCGAAGCTTTAAAAAAACACTATCCTATTTATTTCTTGCGGGCATGCTATAATTCCTTTTTCGGTAATAAAGAAAACTTTAGCCGTTTCCATCGGGAATTGGTTGGAATTTTATGATTTATGCGATACTGGTGTGTTGGCACGCATGCGTAAGTGTTGATATATAGGCTCTGGTACTTGGATCGTTTTTCATTTTGCGTCCATTCCTTCTGCGTCGATGTTGTTCTTGCTCTTCGTGTATACGGGTGCCTTTGTCTATGCACATGTACGGGACTGTCCATTGTATTGTATTGGTTCCGTGAGCGTTGCCTGGGCTGTAAAAGCTGCTTTAAACGGGAAGGGGAGTCGCCACCCTCCCCTGCCATTATATGCAACGCATTTGGATCTCCCGTTTCAAAGTTTTGACATTTCTTCCTTTTCACTCGGATATTTTCTACTCTGGAGATGTGAGCAGCTTTGCGCCTGTCCCTGAGTGGTATTTTGATTTCTGTCGTCGCTTTGAGTAAGTGATAATTTCGAATTTGAAACTCACTTGTTGTTCTTAATGTTATATATATATATATATATATATATATAACTTATTAGATATTGAATTTTCGACATATATTATATAACTATTATTATATATTTATATATTATATAACTTATTAGATATTTAATTTTCCACAATTAGTCGTCATTTTCATTGATTTAGCGTCATTTTTATCCATTTGGCGAGATTTTCGTTAATTTGGCAACATTTCAAAAAGTCGCCAAGTTGGCGACATTCCGCCAATTTCGTCGCCAAAATCTCGCCAAGCGTTATGAACGAAGAAATAAGTTATTCTTACAGCAGATAAATTGGCGTTCTAATGCAAAATGTATTACTCAAAGTATCTTTTTTCATGAATGGAACGAGCTAGATCCACGAGAATGATGTCACCCAATTTATCGCATGATATTATATATGAAAAGTGAACATGTTTCTCAATAGGAAATATTTTTTTTCTATTTTATTTGACTTTTTGATAATTTTTTTGAAAAATGTGCAATATCTCGAGAACGGTTCATGTTAGCGTTCTAAAATTTATGTCAATCGTTTTCTAATGAAAAATTACATAAGGAATGTCTATTTACGTAACTTTATTATTGGTTTTGATTTTCTGACGATTTTTTCAAAATTTCATTCGAAAATTTAGGGGGGTTCTGAACATTCGATTGCGTATAAAAACAATAGGCTTCCAGTGTTTACAGATTGTGATTTTTGTACCAAATTTGGTTCGAATCGGTCCATTCGTTCGTCAGTTATCGTCTCCACAGACCCACTGACACACACACACACACACACACACACACACACACACACACACACACACACACACACACATACTTTCACACACACACACACACACACACACACACACACACACACACAGACATCACTTCAAAAATGTTTGATTCGTGATCAGGGATGCTTGAAACGTGCTCTCCCGTCGAAAACTCGAATTCGAATTTTCGACCCCGTCACAATACTTTCCTTATACATTATGTATATAAGGAAAGTAATAGGTTTCTCTTATAGTAGATACTAATATTCTTTGCAAGATATTGAATTTTCGACAATTAGTCGTCATTTTCATTGATTTAGCTTCATTTTTATACATTTGGCGAGATTTTCGCTAATTTGGCAGCATTTCAAAAAGTCGCCAAGTTGGCTACATTCCGCCAAATTTGTCGCCAAAATCTCGCCAAGCGTTATAGACGAAGAAATAAGTTGTTCTTACAGCAGATAAATTACTATTGGCGTTCAAATACAAAAGTATTACTCAAAGTATCTTTTTTCATGAATGGAACAAACTAGATCCACGAGAATGATGTCACCCAATTTATCGCATGGTATTACATATGAAAAGTGAACATGTTTCTCAATAGGAAATATTTTTTTCATTTTATATGACTTTTTAATAATTTTTTTGAAAAATGTGCAATATCTCGAGAACGGTTTATGTTAGCGTTCTAAAATTTATGTCAATCGTTTTCTAATAAAAAATTACATAAGAAACATCTATTTGCGTATTTTTATTAGTGGTTTTGATTTTTTGACGATTTTTTCAAAATTTTATTCGAAAATTTAGGGGGGTTCTGAACATTCGATTACGTATAAAAACAATAGGCTTCCAGTGTTTACAGATTGTGATTTTTGTACCAAATTTGGTTCGAATCGGTCCATTCGTTTGTCAGTTATCGTTTCCACAGACTCACTGACACACACACATACTTTCACACACACACACACACACACACACACAGACATCACTTCAAAAATGTTTGATTCGTGATCAGGGATGCATGAAACGTGCTCTCTCGTCGAAAACTCGATTTCGAATTTTCGACCCCGTCACAATACTTTCCTTATACATTATGTATATAAGGAAAGTAAAAATAGATTGTAGGTTAGCCAAAACCCTAGAAAACCACAGGACTTTGTTAACACCCAAGGGCTTAGATAAGTGAAAATGTATTCTGTATAGGCAGTCAAAAGTATAATGTTTAGCATCAACGTCCACCCGTACCTGAAAACCCAGACCTATGCGATCACCACGAATAGCACAAAGCTGCTCATCTTCACCCGATCTCCACCCGTACCTGAAATCTGAACTCGGTTTCTATGACTCTGAACCGCAGAGATCAGTATATTTTATGGCTCTGAAGGAGAGATCTGCACGGGCACTGGCCAGGCCCGCGTCTCGGGCATAGGATTTATTTTGAAATTATTAAAGCATTCAGGTCGGGCCTGTTTTTGATGCCCTGTGAAGGCCGAGCCATCGGGCCCGGAACTAGAATTTTGAATATAGCCTTCTTCCAATATCCACTCACTCAGCAATTTCTTATTGACACATCGTGTACAGATTAATCATTAACACTTTGCATAACATTGACAAGCAGCAATTTTCTGCTTTTAATACGTTTGTCCATCGAGCTTTTAACATTTATTACTTTCCTTACATACATAGTATAATGTATAAGGAAAGTATTGCGACGAGATCGAAAATTCGAATTCGAGTTTTCGATGGGAGAGCACGTTTCAAGCATCCCTCAACACGAATCGAACAGTTTTAGGTGATGTGTGTGTGTGTCTCTGTGTGTGTGTGTGTGAAAGTATGTGTGTGTGCGTGTGTGTGTCCGTCCGTGAGTGGAGACGATATCTCGCGAACAAATGGAGAGTTTCGAATGAAATTTGGTACAAAACTTACAATCTGAAATCACTGGAACCTTATTGGTTTTAAACGCAATCAGACGTTCAGAACACCCCTAAATTTTCGAATGAAATTTTGAAAACCTCAAAACCTTCAATAAAGTTGCACAAATCATCATTTCTTATCATCATTACTTATCATTATTTCTTATGTAATTTTTCATTATGAAAAGATTGACACAAAAATTAGAACGCTAATATGAACCGTCCTCGATACATTACACATTTTTCAAATACATTTATCAAAAAATCACATAAAATTAAAATAAATTAACTAATGTAAAATATGTTCACTTTTTATATGTAATATTATGTGCGTAAATTTGTTAACAGCATTATTGTAGATCTTCCACGTTCCATTCACGAGAGAATATACATCGGGTACTAATTTTTTATTTGGACGCCAGTAGTCACTTACCTATTGAATAACCTATTTCTCGTCCATAACAGTTGGCGAAATTTTAGCTACCCGTTTGGTGAAATATCGCCAACTTGGCGACTTTTTAAATATTGCCAAATTGACGAAAATATCGCCAATTCTGTAACAATGACGCTAAATCAATGAAAATGACAACTAATTGATGAGAATTCAATATCTTGAAAAGAACATAAGAATAGACTATAAGAGCAACCCCTTTCTCCATCCGTCCATCCGTTCGTATCGTTTGTCAAGATGTCGCTAGCTTTCCGACATCTTTAAATATTGCCAAAGTGATGAAGATGTTGCCAAATTGATAAAACTGTCGCCAAATAGTAAGGATTTGCAAATTTTGAATTCCGTCGTATGACGGGCATACATTCTATAGTATATATGAAATGTTCTTCTCTCCGTTTATGTGTAACACTTGGCGATATATCTGGGAACTCGGCGAATAATTTATGGAGATATCGCCATCTTGGCGGTATTTTGTCCCAGATTGACGAAAATATCGCCTCGCCAAAGTTAATGAAAATGACTCCTAATTGATGAATTAGTTATTAAAATATTTTGATATATAGAGAATATTGCTTATTGAGGATGATATCAATATTAATAATTGTTAATTTAGAGTTGCGTGAAATATAAGTTAATTGGGTACTTTGAATAATATTACATGCTGCCATCCGGAAAAGTGCCAAATGTACAATTTAACGTTAAAAATACTCTACCATGGATCTTTTTATCATTTTTTCACTGTCAAAGAAATAAATTCATTGCACTATATAAGAAAAATCATGTGCTGCCCATATCAGATTTTTCTAATATGTATTTGCGCAATTCTGAGATCAATTATATAAAAACTGTTACTATCAATCGTGGTGCTGATTATTCTAATTTTTTCTTTAAACTTTCGTATGAATTTGTTTCTAAAAGTGATTTTTACAACGCTATAATTCTATCATTATTTCTAAAAATCAGTCAGGAGATTGCTAAAACCCTTAAAAGATTCAAATTTAATATAGTGTTTACACCTATTATTAAACTCAGGTTTAATAATAAGTATAGACCCTATAAATGTGTAAGCATTCTAAGTGTAAACACTAATCTTAAAGATCCTATAAAATATTTTTAATAGCATTTACAGTATTTGTTGCTAGTGTGGTCCTTCTGACATTGGTTGTAATAAACGTACTCTGAAATTTTATACTAAGAAACAAAGAAACTATTTACAAAAACAAGAATTTAATAAATCTTTATTTACTCGACAACGCATTAATTTTGACCATCGTTTTGAGTTTTCTTCCCTAAGGTTTAAACAAAAAAGCACGTCGCTCTTTGATTTTGACTTTTTTTAAAGCTTCTTTTCAAATATTTAGCAGAATTTTAATAATTTAGTTAATGATTTCTCCAGTTCTCCATTTTTGTTCACTTTGGCTTGATTGGGTGTCATGCAATTTCCCCCTTTTACTTTGTGTTTATTTTATTTTTGCCCAAATCTTTGTCTTTGAGATTTCTGTGTGTCGTTTTTGACTTCATTTTAGGTCTGTTGAATCGTTTGATTTTGTTGGGAATTATCTCGTCTTCGTTGTGTTTTGGCGCAATATAATCTTGTGTATTAGTCCAATGCTTCGTTGTCTAAACAGTTCTTCATTCTGCTTTCTGATTGATCCTCTCAAGTCGACGCTTAATTCAGGAGTTAGGTATAATATACACTTCTGTTTTTTCTATTTGCGGCCATTTAGTCTTTTTGAATTCGGGTTCATTGGTCTGTTTAGTACTGACGAAGGAGGTCGATCATATCCTTGAAACAACTGCATTGTTATTTTATCTGTGTTTAATTACGTTGCTCAAGTTTTCCACATTCATGTTCTATTTGCTCTTTATTCAAAACTGTTATATATATTTTTCTAAAGAATTAAAAATGTAGTCATTCCTTTTACTGATTTAATATCTTCTTGCTTTATTTGCCACTGTATTAGCAAACTGAGCTGTTCTATGACTTCTTCCAAATAAATTTTTAAATTCCATTCCATTATATTTATTATATGACTAAAGGGCAAACAAAACATGAATGCATTACATTTATGTTTTATTTGCTCTTTAGTCTAAGTTGTTCTATGTAATCTTCTAAAATAATCTACTTTTTAGAAATAAAATATATTCCATTTGTTGATTTAGCGCATTCATATTCTATCTCTTCTTTTCTAAATAAATCTTGATTAACATAAATGTCACAGCATACCGTCGTTGAAATATGTTTTTGACTGAATTTAACTCAATCAAAACATCCATTAATGTTCCACGGTATAATCGAATAGAGGCACGTGATTATTGACGTCTTCATCCATGATGTCGTTAATTGCTCCTTTGATTAATAATGGACGAAATCGTCCAGGCAGCTTTAGAGTGTATCGGACGCAGGGATTGGATGAAATATTGATCAAATAAAACGTGCTGCAATGGGTGTGGGAACAGCGATAAAACACCGTGGTTTCTATCCATTGATCTCGCATAGAGGCTATAATTGTTGTAAGTGATTTTTATCATATTAATTATTAATTCAAATCAACTGATTTCTGTATGAATTTTGTCTTCGCGCAACTGCACTAATGGCAGTTGTGATTACATTTATGGATCATAGCACGATAAACGCAACTGCAGTCTATCAGTAGCATGTGAACTTAGAACCAAAACCCTAGTATGGTACTTTAATTCGACATTTACATGTTTTTCAATACTTAGCATTAACTAATAGATTTATCTATAATTCTTAAACAGAGATTAATTTTTTAAGTATATTGTTTTAATAGAGATGTCTATGTTGACCCGATTGAGTTAGTAAACACACTAGTTTTTGGAAGACAGGGATAAATAGAATCAAACTATTGTCCTTTTGATTGGCAATGAATGAAGCTATCTGTTTTACCTACCGTGGTCAGTAATGGAGTAGAAATAGATTTCAATTGAATACAAAATCCGGAGGGCAAAATTATCGTTGATATGGGTTACTGGAACAGTAAACACGACCCACCCTAAGATATACGGCAAAGAATCTCAGTCGTCGCGATAGCGCACTTGGGACACCTGGTAATGACCCAGAGCTACCCGCCACCCCCCACGAGATCACCACTAAAAACCCCGAAGAAGGCCACACCAATCACGGGTCCTTTCGAGAGGTTGGTGGTAAGGAAAGGAGAGTACGGTCCCTGTGGATGCCTCCTCCACTGGGTTCCGGTCTAAATTAGGTGGCCGTCCAAACAATTACCTTACACCTTTCTGGTAGGTCGGACGGTCTGGGTCTCAATCAAAAACACTAAACACTGAGAAGCTGAGGCAAACCGAGAATTCATATGGTGGATAGCAGATGCTGTATTTAAAGCCCAGAATGAATGAGTTTTGCTGGATTCGAATATTAATTATTGTTTCAAATCATTGAATAATACTGATACAATTGTTTTTTCTCAAATGGAGAAGTAACAATAATTACCAACCATAAAGCATTATATAATATACACGCACACGTAGGAAATATTAGATACATATTATAAAGGACTCTTACCCCAGCAGGAATGAACTAGCAATTTCTGGCGGGTAAGATGATGCTCAATTCATTGAGTTACAAACAAAAAATGTTCTATATTTGACATATCCTCTACAACCTCCTTCGGCATATTTCAAATAGAGGCTTCAATGTTTTATCTGGGACGTCTTTCTGATATTCAGTCTAGTCATTCTTTGGACGCAATTATCCATGAATTGAAAATCGATTTTAAAAATCGTATGATCCATTGAAAGTTTGATTTCAGCATTTTTCAAACATCAGTCAGATACTGCATTAAACTTGCAAAGCTAAGTTGCTCAGTGATATTGTAAAGAAATTTTATTCCAGTCTGGAATCAAACCACCAATCTGCAGCTCCTATAACAGATGCTTTACAAATAGTGGTACTTAAACCTTCTATATTTGAAGTGAAGATACATTATCATTGAAAATAAATGTATGTATGCGTCATATAATCTGTCGTACACATGGAATATTTCGAATCAAATCCTTGTACAATTAATACAATCAATATATAGATTAATGTACATAACGTTTCTTAAATAGTACTTAATATTCCATAGCTCTTAAACACTTAATCCTCCACCCTAAATATATTCAATAGTCAGAATACGAGAATATCAAATGTCTAGAATTATAAGATTCTACTACTTGATCACTACCAAATTTAAGATTGCATAGCTCTTAAACACTTAATCTTTCTCCCTAAATAAATTAAATAGTCAGAATACGATAATATCAAATATGCAGAATTGTAAGATTCGACTACTTGATCACTATCAAACTTAATATTCAATAATTCTTAAAAACTTAATCCTTCTCCCTAAATAGATTCAATAGTCAGAATGCGAGAATATCAAATACTATGTAGAATTGTAAGATTCTACTGCCTGATCACTACCAAACTTGAGATTGCATAGCTCTTAAACACTTAATCCTTCTCCCTAAATAAATTCAATAGTCAGAATACGAGAATATCAAATATGCAGAATTGTAAGATTCGACTACTTGATCACTATCAAAAATAATATTCAATAGCTTTGAAAAACTTAATCCTCCTCCCTAAATAGATTCAATAGTCAGAAAACGAGAATATCAAATATGCATAATTGTAAGATTCTACTACTTGATCACTACCAAACTTAAGATTGCATAGCTTTTAAACACTTAATCTTTCTCCCTAAATAAATTAAATAGTCAGAATACGATAATATCAAATATGCAGAATTGTAAGATACGACTAGTTGATCACTCTCAAACTTAATATTCAATAGCTCTGAAAAACTTAATCCTCCTCCCTAAATGGATCCAATAGTCAGAAAACGAGAATATCAACTATGCATAATTGTGAGATTCTACTACTTGATCACTACCAAACTTAAAATTGCACAGATCTTAAACACTTAATCCTTCTCCCTAAATAAATTCAACAGTGAGGATACGAGAATATCAAATATATAGAATTGTAAGATTCCACTGCTTGATCACTACCAAACTTAAGATTGCATAGCTCTTAAACATTTAATCCTTCTTCCCAAATAAATTCAATACTCAGAATATGAGAATATCAAATATGTAGAATTGTAGGATTCTACTACATGATCACTACCAAACTTAAGATTGCATAGCTTTTAAACACTTAATCCTTCTCCCTAAATAAATTCAATAGTCAGAATACGAGAATATCAAACATGCAAAATTGTTAGATTCAACTACTTGATCACTATCAAACTTAATATTCAATAGCTCTTAAAAACTTAATCCTCCTCCCTAAATAGATTCAATAGTCTGAATACGAGAATATCAAATATGCATAACTGTAAGATTCTACTACTTGATCACTACCAAACTTAAGATTGCATAGCTCTTAAACACTTAATCTTTCTTCCTAAATGAATGCAATAGTCAGAATACGTGAATACCAAATATGTAGAATTGTAAGATTCTACTACTTAAGATTACATACCTCTTAAACACTTAATCCTTCTCCCTAAATAAATGCAATAGTCAGAATACGAGAATATCAAGTATGTAGAATTGTAAAATTCTACTACTTGATCACTACCAAACTTGAGATTGCACAGCTCTTACACTTAATCCTTCTCCCTAAATAGATTCATTAGCCAAATAATTCCCTAAATAGATTCATTCTCCATAAATAGATTTATCCACCACAAAAATAAGTTTGAGTGTATATATGTATATATATATACATTCCTAACACTATCAGGAACTTTATTCCCCATTACGGAGGTCAGCTGATTTCTCTGAAACTTTCAGTAGGATGCTTGCAAATGTTTTACAGTGTAAGAACTTCAAGCTAATCTAAACGGCATTTAAGGCTTCAACCTGTGGGAGGCGTGCAATCATGGACTTTACAGACCACGCTGTCGTTAATTGTCCCTTTGATTAATAATGAACAAAATCGGTTAGTCGCCTTTTCAATCGTAAGAAAGGGATGAAATATTGATCTGTCATGGAAGCTCAAACATTGATAAAGCGCCGTAACCGTCGATCTTAGAAGCTCTAATTGGACAGAAGATCTTAAAAGCTCTAATTAGTTTACAGGTTACAGTGGTTTTAGTGACCCCAGTTTTGTAATTTTCAAAACAATGGATAAAAAAGAATTTCATGTGTTGATTAAACATCGTTTTTTGATGGGGAAAATACTGTTGAAGCCAAACAGTGGCTGGATAAGCGGTATGGAGACTCTGCACCAGGGAAATCAACTATTATTGACTGGTATGCGGATTTTAAACGCGGTCGTACAAGCACCGATGATGCTGAACGCTCTGGTCGCCCAAAATCGGCAGTTGTTCCGGAAAACATAAAAAAAATCCACAAAATAGTTTCGAAAGGCCGTAAAGTGAAGTTGCGTGAGACAGCTGACACCTTTGATATATCAGACGTTAGTGTGGTTACAATTTTACACGAAAATTTGAGCATGCGTGAGTTTCTTTCGAAGTGGGTGCCGCGTTTGCTCACATCGGACCAAAAACAGCAACGCGTCGACGATTCAGAGCGCTGTTTGCAGCTGTTCAAGCGAGATAAGAAGGATTTCGTTCGTCGGTATGTGACAATGAATGAAACATGGATCTATTACTACACACCTGAATCAAAAATATCGTCAGCTGAGTGGACAGCAGCTGGTGAAAGTCATCCAAAGCGACCAAAAACCCAAAAGTCAGCTGACAAGGTTATGGCATCCGTAGTTTGGGACGCACATGGTATTTTGTTCATCAACTATTTTGAGAAAGGTAAAACTATCAATAGCGAATATTATACGGCATTATTGGATAGATTGAGTGTAGAAATCAATAGAAAACGGCCTCACATACAAAAGAAAAAAGTGATGTTCCACCAAGACAATGCCCCGTGTCACAAGCCAATGAAAACGATGGTTAAATTATATGAATTACGCTTTGAATTGGTTCCCCACCCACCGTACTCTCCAGATCTGACCCCCAGCAACTACTGGCTTTTTGCAGACATCAAAAATATGCTCCAGGGAAAGAAATTTGGCTCAAATGAAGAAGTGATTTCCGAAACTGAGTCCTATTTTGAGAGTAAAGACAAATCGTTCTACAAAAAAAGCATTGAAAAGTTAGAGGAGCGTTGGAATGAATGTATCACTCTTGAAGGAGAGTATGTTGATGAATAACGTCGAATTTCTAAAAAAAAATTGTTTTTCTTAGTTAGACCGGAGACTTATTGAGTGGACCTTGTATATATATATATATATCCTAGTTATAAATTAACAATATTAAAACATATTTTTTTCACACCCCAAAAAAAATAAATTACCATACATATATATTTCTCTTTCCATTTTTTTTAATCGTGCTCAAGGGCACTTTCGTTTCGTCTCATCTCCGAGTAATCAGAGCTCGGAATTTATTATCTATCAGGAACATTCTAGGAGATCCCTGGGATGAGGATCCCTCTGGGGGACTTCCAAAAATCTGACAAAATCTGGTACCTCATTAATAGGGTGAGCGTGGCATCCTTTGTCCCCTGACCAACCGACCGAAAGGGGGACCCTTTGTGGCGGCACGTGACCGGACTGCGTCATCCTGAAAAAGGCAGACACCGCCACGCGACCCCTCTTTCTTCATCCTTCCGGGGGGACCCAAATCTATTGTTCGGATTTATGTGCTTAAAGGCGTTACAAGAATATCGTAATCTCTGATTTGAATTGCTGTAGACTAGACTATGCATATAATATAGTAAATTTTATAGATGGATTAAAAATATAACTTATGCATGAATCGGTAATAAGATTTATTCTTCACTAACTTTATCATCACCAACTCTATCACTAATAACTTTTATCTTCATCAACCATTAGCACTAATATATATTCTGTTTTATGAAATAGATACGTTTTTGTCATTTTTGACACTGGTTGGAACTGTACAGATTTAAACTACAAATCGCGTGAAATTAATCTACTTAGAAATGGGCCTGGACTTGCAATAAACAATTTGTGAAGTGTTTCTACGAGTCAAATGCCTTAAACCACTTATCATGCACCGTTATCGAGATAGTAAGTGAAAATGATCTCTCTACCCCCTGGAGCGATTGGCATAACATTTAGTTTAAGTATTTAAATTCACAAATTCTATCAAACTTATCAATTTTCAGTGATATCAACCCATGACTATGGTAACAATCTGGTCAATGTAAGCATAATGAGTGTACAATGAGCAACAATCTGGTGAATGAACTCAAAGCCAAGTAAAAGGCACTCATTGTTTCCACGGTATGTGTTCTCAAGTTTTTGGACTAAGTATATATGAGATATATAGAATTTCAAAGAAATTTCTCACATAGGTGAAGTGATGCAGTCGGTAGCATACTTCTCAATCGGCACCCACAAAGATTTCACAAAATATACAATATTTGATTCGTGCGTCCCACAAAAAATGAAAAGTGGAAGATTTTCTGAACCGTTGGTTGTAGACCCAGTTTCAATTGCAAAAATGCTTTAAATAAGATAGGAAGTTATGAAATAGTGATTTAAATGCTGCAGAAAGCCGCATTTATGGAGAAAGTTATGAAAATTAACTTTTTATTACTGCCCCTTTATCAAAAAATCTGATGTGGGCAACACATGACTTTTCTTATATAATGCAATGAATTTACTACTTTCACAGTTAAAAGGAAATGTTATTCTTATAGTAGATACTTATATTCCTTCTTTGATATTGAATTTTCTTCAATTAGTCGTCAATTTCATTGATTTAGCGTCAGTTTTATCTATTTGGCGAGATTTTCGTTAATTTGGCAACATTTAAGAAGTCACCAAGTTGGCGACATTCCGCCAGAATTGGCGCCAAAATCTCTCGCCAAGCGTTATAGACGGAGAAATAAGATATTCTTATTCCGGATAAATGACTATTTCCGGTACTAAGAATTCCGGTTCGCGGTCTTTTTCGCTGATTAGAATTGAAACTGTAAATCTATTTATATATGCAGTTTGTGTGGATGTGTGCGTTCACAGAAGCACACACGCATACGCAAATATATTTTCAAAAATGTTGGAAATCAGTTCATTTCTTAAAATTCACTTTTGTGTGAAAGCCTCTAATTAGAAGATTTTAGGTTACCCAATAGTACAAGAGAACAAAAATATTTTACTGCGGAATTCAACAACATCCTACTTAACACATTGTGTACATGTATCATTTATTACTTTTCTTATATACATAATGTATAAGGAAAGTCTTGTGACGGGTCGAAAATTCGAATTCGAGTTTTCGACGGAAGAGCACGTTTCAAGCATCCCTGATCACGAATCAAACATTTTTGAAGTGATGTCTGTGTGTGTGTGTCCAGTGAGTCAGTGGAGACGATAACTGACGAACGAATGGACCGATTCGAAGCAAATTTGGCACAAAAATCACAATCCGTAAACACTGGAAGCCTATTGTTTCTATATGCAATCGAAGGTTCAGAACCACCCCTAAATTTTCGAATGAAATTTTGAAAAAGTCGTCAAAAAATCAAAACTGTTAATAAAGTTACGCAAATAGACATTTCTTATGTAATTTTTCATTAGAAAACGATTAACATAAATTTTGGAACGCTAACATGAACCGTTCTCGAGAAATTGCACATTTTTCAAAAAAATTATCAAACAGTCATATAAAATAGAAAAAAAATATTTCCTACTGAAAAACATGTTCACTTTTCATATGTAATATCATGTGATAAATTAGTTGACATCATTCTCGTGGATCTAGCTCGTTCCATTCATGAAAAAAGATACTTTGAGTAATACATTTGTATTTGAATGCCAATAGTCATTTATCTGCTGTAAGAATAACTTATTTCTTCGTCCATAACGCTTGGCGAGATTTTGGCGACGAAATTGGCGGAATGTCGCCAACTTTGCGACTTTTTGAAATGTTGCCAAATTAACGAAAATCTCGCCAAATGGATGAAAATGACGCTAAATCAATGAAAATGACGACTAATTGGCGAAAATTCAATATCTTGAAAAGAATATTAGTATTTACTATAAGAAAAACCTATTTTTTTTACTGTAAAAGTACATTCATTACATTACATAAGGAAAGTCATGTGTTGCCCACATCAGATTTTTTTTAAATAAGACACACACCATTCTGCATGTGTGTTATTTGGGATTTTGCAAAATTTGAAAGGATTTACGAGAATAAATTTAGCTAGTTAATTTTGAGAATATTTGGGACAGGGAACTTATTTTTAAAGTCAGAATTGTAACAAAATTGTAGACAGTGCAATGACATGATCAAGGGCATATCCTTAGAGATCACAATTCTTGACCCTCTTTGAAATTCATGCAATTCTAGTATTTAAGTTGAATATAGTAAACACTAATGAGCAATGTTTAAAATACATGTAATTGATACTCCTGAATAGCTGACACCTCTATTTAACAGATATTTTAGAAACGTTCAGTCCCAAAAAGTATATATTTTTCTGTGTATTTATATAAGAATAGTAAGTCATCCAAATAAGGAACAATCATTTTGGCCGTTAAAAACGGACTTGCTAAAAGGGGTTTATAATGCGTAAATATGCACTTCAGTCATGACTTTAAAATGTGCAATTGAATCATAATTTAATTTTTAATAAGAAATAAAAATAATTAATTAGTGGTAAACTCGAAGATAGTTATTAAACTATTTTTGAAGTACAGTAAAATAGGCAGCGAAATACTGTAACGTATGTATAATGGTTTAAGAAATTGGAATTCGCTAATATAATTCAGTGCTATTTCCCAAAATGGTGTAAGTATACTTATGTTTTATTCAGAAAACTCACAGGATAAACAAACTAAGCCTGAAAGTTGTCATGAAATTGTACAAATGAAGCTTTCACAAATTATTAATAAAATATAAAGTATGCATTTCGGCATATTGGAAGTATAAATTCTTCAGTTGCTATCTTCATAACATTTTTTTCCCTGCAACACATGGTAATGTATAGGGAAAGTATTGGAATCATGCCGAAAATCGCAAATCGAGTTTTCGACGGATCTAAACGTTTCGAAACCTCTAGAATACGAAAAAACCATTTTTAGCGTGACGTCTGTGTGAGTGTCTGTGTGTCTGTGTGACGGCCTGTCTGTCTGTGCAGATTTTGTATCCCCTCTAACTAAAAAACTAATCGACCGAATTTCAAAAAATTGGTAGGTAAGTCACTTGTGGGCGAGTCTGGCACTGATTAGTTTTGGGTACGATTCGGGATAAAAGAACCCGCCTTTTTTTGCGAAATGACCCGCAAAAGCTTGTATCCACTCTAGCTGAAAATCTAATGGACCGAATTTTACAAAATTTGGTAGATAAGTCGCTTATGGGTCACCCTGGTGCTGATTAAATTTTGGCACTATTCGGAGAAAAATAACCTGCCTTCTATTGCAAAATGGCTCGCAAAAATCGACAAAATCTAAAATAAAGAAGTACGTATGCTCAAATATATCCATTAAATGCTCGTTTAATACGTAATTTTTAACGAAGAAAAGAATAAGGCCAACCCCATTACACTAGGACTAGCCGTTCTTGAGATATTTTAGTCTTTTCGTATTTTCTCTACGCCATCTTTGAAAATAAGACCAGTTATCAAATGAGAACGAAAATTAAATTAAAAGTGAATAAAATTTAATTAAAATAAAGAGAAGGTGAATATAAGTCTGCAGGGAAAGTCATGTGCTGTCCACATCAGATTTTTACTTTCCTTATATACATAATGTATAAGGAAAGTATTGTGACGGGGCCGAAAATTCGAATTCGAGTTTTCGACGGAAGAGCACATTTCAAGCATCCCTGATCACGAATCGAACATTTTTGAGGTGATGTGTGTGTGTGTATGTGAAAATATGTGTGCGTGTGAGTGTCAGTGAGCCTGTGGAGACAATATCTCAACAACGAATGTAGCGATTTGAATGAAATTTGGTACAAAAATCACAATCCGTGAATACTGGAAGCCTATTGGTTTTAAATGCAATCAAATGTTCAGAACCCCCCTCAATTTTCGAGTGAAATTTTGAAAAAATCATCGACAAATCAAAACCTTTAATAAAGTTACGCAAATAGACATTTCTTATGTAATTTTTTCTTAGAAAGCGAGTATGCACCATTTTCGAGATATTGCACATTTTTCAAATAAATTTATCAAAAATTCCATAAATTAAAAAAAATATATTAACTTTTGAGAAACATGTTCACTTTTTATATGTGATATCATGCGATAAATTTGGTGACATTATTGTCGAGATTCTAGCTCGTTCCATCCATGAAAAAATATACTTTGAGTAATACATTTTTATCTGAACGCCAATAGTCATTGTTATAAGAATAATTTATTTCTCTGTCCATAACGATTGGCGAGATTTTGGCAACAAAGTAGGCGGAATGTCGCCAACTTGGCGACTTTTTAAAATGTGGCCAAGTTAACGGAAATCTCGTCAAATGGATAAAAATGGCACTACATCAATGAAAATGACGACTAATTGAAGAAAATTCAATATCTTGGAAAGAATATAAGTATCTACTATAAGAATCACATTTTTTTAACTGTAAAAGTAGTATATTCATTGCATTATATAAGGAAAGTCATGTGCTTCCCATATCAGATTTTTTTTTCTAGCAACGCCAGTGAGTATGTGACAGCAATTTTTACTTTTCCGACATACATAGTATAATGTATGGGGAAACTATTGCGACGGGGCCGAAAATTTAAATTCGAGTTTTCGATGGAAGAGCACGTTTTAAGCATTCCTGAATTAGAATCAAACGTTTTTGATGTGATGTCTGTGTGTGTGCGTGATATGGAAGTGGTATCTGCGGAAGTGATATCTCACGAACGAATTGTCATTTTGCAAAAAGTCGGTTCATATATTACAGCCAGTGAATACTGGACTCTTATTGATTTAAAATGCACCTGAATGTTTCAAATATACTCGCCCCCCCCCCTCAATTTCGAATGGATTTTTCAATTCCGAAAACATGGTGCGGTAAATCTTGTACACCATTATTTAGTCGCAAAAGAAGTCAAGTCATTGCATCATGTAAGAAAATCTGATGTGGGCACCATATGAGTTTCCTTATATAATGCAATGAATTTACTACTTTTACAATAAAAAAAATCTGATGTGGGCAGCATATGACTTTCCCTGCAGACTTATATTATCGTTCTCTATATTTTAATTAAATTTATTTCACTTTTAATTCAATTTTCGTTCTCATTCGGTAACCGGGCTTATTTTTAGAGGTGGCGTAGGGAAAGTACAAAAACTAAAATATCTCGAGAACGGATAGACCAAGTATAATGGGGTTGGTCTTATTATTTTCGTCGTTAAAAGTTGCGTATTAAACGAGCATTTAATGGAAATATTTGAGTATACCTAGTTCTTTAGTATAGATTTTGACGATTTTTGCAGGCCATTTTGCAAAAAAAGGCAGGTTATTTTTTTCCGAATCATACCGAAATCTAATCAGCACCAGGTAACGACTCATCTACCGAATTTTGTAAAATTCGGTCCAGTAGTTTTTCAGTTAGAGTGGATACAAGCATTTGCGGGCCATTTCGCAAAACAAAAAGCGGGTTCTTTTATTCCAAATAGTATCCAAGACTTATCAGCACCAGACTCGCTCACAAGTGACTTACCTACCAAATTTTGTGAAATTTGGTTCATTAGTTTTTTAGTTAGAGTGGATACAAAATCTGCACAGACAGACACACAGACAGACAGACACATACACAGACGTCACGCTAAAAATGGTTTTTTCGTATTCTGGAGGTCTTGAAACGTGTAGATCCGTCGAAAACTCGAGTTGCGATTTTCGACATGACTCCAATACTTTCCGTATACATTACCATGTATTGCAGGGAAAGTAAAATAGATTATTTTTACATTAGTGCTTTCCAAGATATTGAATTTTCGTCAATGTGTCGTCATTTTCTATGTCGTCATCATCAATGAGTCGTCATTGATTTCGCGTCATTTTTATCTATTTGTCGAGTTTTTCGTTAATTTAGCAACATTTAAAAAGTCGCCAAGTTGACGACATTCCTCCAAATTCGTCGCCAAAATCTCGCCAAGCGTTATGGACGAAGAAATAAGTTGTTATTACAGCAGATAAATGACTATTGCGTTCAAATACTTACTTTCACAATACTACTGTTAAGCACAATTACCTTAAATGCTATTCTATCTATAAATTTGTTGATCTATATAATACCTATTGTACTCATATTGATATATTTAATTTGACTCCTGCTTGTTTTTAAAAAGTCTATTTGAATGCGCTTGACATGTATACGATTTAGTATTCTTGTATTTTATATTCTGTTCTTTTTGTTTTGGTGTGGCTACTGTAACTGGATTTCATCTGTAGTTGCCACATAAATTGATTAAAATAAAATAAAATAAAATTGATTAAAATAAAATTATGTCCCTAGGGGGCCAAGTTACCCCCAGGAGGTACATTGTCAAGTATGGTAACTAATCGAATGATTTTTTCAAGCCCTTTAATGTGAAGGGAAACACACTATAGTTGTAACTATTTGGATCTATGATACCGATTTTTAAAATTTTTCTTGTAAAATTTGAAAAAAAATCTGATATGAGACATTCAATTTGAGCTACACTCAAATTATTTTAGAAATTTTTGCATCTAAACTTTATTTGTGACAGGCATAAACCGCCCTTATTAAATGAGGGAGATGAAATGTGGCGTATAGTTCTTCTCCGCGCTATTAGTGCTTCTCCGCGCTATTAGTGCTTCTCCGCGCTCTAATACATAGAACAAGAACTCCGCCTTGTCATAAAAAATTCAAGGGCCGCCTTTGAACGTTATCAGGTGCATTAAATCTTTATCAGTTACCTTTTACGGAAGTGTGTCCTTTTGATTTGCTTTCATCAAGAAGCCATGATACCACTAAGTAAAGAGCACCCCCCCACCTCGATTAGGGACCTCAAAGGGCCCTCTGATGAAATGATTATAAATAATAGACCTTTGTTGGATATGCACAATATTTCTTGTATTTGCTTATAATTAAAATCTTTGAATGAACGCGATACATTTGGTTAACTTGGCGAATAATCCTGTTAAATGTCATCAACCTGGCGATATTTAGCCCCAGATTAACGAAAATATTATCCACGTTACAAAATTAACGCCAACTCACAAAATGATGACAAATTGATGAATTAATTATTAAAATATTTTAATTTATGGACTATATTGCTTATTGAGGATGCTAGCAATATTCATAATCGTTAATTAAGAGTTGAGTGAATTATAAGTTAAATGAGTTCAAAATAGTTTTACATGTTGTTAAAGCGTCAAATGTACAATTCAACGTTATAAACATTGTGCCGTGGATCTTTTAACTATCCTTATATACATAGTTTAATGTATAGGAAAAGTATTGTGACAAGGTCGAAAATTCGTATTCGAGTTTTCTTCCAGCGTACTGGAACTCGAATCAAATTATTTTGGTGTAATATATATGTGCGTGTGTGTGTATGTGTGTGTGTATGTGTGTCCGTGAACAAATGGACATGATATTTCACGAACGTGTCAAGCGTTTCAAATAAAAAAAAAATCTGCTGTAGGCAGCAACATGACTTTCCTTATATAATGCAATGAATTTACTACTTTTATAGTAAAAGAAAATAGGTTATTCTTATAGGGAATACTTATATTCTTTCCAAGATATTGACATTTCGTCAATTAGTCGTCATTTCCATTGATTTAGCGTCATTTTTATCCATTTGGCCAGATTTTCATTAATTTGGCAACATTTTTGCCAATTTGGCGATATTCCGCCAAAATCTCGCCAAGCGTTATGGACGGAGAAATAAGTTATTCTTATAGCAGATTGCCGTTCAAATATAAAAGTATTACTCAAAGTATATTTTCTCGTGAATGGAACGAGCTAGATCCACGAGAATGATGTCAACCAATTTATCGCATAATATTACATATGAAAAGTGAACATTTTTCTCAATAGTTAATATATATATTTTTTTAATTTATGGGATTTTTTTATAAATTTATTTTAAAAATGTGCAATATCTCGAGAACGGTTCATGATAGCGTTCTAATGTTGATGCCAATCGTTTTCTAAGGAAAGGTTAAATAAGAAATATCTATTTGCGTAACTTTATTGAAGGTTTTAAATTTTTGACGAATTTCTCAAAATTTCACTCGAAAATTTAGGGGGATTCTGAACATTCGATTGTGTATTAAAACAATAGACTTCCTGTATTCACGAATTATGATTTTTGTACCAAATTTCACTCGAATCGCTCCATTTGTTCGTGAGATATCGTCTCCACAGACTCACTGTCACACACACACACACACACACACACAGAGACACACAGACAGACATCACCTCAAAAATGTTCGATTCGTGATCAGGGAGCTTGAAATGCGCTCTCCCGTCGAAAACTCGACTTCGAATTTTCGCCCCCGTCACAATACTTTCCTCTTATACATTATATGTATATAAGGAAAGTAATTAATAAAATGGTTACAGTCAATGAATACTGGGACCACAGTGATTTTAAACGCAGTTAAATGTTCCGAAAACACCCACACCTCTCCTTCAATTTTCGAACTACTTTTTGAATGAAATCATTCAAAAATTAGGACGTTCAATAATGTTAAGTAATCATATCACCTGCAGTTTTTATTGGAAAACGAATGATGCAAACTTTAAAACGCCAGCAGGCACCGTTCTCGACATATTGCTCGTTTTTCAAATAAATTTAACAAAAGAATTTCATAATGTGCGTAATAACTAATATGTTCAGTTTGCATGTGCTTTATTACGCAACAAATCTCTTAGCATTATTCTCGTTGATCTATAGTTTCTCTTATTCATGAGAGCAAATACTTTTTATAATAGTTTTGTATTTTTAAGTCAATGTATTCGCGAATGAAAGTTAATTTCACTGCATATTGATAAAATGTCAATTGCGTTATAATGAGAATGTTACTCTTGAGTACCAATAAGTTATTCTGTTTGAACTATTAAATTACCAAAAAGCGCCCAATTTAGGTGTACCCGATCTTCACTCAATTCCAGTCGTTAGTATCATCCCATACATATCACTTTCACATGAAGTATTATGCAACAAATCTGTTAAAACCAATCTCGGGGATCTAACACTTTCCAATCACAAGAGAAGATACTTTTTGTAATACATTTATATTTTGACACTCAAGAATTCGCTAATAATTACTTGTTTAACAGGATATTGATTAAATGGAAAATGCCTTTTGATAAGATTTTTCACGTAAGTCATACTGTTTGAACTCAGGGTCACCAAAAGCGTCCAATTCCCGTAGTATTAATCAATGTGAGAAAACTGTGCTATGGATCTTATGCACCATTATTTCGCTGCATTTCAGTCATTGCATTATGCAGAGAAAGTCATGTGCTGCCCACATCAGATTTTAACTTTCTTATATTATGTAATATAGCATAAAGAAAGTATTGTTTTCACGAAAATTTTCGAATTAGAGTTTTTGATGCCAATATATGTTTAAAGACATCCTGATCACGTTTTGACTATTTTTGGAGTGATGTTTGTGGTCGATTTCGTGTGTTCTCTCCCCTCCCCGGAGGGGGACTAATAATATCACGAGCACAAAAATAGTATTGATGTAAAATTAAAAAAACTGATGTGGGCAGCACATGACTTTCCTTATATAATGCAATGTATTTACTACTTTTACAGTAAAAACAAAATAGGTTATTCTTATAGTGGATACTTATATTTTTTCCAAGATAATGAATTTTCGTTAAATAGTCGTTATTTTCATTGATTTGGCATCATTTTTTATCCATTTGGCGAGATTTTGTTTGATTTAGTAATTTGGTAACATTTAAAAAAGTCGCCAAGTTGGCAACATTCCACCAAATTCGTCGCCAAAATCTCGCCAAACGTTATGGACGGATAAATAATTTATTCTTATAGTAGATGAATGACTACAACGTTCAAATACGAAAGTATTACTCAAAGAATCTTTTTTCATGAATGGAACGAGCTGGATCCACGAGAATGATGTCACCCAATTTATCGCAAGATATTATATATGAAAAGTGAACATGTTTCTCAATAGGAAATATTTTTTCTATTTAAGATAATTTTTTGATATTTTTTTTAAATATGCCATATCTCAAGAACGGTTCATGCTAGCGTTCTAAAATTTATGTTAATCGTTTTCGAATGAAAAATTACATAAGAAATGTATATTTGTGTAACTTTATTAGAGATTTTGATTTTTTGATGATTTTTTCAAAATTTCAGTCGAAAATTTAGGGAGCTTCTGGACAGTCGATTGCGTAAAAAAACAATAGGCTTCCAGTATTCATGGATTGTAATTTTTGTATCAAATTTCGTTAAAATCGGTCCATTCGTTCGTCAGTTATCGTCTCCACAAACTCACTGATACTCATACACACTCACATCACATCAAAAATGTTCAATTAGTGATCAGAGATGCTTGAAACGTGCTCTCCCGTCAAAAATTCGAATTCGAATTTTCGACCCCGTCCCAATACTTTCCTTATACATTATTGTATATAAGGAAAGTAATATGAGTTAAATATATTCGAAATATATTTATCTGTATTCTTTTAAACTTGCAGTGTCGGTAAATGCCAGATAAACGTATGCTTGACTGAAATACTACATGTCACATATAATCTACAAATATAACCAAATATCTGTTATAATCCCCATGTAATTCAAATGTAAATTTAAAAGTTTTCTCATCAATAACTGTTTTAGTTTCAATTTGTTGATACATATATTAATCATACATTTTTTACATATTTGATAACCTAGTCTTTTTATATAAAAAACAAATACTAATCATCATATAAATAGAAATCTAAAAAAAAGAGAAATAGAAATTTGTAAAGTAAACCCCAAAATCACTCTTGGTAGCTGATTCAATTACCTCTGTTAATATAGATAATTAATTTTAAGCAACTGGGACTCTTATATTAAAAAGACAAGTTACATAAAATTAAATGATGATATTTGGGAAATTAAATTTCAATTTTATATTAGAAAACATAATATTAATTCTGGATATAAAAGCAAATGCACCTATAATATACTGTTTACATTTTTTAGATTGGTTATTTTTCATCAAAAGTCACCTATGTCACTAGAATGCAATAAGCACAATAAAAATGGAAGTTTAGCATGCTAAACACATTTATTTGTTTTTAATTGCAACATAGCAAACATTTTTTACTAATTAGACATTTAAACTGCTATTAAAATTGTACAAAGAAAGAGTTTAAGAGATCTTACTAGGTGAAAATTCAACAGCATAATCCCGCCAAAGCTCTTTCCTTCGAGTTGTAACTTCCTCATAAGAGTACCGCTTTAGCATTCTATTATTGTAATGATCTGCTTCCATTATTAGATCTGCTGATAAATTAGATCTCTTTCCATTTCTGTTGACCAGGACATGTTATTGGCCATGTTGGGCGCCATTGAAAGAACTCCAGAACACGTGACCGATTAACCGATGACGTTTGCAATCTGCTGACTTCTGATTGGTTGATTTCGTAAAGCAGAGTAATGGGCTCTTTTCATATCTGCAAGTTCCGAAGTTTTTCAGATGGCGGAGCATATCTGATTTTGTAATCTATGTCAAAATCTATCGGCGACTGGAGTTTGTTCTTACCAGTGGATCTTCGAACCCTGCCCGGTGAATGGTTCTTTTGAGAAAGTCACCGTGGCTGGGACCAGGTGGAATTGAGATTTGAACCTGAAGCCCATTATTAACCACCATAAAGCTCGGGCTTGTTGAAATGAATCTCTCTTCTAACCTGTCCGTACTATCCGTCCTGACCCTCCCCCCCCCTCCACAGTAGCTTTTTACAGTTTTCCCATGTTAACTTATGGAAAATAGTTGTTAACCTCTAATTTAATTAGTTTGTGAAATTTTTAATGCTGTATTTTAAGCACATATGCCAAATTAAAAAATTAATTAATCTTTCTGGAAATATTAAAAGTACTTTTAATTATTTTACCTTTGTAAAACAGTGGGAAGCAAACGATTCTAAGGTTCTTAAATATCTTCCATAGGTTAACATGGAAAAAATGAAACTAACAGCTGGTGAGAACATATCCTCTTAAGTCTTGTCTACATTTTTCATGTATGGTTGCCTCTAGATTTTTTGTGAAAAGTCGTTTACTGTCAGTGTAAGAAGACCCCTTGCACTGACAAAGGGGATCCAGTGTATCCCCGAAACAGCTGTATGCTGCATTATTGTGTTATTTCTGCTTTAACAGGTTGCTCAAGTTTTTTTTTTAAATAAACAAATATTTGAACCGTATTTTGAAAATTATAAGTTTTTGTCCCCTGAATCCGATTGGCCGATTCTTGTCTAACTGTAAATTTTGTCAAGTACATTTTCAAAATTTATAACTTTATTGCTTAGTTACATTGATTCCTTGAAGAAAGCAGACATATGTCCCTTATATGTCAGGTACGTGTCAACAGGCCTTGCTTGCTTCATGGAAATATTGTAAGTTAATTTCTCACAAAAAGCAGTTTTATTTATTGTGATTATTGTCCAATGTTTCAATTTTTTCAGATTTATATTATCGGAATATATTAAGAATAATAAACGCACAGTCTCTTAACAAGTCATTATTTGGTATCAAGTTTAATCAGTGGCTAATCTATATAAATAAAAATGAAAATCTGTCTGTCTGTCTGTCTGTCTGTCTGTCTGTCTGTCTGTCTGTCTGTTTGTCACACCATCACGGGAGAACGGCTGAACCGAATTTGATGAAATTTTGTGGGTAGCCCAGAAATAGTCCTACTTAAAATTATATCTGTGTTTTGAGTTTCTACGACCAGTGGTTCTCGAGATATTAGTAAAAAACGAAATTTTCGTTTGTCTCATCATCACGGAAAAACGGCTGAACCGAATTTAATGAAATTTGGTGAATAGCCTTGAAATATCCCCCCATAAATTTTGTCCAAGTTTCGAGTTTCTAAGACCTGGGGTTGTCGAGATATTAATGAAAAACGGAACTTTTTCTTAGGAGTTCTACTCCCTAACTCCGTGGTTTATCCAAACGAAAAGCTTGAAAATCGTTTGAAAGTGAATTAAAATTTAATCTCTGAGTTTGATGGGAGATTTTTTGCGTTAATTAGTCACTTTCTGAAAACATGAATTGTTTGAAACATGATTTAAAGGGGAAATCTATCTCCATGGTTCATGGTTTATTTAAAACAAGCTTTTACGGAACAATGAGAAGTATAGAGAAATCAAAATCGTTATTTAATTTCGCAGTTTATGTTATAAGACATGAAATATTTAACATGTTATAAGATTCTATCTTATATCATGTTACTCAGAAACGCAATTAAATTAAATCTGTCTGTTAATTTTAATAATTATTTTTTCGATTTGAATAATAAATAAATGGATATAAAAATATATTTTAGAAAAGAACGATTTGATTTTTCTCATAGCATTTTTGACTGGATAATATCAATTACGGTCTTCAGGTTTAAAAATTATTATTATTTATATTTTCGGGGATTATTGATTCAAGGATTATTGATATTTTCAAGTTATTATGCAATTATTTTATTATGTCAAAAATTGTTTAAACTCATATATTGTATGTTGTACGAATCTTCTACAAATACACGTGTATATCTTTTAATCTACGAGAATATAAGTAGTACAGGTATATTGACATATGTTTTGATATATATTGGCATATATTGGAATCAATTACGACCTTCTGGTATAAAGAGTACGGATATTATTGATGTTTTCAATTTATTACGTCATCTCTTTTATTTTGGCAAATATTTTTGAGACGCATATTGTAATACGGGTAATCTTCTACTAACACATTGGCATATTTTCTGATCTGCGACAATATAATTAGTACGGGGTTGCATATATTCATTCAATTCCTATTTTTTCTTCTGTAAATTTGCTTACAAAAGGGGGCAGGATGTTTTATTCTTCAGATCTGATCGTGAAGATAATTTTGCATAGTGAGAACATATATTCTTAAACTTCTCTTTAGGAGCAATAAATTTAATATTTTAACAGAATTTGCACATGATTGCGAACTTTAAGTTTCTTTAAATTATACACTCCGTACGAATAACGGGTGTGCTGTTAGTGGTTAATAAATTTTAACATTTTAGGAGGATATATCATGTTGCTCGGCATCGCAATTAAATTAAATGTGTTTGTTAATGTTTTTATTATTTTTTTTCGATTTAAATAATAAATAAATGGATAAATGGATATAAAAGTATATCTTATGAATGGACGGTTTGATTTTTCTTTTAATTATATTAATTGCTGACTGCGTACATCAATTTCATTTATTTTGGCAAAGAGTTTTCAAGCTTATATCGTATTTAGCTACTAAACTCATATATTGTGTTTAGCCAATAAATTCATATAGCCGATTGTTGAAACAGAAAAAGAGTAGAGCGGATATATCTTCTAATACAATTGTAGTGTTTTCATTTAGTATATTGAAACGGGATAAGAATGTTTCATTCAGATCTGCAAATTCAAAGCTACGAATTTGGAGGAATATCGCTAATTTGACAACTTTTCTTAAACTTTGCCAAATTGACGGAAATGTCGCCAAATTGATATAAACGACACACAAACAGCTGCCATAAACCTTCGGGTTGGTCGTGTGGCTTGGGTCTTCTACATATCAATGAAATTTTTTTTTGTTTTGTTAGAAGAGAGTACTGAAATGATGTTTGGTTAGCATTTCTCTGTCAGACCAACCATCCTACTTAGTAATACATTTAGCGAATTTTTAAAATGTCACCAAATTGATAAAAATGTTTTCAAATCTATAAAAATATCTTGAAATTGATAAAATTGCGCTACATAAATGATATTAATTGTTTTTTGTTAGGGGATAGTATTGTGATGATATTTCGTCAATTTGTCGCAAAGTGGAACTGTCAGTTCTACAGTCCCACTTGGCGATAAATTTGGCGATTTTTTAAAATGTCTCTAATTTGACGAAACTGTCGCCAAATGTTCCATAGAAATATAACTATTTAGACGATATTTTTTCTACCAATTTATTTGAAGCAAATGATATCATGTCGCTTAGCAACGGATTTAAATCCAATGTGTTTATGCGGCAGACGATTTTTATTAAATCCTTTCCGATTTGAATAATGAAGATATGTATATAAAATAAATTTCATTGCTATTTCATTTTGGACTGGATAATATCAATTATACTCTTCAGGTTTAAACATTATTATTATTGATATTTTCCGGAATTATTGATTCAGGGATTATTGATATTTTTAAGTTATTACGCCATTGTTTTATTGCGGCAAAAATTGCTGACACACGCATATTGTACGTTGTACGAGTAATCTTCTAGGAATGCACGGGTATATCTTCTAACCTACGAGAATATAAGTAGTACAGGTATATTGGCATATATTTTGACATATATTGGCATATATATTGGAATCAAGTACAGTCTTCTGGTATGAAGATTAAGGGGATTAATTATATATTCAATTTATTACGTCGTCTGTTGTAAGTAGTAAGAATAGGGGCGTTCACCAACGATGGCGGTATGTGCGGTATGCGGTATGCGGTAGGCTGCCATCTTGGATTTTCGTAATCCTGGACGGGGGTGTAAAAGGGGGGGGAAATGAAAAAAGGTGGGGGTAAAAATTTTGGAGAAACTTTTTTGTCGGGTGGCAACGATGTCGTAGTCTTGTACGAGGGGTTGAGGGGGAAATAAATTTTTTGAATGATATTTTTTATAAGTATAGGAGAAACTTTTTTCGAGGTGGCAACACCAACGGTGGCGGTATGGACCATCAGTGCCCTCTAGCGGCGAAAAGTGAAATTAAAATTGGAACTTAGAAATATTTTTCTGCTTCGGTTGCCATAGCAACACCTGTGGGGGAGAAACTTTTTTAGGGGTGGCAACACCAACGGTGGCGGTATGGACCATCAGTGCCCTCTAGCGTCTAAAAGCGGAATTATCGAGGATGGAACTTCAGATTTTTTTCTAAGTACAGAAGAAACTTTTTTCAGGTTGGCAACACCAACGGTGGCGGTATGGAACCATCAGCGCCCCCTAGCGGCGAAAAGGAGAATTAAAACTTGGGATTTTTCTGATAGTTGGGATTTTTTTTTTTCTTTTTCTAAATGAATTAATTAAGTACGAAATATTCGCATTTTTTTTTCTTTTTTCTAAATGAATTAAAGGCGTTAATGAGGATAATTAAATAAAGTAATTAAGTAATGAATATCCGCATGCTAGGAGCGTGCCAATATCCCTCCGCCAAGGACATGTTAAGGGTATACCAAGGGTGTACCAAAGGGATATGCTGAAGGCATGCTAAGGTCATATCAATCCCCCTCCGCCTAAGAAAAGAGTGCTTGCCCTATATCGCGGTTACGAACTTAACTGCGAGAATCTCGTAGGGTGTAGGTGTATGTCAAGAGCATCGAACATGAATTTTAAGAATGTGCCGCTTTTTGCGTTTTTTTCACAAAAAGTTTTCAAAACGTTAAAAAAACAACAAAAATGTGTGTTTTTTCAACAAGTTGAAGTTTTGGAGTTGTCGGATTTCTCTATGGGAATTAACATGGGTTTTCACACTTTTGCGAATTTTTTAGAAAAAAAATGTGGTTTTTTGCAAAAATGCGGCCAAAAATGTGTTTTTTGCAAAACGCGGAATCGGCCGATTTTTTTCAAACTGTCGGATTTCTCTATGGGAATTAACATAGGTTTTCACACTTTTGCAATTTTTTGAAAGAAAATGTGCGTTTTTGCAAAAATGCGGCCAAAAAAGCGTGTTTTTAGAGTAGCAGAATCTCGGGAATCTCGGGAATCTCGAGAATCTCGGGAATCTCGAGAATCTCGGGAATCTCGGGAATCTCGAGAATCTCGGGAATCTCGGGAATTGAGTGTATAGGAGGGGTGTGTTTCTCCAATAATTCGAGTCTTGGGATTCAAAGAGGTCGGTCAGGATGAAGCGAGTTAGATTTCGTGAGGAGGTATGCATTATAGAGGTACCCAAAGATGAAGATCGCAAGGGATTCTGGGAAATTGACGCCCAGCGTTTCAGAGAGCGCATTTTAAGATTTGGCGTTATTTTTAAATCTGTATATAAAAGAGGCGAGAAGAGCGATTAAGTTTATTTAAAGTCATGTCTTCGAGAGAGGAGGTTATTGTGACGTGTGTCTATCTGATAACTGTTTTAATAGTATACATTACAACGGAAGTTTTGATTGATTTAAATATACCAAGGGATTTTATTCTGCATTTAAACGAATCTGTGAATATTTCCATGTTGGAATGATGGACGGAACCTATCAAGACCCCAAGCACCCCGCAAGTTTCGGTGGAGTGGATAGCATATATCGTGCTCTTCAAGGAAAAGTACCCAAGAAGGAAATTCAGAATTGGCTACAAGGTGTGGATGCCTATACATTACACAAGCCAGTTCAGCGGAAATTTAAAACCAACCGTGTTATAGTGTATTCTATAGATCAGCAATGGCAAGCCGATTTAGCTGATATGTCAACGCTCAGTCGACAGAATGATGGATTTCGCTACATCTTAACATGCATTGATATTTTATCCAAGTATGCATGGGCTATACCCCTGAAGCACAAGAGAGGGGTAGATATCGTGAACGCCTTTCAGACTATATTTAAAGAGCGCATTCCAAAATCTCTGCAGACGGATCAAGGTACAGAATTTAAGAATCAGAAATTTCAAAAATTACTTAAAGAACATCATATCAGGTTTTTTACAACGTTTAACACCACAAAAGCATCTGTTGTTGAGAGGTTTAACAGAACCCTTAAGACCAAAATGTGGAAATACTTTACCAATCAGAATACTTATCGCTATTTGGATGTATTGGACTCGCTGATGGATAGCTATAATCATACCTATCACTCCAGCATTAAGCAAGCCCCTGTGAATGTGAATTCGGACAATGAACAAGAAGTGTGGTTTACGCTCTATGGTAACCTGCCTAAGGGTGTATCCAAATGTATTTTAAATGCGGGGGACACTGTGCGAGTATCCAAGATTAAAATGACCTTTGAGAAGGGGTATGAAACAAATTGGTCGGAAGAATTATTTAAAGTGACAGAATGTGTGAAACGAGAACCTGCTGTATACAGAATCCAAGATTTACTAGGAGAACCCATACAAGGTACCTTTTACCTGCAAGAACTACAAAAAGTGAGAATGAAAGAGGAATTCCCCATTGAAAAAGTGTTAAAGAAACGTTTCAAGAAGAATAATATGGAATACTTTGTAAAATACCGAGGTTATCCCCACAAGTTTAATCAGTGGATACCTGCCTCTGATTTATCCGCCCTATAAAAGCAAGGGACGCCTGTTTCTGAAATCAGTTGATACGATGAGTTTCTACGTGACACTTCCTAGTGATAGCTCGATGAGCTACTTTCCTGAGAATAAAATTTCACATTTTATTACGAGATTACCCACCCCTATAGAGCTAAAGGGAAGCTGGGAGATTGGAATTACAGAGTTTTTATACCCCCATACGTGGATGAATATAACTACCGAGAACAATTTTATTGGATTTGATCTAGGAGATGGTAAAACGCTTGTACGTAGAATACCAGCGGGATATTACGAAACCATCCCAGACATTTTGAAAGCTATTTTTATCAAAGACCACCAAAACAAGATCTCCTTTCATTATAATCCTGTTACGAAATGAGTACGCATCAAAGTAAAGAACAAAGCAAGAGTGATTTTAGACAAAGGAATGGCCCAAGTACTGGGTTTTAATCCCATGGTGATTGAATCGGACTCTCATTTAGAAACCAGTGTGGAAGGACCCTACGTTGCAGATGTGAACGCTCATTATCATGTACTGTTTGTGTATTCCGACATTGTAGAACCCCAAATTGTGGGAGATGTACTAGCACCCCTTTTACGCATAGTGAAAGTGGCCGGAAACGACGGTGAATTGGTTTCTCTAACATTCGACCGCCCCCACTATTTACCTGTGAGTAGAAAGATGATTGACACTTTGGAAATCGTTATAAGGACGCACACAGGAGAACTCACGCCATTTGAACGCGGACGCTCGTACGTGAAGCTACACTTTCGTCAAAAGTATCTCTCATGATGTATGTGCCTTATGAATGTTGCCAGAAATCTTTTGAAGACTACTATCTTCAGCAAACCGGTAATGGATTGGATTATTATCAAGGATCTGCATTTCAAAAAGGATATGGATTTGGAAGTTTGTTTCGTTCCTTTTTTAGAGCGGCTGTACCCATTCTAAAATCGGGTGCCAAAGCCGTGGGAAAGCAAATATGGCAGAGTGGACTCAATGTGATGGGAGATGTATCCAGAGGAGAAGATTTAAAAGTGGCAGCCAAACGCCATTTAAGAGAAGCAGGTCGTAATTTAACAGACAAGGCTGCAACCCAGATGAAGACTATGATTGGTTCTGGAAAAAGCAATAAAAAGAGGAAGCGATCCGAGAATCACTTCATTCCCACTTCAGCAAAGAAAGCGAGAACACGAGATATTTTCTCCTAAAGATGTCTATCCATAAAGATTCTTCACCCTGTACCAAGAGCGAATTGGATTTATTCGTGACCCCACCTACTCAGACAGCTATAGAAAAAGGACATTTTATCGAATACCACCCCCTCTCTAATATACGAGATGGAGGCCCCGTGGAATTTAACATATCTGGAAGCGGAGATGAATATATGGATCTGGGTTCTTCCTTTCTATACGTGAAAGCAAAGATTGTGAAATCGGATGGATCGCCTATAGCCGACAAAGAACCCGTGGCTCCCGTGAACTTATTTCTACATTCCCTGTTCTCCCAAGTGGATGTGAGTTTGAATGACCGAGTTATTTCTTCAGCAACCAACACCTATCCCTACAGAGCCTATATAGAAACCCTCTTGAACTATGGAGCCGATGCCAAGAAAAGCTTATTGACCTGTGAATGTTTTTTTAAAGACACCCATCTGAGCAATACCAACCCTCTTGCAGAAAAGGATGCTAACGAAGGACTGAAACAAAGATATGAATTAAGCAAACAAAGCCAAACTGTGGATATGATTGGACAGATTCATTCAGACATTTTTCAGCAGAATCGCCTTATATTGAATTTAGTGGACATGAAGATAAAGATGACACGTAGCAAATCAGATTTTTGTTTAGTGTCTAGTGCTGCCAAACCTGATTATAAAGTGATGATAGAGCATGCTTCCATGTTTATTCGAAAAGTGAAAGTGGGCCCCGGCGTGTTACTGGGACATATAAAAGCCCTGGAGACGCACACGGCCAAGTATCCCATTGACCGCGTTCTGTGTAAGACGTATTCTGTTTCTAAAGGCAGTTGGTCTTTTATGCAGGATAATGCCTTTTTAGGTGTGATGCCCAAAAGAGTGGTCGTTGCCTGTTTAAACAATGCGGGTATGAATGGACAGTATGATTCTAACCCTTTCCTGCTAGGCCATTACAACGTGAATTTTCTATGTGTCTACGTGGATGGACTTCCAGTACCCAGCAGGCCCTTGGAATTGAACTTTAATCAAAACAACTATATCCGTGCCTATCATACCTTATTCCCTGGATTTAACCAAGACAAAGGAATTCATCTGACCCGAGACGAATTTGCAAAAGGATTTACCTTGTACGCATTTGATTTATCACCTGACATGTGCGATGGCCCTCATATGAATCTACAACACCAGGGTAATTTACGATTGGAAATCAAGTTTTCGGAAGCTTTAAAGGAAACCATCTCCATTCTACTGTATGCTGAATTTGAAAACGTGGTTGAAATTAACAAGTCTAGACATATTTTGTGTGATTTTGCCAATTAATCATGGAAAGCCAGCAACTGGATAAAGCCCTCTCCAAGAATCCTATAACCAAGGGCACATTTCTGGGCGTTTTTCCGAGTGATTTACTACCCCAAGACATTGTGACATTCCCAGCCTGTTTGGTTGCCAACGTGGACGCTTCGACCGATCCAGGAAGCCATTGGGTAGCCTTTTACATGCAAGATAAAGACTCTATAGAATTCTTTGATTCTTATGGACACCCACCTACAGCCTTTGAAGGACCCCTCTCGGACTTTGTTTCTACGTTCCAGCACCAAGAGTACAACCCCATGCCTCTACAAAGCAATGTAACAGCTGTTTGTGGACACTATTGTATCTATTATTTGTATTCAAGATGTCGCGGATCTTCTTTGAAAGACTTTCTATTACCCTTTGTACCCCACGATGTATGTAATGATGTTAATGTATATAACTTTGTAACCAAGCGCTTTCACATAAGTGCACCTTTTTACCAATAAATATAGATGTCAACATACTGTTCTTGTTATTTACGATGGAGTTCCCATCCTTACAACACCCCTTTACTATGGTTATTTCGGGTCCCACAGGATGTGGGAAGAGTTTTTTTGTGCGGGATATGATTAAACACAGGCGGGATATGTTTTCGCCTACTCCGGACAAAATCGTGTGGTTCTATGGGATCCACCAGCCTTTATACGATGAAATACCAAACGTTTTATTTGTGGAAGGATTGCCTAAAAACTATCAAGAGTATCTGGGATTGAATACTCTCTTTATTATAGACGATTTAATGAGTGAATGTGGTAACGATAAACGATTAACCCATCTGTTTACGAGAGGAAGTCATCATTTAAATCTAAGTGTGGTGTTTATTACGCAAAATTTTTTTCATAAAGGGAAAGAAATGCGTGAAATTACTCTGAATGCCCATTATCTGCTACTCTGCAAGAATCGAAGAGACATGAGCCAAATCATGCATTTGGGAAAACAACTGTTTCCCAGACACCTGCCTTTCTTCCAAGAAGTGTACGAAGATGCTACTCGAGAACCTTATTCTTATTTGTTTATAGACCTGCGCAGTGAGACTCCAGAAGAGATGCGTTTGCGCACCTCGATTTTACCCGATCAGACACAATACGTGTATAAACTGAGACATTAAGCCTTTTTCGAAATGGATAAATGAATACGCATGCGCAGTATTCTCTCAGTTGTGAAGATGACACTCAGCAGGCAACAACAGAAGCAATTACAGCTACTTCATTCTTGTCCCACCAAACTACGAAAGAACTTGTTAAAAAAGATTCCTCGTTCCTGTATAAAAGCCATCTGTGAGTGTAGCCTGAATACATTAAGGGGTAATATCCCACTCACGAAGCACCAAAAGAGCAAACTTCGAGAGCACAAGACTGTTTTACGAGAATTGGCAGACAAGCGTAAGCCACTGTACTTGAAACGCAAGCTTATTATTCAGAAAGGCGGTTTTCTGAACTTACTCATCCCAGCAGCCCTGAGTGTGATTACAACCCTTTTCAATGGAACACGCTAAAAAGTATGCCTTGGTTCCTGAAGACTCTTTGTCTAAACATGTTGCTACAGAAAAGTATAGAACCCATTTCGATAAGGAAATGGCTCGTATTCTCAACAGTTCCCTGAGTGAAGATGATAAAGTGAAACTTTATTATGAACTTTTACAAAAGAAAATAAAGATGGATTCTTTCAACACACGTATACGAGTGTCTCACAAGGAACCTCTTCTGAATACACAAGTATTGCACAAAGACCTTCTGAATACGCAAGTATCGTACAAGGACCTTCTCGAGAATATGGATACAGATATGGTTACAGAGACGAAAATATCCGAAGATGCCCTACCAAAGCAATCAAAGCAGAACACCTCAAGATATGAAGATATTATTTTAAACAGTGTTCCTCGAAACATGCAAGGTTATGCTAACAATTTATTGAATATTATAAAAGACCATCCCAACATTCTTTCATGGGATGAAAAAGGACATATTTCCCATCATCAGCAGTGGATTCCAAAGACTAATATTGGAGATTTATTTAATCTGATATTTGGACAAAGGAAAAGAGCTGTAACAGGACAACAAGTGTTTTTAACAGCTTTAGATGAACTGAATATACCTACCCACTTTGTAAAAAACAAAAATTTGTATAATCAACCTTATACTCCTACTCCACCTAAGGCAGAACCTGTAACATCCCGTTATTTAAAATGGGATAATTATGAATAATAATGAATAAAATAATGATTGATTATAATTACCTATGTAGTGTTTCCATTCATAATCACCTGTGTATTGTTTTCATTCTTTTAACTAAGTGTGTGTTGGTATTGTATACTACCATTGCATACTGCCCATACGAAACAGGCTTCAGTGACGTCACTGAACATGCCCGTTCTTGTGGAGCGGGGGTCACGTACGCGTGAGAAGTGGGTTGCAGGGGATTGGTAGAGCAGGTTTGTTACGTCAGCATGTGGGAGGGGCGAAACACTAGTGTGGGGGATTGCGTTTAAGATGGGTTACTTGCTCGTTAGATTCTATCCTGTCAAGTTGTTTTATTTCTATTAACTGCTATCATGGCTTCTTCTCCTCGAATTATTCGATTTGAAAATAATGGATTAAATGTACATTACATTCGACAATTTATGGACCAAGCTACAGCAGATGATATCTTTAAACAGTTGCAAACATTGGACTTTAAAGAAACCAACGTGGTTGTACATGGACGATCTTATACACCTCTACGTAAAACCCTTGCCTTTGGAGATGCTGATCTATCTTATGCCTTTTCGGGTACCTCCGTTCCAGCTAACGAATGGACTCCCCTGATGCTGGATATTAAAAAACATGTGGAAAAAGCATGTGATATGGAATTTAACTATGTGCTTTTAAACTATTATCCAAATGGTCAAGCTAAAATTGGAAGTCATAAGGATAATGAAAAGGGTTTGGATGCTACCTATGCCATTGCCTGTGTCAGTTTTGGAGCAACTCGTCGCATTATCTTTGAACGAAGCGGTGAACAGTCTATTACTATCCCTTCTAAGCATGGTTCCTTGTATGTCATGTATCCTCCCACGAACGAACTTTACTCTCATCGAATTCCACCTCAGCCTGATATTTCTGAAGCAAGAATTAGCTTAACGTTTAGAAAGCTGGTTTCATGCAGTAAAAAGCGTCCCCTGCCCAGTATACAAGAGGATGAGCTTCCATCTCATGACTGGTTACAAGAATATGTATCTAAGAAAGACCCACCTCCTGCCTCCGAAAATATTGGCTTATGGGATCTAAACTGGTGCTACTTTGCAGCTCTGAATAGATTTAGACATCAGTTAAAGATTCATATTCGTGAATTCAAAGAAAACAGAGGACAGTATTTCCCAACACCTCGTGGAATTACCATGAATATCGATACTTGGTACGCATTTACCAACAATATTTACTCCAATACTAGTTTTGTTGCTAACAACACACTCTTGGTTATGTTTGAAGAGGAGGATTGTATTCTGCAACAACTATGCAGAAATGGTAATGATGGTTTTGGCTTAAAACCCATTTGCATTAAATTAAGTCCTGATCAACTCCAAAGACTTAGAGATTTTATCCCCAACATATCAGATGTTTTAAAAGAAGTTTTATAATGCCAAACAACTGCCATTCAAGAATGGACATGAAGCGGATGACGTCATTGTCTGACTACGTCACACGCCCTTGGCGCCTTTTACAGAGGGGAGTGTCCTGCATTGGCTACTTTTTTAACCCGCTGTACCACTTTTTGGCGATTTTAAACAGGTCCTACTAGTTTGGCGAGATTTCAACATATCTTTTGGCGAGTGTTTTCGCAAGGACTCTTTACTTTCTGCTAGATACCCATAGAGAGAGGTCGTCATTGTTAACCATGTCTTGCAAACGTACTTTAACACATGTTATGGATGACTCAGCAAAGAGAGTCTGTTCTCAGCGTATCACATTGGATTCATTGCCTCCTACTTTGTTTCATCTGGGTGGTGATATTTTTGCCAGTGTTGTTTATTTTATTGGACAAACACGGATACATATTCGTAAATTTACAACAGATGTTGATGGGAGTCTGAAACCTACAAAGGAAGGTGTTTCCCTCTCCACCACCGTATGGTTTGCTCTTCTCACCGAGTTGGAATCTCTCGTCAATCTCCTGAAAGACGATATGTTGCATATCATACAAAGAGATCTCTGTATATCCCGGCATACACTCCAAGAAGAACCTAAACTCACATTTCAGCGTATGTTTCGAAAGAAAGACTCCTCCTTCCAGTTCGTTCCAGAATATGTGGTTCTAACCCTACCTGAAACTCTTCAATTGTGTTATTACATCGATGCTATTAACATTCAAGTCCAAGCCAGTGTCATTTCCAATACTTTGGATTATTTCGTGAAACGAGAACTTAACAGCTATTCAGTGTCAGTCAGTGTTTCCAATGGTGATCCTGATAACCCTCAAGGATTTTATGAACTTCGATCTGCTTTATGCATTCATTTAAAAAACTGTTTAATGGAAAAAATATCTGAACTTTTTGAATGTTTTGCCTGCACAGCTGGGTACGACGACGCATCGAGCCACGATTGTGTTTCTTTTACCGAACTAGATAAATACCTACAATACGGACAACAGGCTCTGTATGCTTTGGATTGGTTTCATGTCGCCTACCTATTTACCAGAGACAATTTGGATAATCCTGATTTTGGAGAACTGGTGTTTATCCATGACTTTTTTCAAGTCATTCATATTACCGAACTTTTTCAAACGATTCAAAATCTATGTGCAAAAGAAGAAGAATAATAATGTATATATATATATATATATGTAAATATTTATTTATTTTATTTTTTTAATAAATGTGTTTTTTCTTAACTTTGCCTTTTTCTTGGAAACTGCAGATACACCCCTTTCAGGTATTCGTAAAAACTTGGTAAAAAATATTTCTTTTTCAGGTATTATTGGGAAATGCAAAACGCATGATATACATCTTTGTTTCAGCTATCAAGGATTTTCTTTTTCAGGTATTATTAGGAAATGGAAATAAGAATTTAATAAACACTTGGTAAAAAATATATTTAAACGCACAAGTACAAAAACATTTGTTTCAGGTACTTTAATAACTTGGTAAAAAACATATTTAAATGTGCAAGTACAAAAATATTTGTTTCAGGTATTAGCAACTTGGTAAAAAAAATATTTAAACGGAAATGTAGAAACATAAGAATCCCTTTTTCAGACATTATTAGCAAATGAAAATAAGAATTTCTTTAAAAGAGTCTCTCCCAGCAGAGAATAGCATTTCGCGATGGTCCAACACAAGCATCCGTAAAAAACTGCCCCCCACCACAGATGTTAACAATAGCAGCGAGGACCGTTCAGTCGACCCAGCCCAACGCGGCATATTGCCTCAAGTTATAGCCTGGTACAGAACCACGCTAGTAGTATCCCCATCTTTCCCGCACAGACCATACGATGTAACTATCCACATTCACGCGAGGTGGGGAGGGGTAGATCTGTCATCGTGATTTAATGCACTATGCGGTTTTAAATAGGGGCTCCTCAATACTACGTTTCTTGCGCGTTTTTACTCTAGGCATCGAACAGGGGTTTTCTAAAGCAAAACCGTGTCTCTGGCTTTATCTTAAAACATGTTAGGATTGAAAGAAACTCCTATGGTAGTATACACTTGTAAAAACATATGTATACAGACATTGGTATCTGCTATTATTTAAATTTAAGACTTAAATGAATACACGATTCCTAACACTCAAGTATTTTAGACACTTTCACGATTCTTTAAAACATGTTAAGATTGAAAGGTACCCCCATATTTATTAAAAATATTTAATTTTGGGAATATTTATTGAAAATATTTAATATTAAAATTTTTTAAACCCCCAAGACTGGTTGGAGAAACACACCCCCTCTCATACACTCAATTCCCGAGATTCCCGAGATTCTCGAGATTCCCGAGATTCTGCTACTCTAAAAACACGCTTTTTTGGCCGCATTTTTGCAAAAACGCACATTTTCTTTCAAAAAATTGCAAAAGTGTGAAAACCTATGTTAATTCCCATAGAGAAATCCGACAGTTTGAAAAAAATCGGCCGATTCCGCGTTTTGCAAAAAACACATTTTTGGCCGCATTTTTGCAAAAAACCACATTTTTTTTCTAAAAAATTCGCAAAAGTGTGAAAACCCATGTTAATTCCCATAGAGAAATCCGACAACTCCAAAACTTCAACTTGTTGAAAAAACACACATTTTTGTTGTTTTTTTAACGTTTTGAAAACTTTTTGTGAAAAAAACGCAAAAAGCGGCACATTCTTAAAATTCATGTTCGATGCTCTTGACATACACCTACACCCTACGAGATTCTCGCAGTTAAGTTCGTAACCGCGATATAGGGCAAGCACTCTTTTCTTAGGCGGAGGGGGATTGATATGACCTTAGCATGCCTTCAGCATATCCCTTTGGTACACCCTTGGTATACCCTTAACATGTCCTTGGCGGAGGGATATTGGCACGCTCCTAGCATGCGGATATTCATTACTTAATTACTTTATTTAATTATCCTCATTAACGCCTTTAATTCATTTAGAAAAAAGAAAAAAAAATGCGAATATTTCGTACTTAATTAATTCATTTAGAAAAACAAAAAAAAAAATCCCAACTATCAGAAAAATCCCAAGTTTTAAGTCTCCTTTTCGCCGCTAGGGGGCGCTGATGGTTCCATACCGCCACCGTTGGTGTTGCCAACCTGAAAAAAGTTTCTTCTGTACTTAGAAAAAAATCTGAAGTTCCATCCTCGATAATTCCGCTTTTAGACGCTAGAGGGCACTGATGGTCCATACCGCCACCGTTGGTGTTGCCACCCCTAAAAAAGTTTCTCCCCCACAGGTGTTGCTATGGCAACCGAAGCAGAAAAATATTTCTAAGTTCCAATTTTAATTTCACTTTTCGCCGCTAGAGGGCACTGATGGTCCATACCGCCACCGTTGGTGTTGCCACCTCGAAAAAAGTTTCTCCTATACTTATAAAAAATATCATTCAAAAAATTTATTTCCCCCTCAACCCCTCGTACAAGACTACGACATCGTTGCCACCCGACAAAAAAGTTTCTCCAAAATTTTTACCCCCACCTTTTTTCATTTCCCCCCCCCCCTTTTACACCCCCGTCCAGGATTACGAAAATCCAAGATGGCGGCCCTACCGCATACCGCATACCGCACATACCGCCATCGTTGGTGAACGCCCCTATTCTTACTACTGTTGTATTTTACCAAAAAACATGTGTGACTCATATTGCAAAACGGGTAATCTTCTACTAATAATCGGACATTATAAGTAGTACGTGTATATCTTCCCATATAATTTTAGCACTTTAATTTTGACATATATTGGAATAAATGACTGTCTTCAGATTTAAAGATTACGGGTTTATTGGTATTTTCAATTTATACATGTAATCTACTAATACAGGTTATATTTTCTAATATTCGCGTATATAATTAGTACGGGTCCCATACAATTTTAACGCTTTTATTTTGCATATATTGATTCAATTCCATATTTTTTTTATATTTGCTTACATAAGGGGTCCAAGATGTTTTATTCTTCAGATATGTCCATGAAGATAATTTTATATAGCGAGAACAGAGATTCTTAAACTTCTTTTTAGGAGCATTATATTAAATATTTTAACAGAATATTTTGATTAAACATGTCATTTAGTCTATATAAATAAAAATGAAAATCTGTCTGTCTGTCTGTCTGTCTGTTTGTCCCATCATCACGGGAGAACGGCTGAACTGAATTTGATGAAATTTTGTGGGTAGCCCAGAAATAGCCCCACTTAAAATTATATCTGTGTTTTGAGTTTTTACGACCAGTGGTTCTCGAGATATTAGTAAAAAACGAAATTTTCGTTTGTCTCATCATCACGGAAAAACGGCTGAACCGAATTTAATGAAATTTGGTGGATAGCCTTGAAATATACCCCCATAAATTTTGTCAAAGTTTCGAGTTTCTAAGATCTGGGGTTGTCGAGATATTAATGAAAAACGGAACTTTTTCCTAGGAGTTCTACTCCCTAACTCCGTGGTTTATCCAAACGAAAAGCTTGAAAATCGTTTGAAAATGAATTAAAATTTAATCTCTGAATTTGATGGGAGATTGTTTGCGTTAATTAGTCACTTTCTGAAAACATGTATTGTTTGAAACATGATTTAAAGGGGAAATCTATCTCCATGGTTCATGGTTTATTTAAAACAAGCTTTTACGGAACAATGAGAAGTATAGAGAAATCAAAATCGTTATTTAATTTCGCAGTTTATGTTATAAGACATGACATATTTAACATGTTATAAGATTCTATCTTATATCATGTTACTCAGAAACGCAATTAAATTAAATCTGTCTGTTAATTTTAATAATTATTTTTTCGATTTGAATAATAAATAAATGGATATAAAAATATATTTTAGAAAAGAACGATTTGATTTTTCTTATAGCATTTTTGACTGGATAATATCAATTACGGTCTTCAGGTTTAAAAATTATTATTATTTATATTTTCGGGGATTATTGATTCAAGGATTACTGATATTTTCAAGTTATTATGCAATTATTTTATTATGACAAAAATTGTTTAAACTCATATATTGTATGTTGTACGAATCTTCTACAAATACACGTGTATATCTTTTAATCTACGAGAATATAAGTAGTACAGGTATATTGACATATGTTTTGATATATATTGGCATATATTGGAATCAATTACGACCTTCTGATATAAAGAGTACGGATATTATTGATGTTTTCAGTTTATTACATCTCTTATTTTGGCAAATATTTTTGAGACGCATATTGTAATACGGGTAATCTTCTACTAACACATTGGCATATTTTCTGATCTGCGACAATATAATTAGTACGGGGTTGCATATATTCATTCAATTCCTATTTTTTCTTCTGTAAATTTGCTTAAAAAAGGGGGCAGGATGTTTTATTCTTCAGATCTGATCGTGAAGATAATTTTACATAGTGAGAACATATATTCTTAAACTTCTCTTTAGGAGCAATAAATTTAATATTTTAACAGAATTTGCACATGATTGCGAACAATAAGTTTCTTTAAATTATACACTCCGTACGATTAACGGATTAAATTAAATGTGTTTGTTAATGTTTTTATTATTTTTTTTCGATTTAAATAATAAATAAATGGATAAATGGATATAAAAGTATATCTTATGAATGGACGGTTTGATTTTTCTTTAATTTATATTAATTGCTGACTGCGTACATCAATTTCATTTATTTTGGCAAAGAGTTTTCAAGCTTATATCGTATTTAGCTACTAAACTCATATATTGTGTTTAGCCAATAAATTCATATAGCCGATTGTTGAAACAGAAAAAGAGTAGAGCGGGTATATCTTCTAATACAATTGTAGTGTTTTCATTTAGTATATAGAAACGGGATAAGAATGTATCATTCAGATCTGAAAATTCAAAGCTACGAATTTGGAGGGATATCGCTAATTTGACAACTTTTCTCAAACTTTGCCAAATTGACGGAAATGTCGCCAAATTGATATAAACGACACACAAACAGCTGCCATAAACCTTCGGGTTGGTCGTGTGGCTTGGGTCTTCTACATATCAATGAAATATTTTTTTGTTTTGTTAGAAGAGAGCACTGAAATGATGTTTGGTTAGCATTTATCTGTCAGACCAACCATCCTACTTAGTAATACATTTAGCGAATTTTTAAAATGTCACCACATTGTTAAAATGTTTTCAAATCTATAAAAATATCTTGAAATTGATAAAATGGCGCTACATAAATGATATTAATTGTTTTTTGTTAGGGGATAGTATTGTGATGATATTTCGTCAATTTGTCGCAAAGTGGAACTGTCAGTTCTACAGTCCCACTTGGCGATAAATTTGGCGATTTTCTAAAATGTCGCTAATTTGACGAAACTGTCGCCAAATGTTCCATAGAAATATAACTATTTAGACGATATTTTTTCTACCAATTTATTTGAAGCAAATGATATCATGTCGCTTAGCAACGGATTTAAATCCAATGTGTTTATGCGGCAGACGATTTTTATTAAATCCTTTCCGATTTGAATAATGAAGATATATATATATAAAATAAATTTCATTGCCATTTCATTTTGGACTGGATAATATCAATTATACTCTTCAGGTTTAAATATTATTATTATTGATATTTTCCGGAATTATTGATTCAGTGATTATTGATATTTTTAAGTTATTACGCCATTGTTTTATTGCGGCAAAAATTGCTGACACACGCATATTGTACGTTGTACGAGTAATCTTCCAGGAATGCACGGGTGTATTCCTAGAAGCACGGGTGTATTCCTTATATCTTCTAACCTACGAGAATATAAGTAGTACAGGTATATTGGCATATATTTTGACATATATTGGCATATATATTGGAATCAAGTACAGTCTTCTGGTATGAAGATTAAGGGGATTAATTATATATTCAATTTATTACGTCGTCTGTTGTATTTTACCAAAAAACATTTGAGACTCATATTGCAAAACGGGTAATCTTCTACTAATAATCGGACATTATAAGTAGTACGTGTATATCTCCCCATATAATTTTAGCACTTTAATTTTGACATATATTGGAATAAATGACTGTCTTCAGATTTAAAGATTACGGGTTTATTGGTATTTTCAATTTATACATGTAATCAACTAATACAGGTTATATTTTCTAATATTCGCGTATATAATTAGTACGGGTCCCATACAATTTTAACGCTTTTATTTTGCATATATTGATTCAATTCCATATTTTTTTTTATATTTGCTTACATAAGGGGTCCAAGATGTTTTATTCTTCAGATATGTCCATGAAGATAATTTTATATAGCGAGAACAGAGATTCTTAAACTTCTTTTTAGGAGCATTATATTAAATATTTTAACAGAATATTTTGATTAAACATGTCATTTAGTATACTATAAGAATTTGCGCATGGTTATGAATTTCAAGTTTCTTTATATTGTATACTCCGTACGAAGAACGGGTATGCTGCTAGTTAAATATATATTCAATTGACCGAGTATTTGGTTGACCAAATTTTAAACAAAAATTGTAAAATTATAAAAAATTTAACGTGCGTTATAAGCATTACATGCGTTATAACTTACGTGCATTATAACTTAAGTGCGTTATAACTTAACGTTCATCATAACTTACGTGCGTTATAACATAACGTGCGTTATAACGTAACGTGCGTTATAACTTAAGTGCGTTATAAGCATTATTAGAATTATTGAACATGATATCGAAAATTGGTTGCAAGTGCATATATTAAGTGGGAACTATTTTAGGATACATTGACATTGCACATAACAGTATCCATGGATCAGTTCCGTTCTTATTGCTACAAACGTGTGAGACTGGATTATTGTTAAAAACATACTCTCACCGAAGTCACTTTTGAAAACTAGACGGAGAAAACATCCGTACTTTTAACCTTTCCTATGACGTGAATCTAGGTTTAAGAAATACTGAAGTTTTGGAGAGGATTGTCAGATTTGGGATTTATTGCCAATTTGGTGATATTTGGCCACTTCCAGAATATTCGAAAACGAACCAAAATAACCAATATTCTACGCGATACGAGAGATTTCCAGAAAATTTTATGTAGTCTATAAAAGGATTTATCACTCAGTTGGAGAGCAGTTGACGAGATACGAGCTACATTGAACTGCGATTTATGCAAATGTTTTGAAAATAGTAGCGGCTGTTTTGTGAAATGACTTCCGTCAATGTTTTGAGAATAGTACCAGTTATATTGTGAAATTAGTGAGACATTTAAGTGCTGTTTTACTGTATATTGTTCCTGTTTACGCTGGGCTTGCGAATAAATGTATTAGTTATCCAGAAATTTGACTCATTTTTGTATCCTAGGCGCACACCCACGATTCCGGAGGCTACTTCGTAACATTATTAGGTGTTCGTAAGCAAGGCATGGCCAATATATGCCAAGACAGCAAGAACAGTTTCCATTTACCATAATTTTGCGAATATATTCGCAAAGGGAACTGACATATTTATAGTCCTTCCAGGTAGCCGATTGCGTATTCATTTTACATTTTGCTCCAGATATTTGAGTCCTCATCAACAGCATTCATGTTATCTGCAATGAAAGTGTATTTCAAATTTGATGGAACGCTCCCTACAGGCGGGTATTAGGGCCATGGTGTAATGACTGAACATTTAATAATTGATCTGTTACAATACATTGATGCACGTATATAAGGGTGTTGTTATTGCTGTTGAGACCCAGACCGTCCGACCTACCAGAAAGGTGTAAGGTAACTGTTTGGACGGCCGGGAAAAGCCACCCAATTTAGACCGGAACCCTGTGGAGGAGGCATCCACAGGAACCGTACCCTCCTTCCCCTACCACCAGCCTCTCGGAAAGACTTACGGACCCACATGTTTAACGTTATCGTACTGCGCATGAACACGGCGGCAGTTCTGGCAGCGGAGGGAATCGAACCCGGGTCTACAGAGTGCAACTCCCGCGCGCTAACCACTGGGCTACCGCGCCCTGTATGTAAGGGTGTTTGTTTGTTTGTTTGAGACCCAGACCGTCCGACCTACCAGAAAGGTGTAAGGTAACCAATCGGACGGCCAAGAAGTGCCACCCAATTTAGACCGGAACCCAGTAGGGGAGGCATCCACAGGGACTGTACCCTCCTTCCCTACCACCAATCTCTCGGAAGGACTTTCCGACCCACATGTTGAACGTGATCGTACTCCGCATGAACACGGCGGCAGTTGTGGCAGCGTGCAAATCCAGCGCGCAAACCACCGGGCTACCGCGCCTGAAATGTGCCAACAGCACGCGGTGTTCCCAGGTGGTCACCCACCCAAGTACTAACCGCGCCCGATGCTGCTTGACTTCGGTGATCTAACGAGAACCGGTGTTTTCAGCACGGTAGGGCCGTTGGATCTGTATGTAAGGGTGTCGAAAGCCCAGGCCAACCGACTCGTCCGAAGACATAGAGCAACAAGATGGATGGCCGGGTATGTAAGGGTGTCGAAAGCCCAGACCATTCGGCTCGTCCAGGGATTAAGAGCAGCAAATTGAATGGCCGGGGGGTATGTAAGGGTATGTAAGGGTGTGTAACAGTTGAAAAGATTTTAGCTCATGAAGAGACTATCAATAACCTGCAAGGGGATCGAAAAGTCGCTATACCTAATTTAAAAATTATAAAATCTGTTGTGGACAGAACACAATTTTCCCTATATAATGCAATGAATTTACTTCTTTAACAGTGAAATAATGATTTATAAGATCCACGACTTAATGCTTTGGACGTTGAATTGTACATTTGGCGCTGTTCCGGATGACAGCATGTAGAACTATTTCGGAGTATCCAGTTAACTTATATATCGTGGAACTCTAAATTGGCAATTATTAATATTGGTATTAGCAATAGTCTATATATTAAAGTATTTTAATTATTAATTCATCAATTTGACGTCATTTTCGTTATTTTAGCGTCATTTTCGTTAATTTAGCGTCATTTTTGCAATTTTGACGATAGTTTGTTCAATCTGGGGCGACATATTGCCAAGTTGGAAATATTTCACTAAATAAATCACAAAGTTCGTCACATTTAACGCCAAGCGTTACACACAGACGAAGAGAAGAGGTTTTTTTTATATTAATTACTATTGATGAGTTGTTAATCGTAAAAATACGAAACTATTACAAAAGTATAATGTCTAATGAATGGAACAAACCAGATCCACAAAAAAGATGTTCGCAAATTTGTCGCATAATATTGCATGAAAAGTGAATATATTTCACTAAGTAAAGACTTTTTCCAATTTTATTTAATATTTTTGATAAATTTATTAGAATAGGGTGCGATATCTTGAAAATGATCCATGCTCAAATTCGAAATTTTTTATAATTCATTTTCCAATGAAAAATTACATCAGTTGTGATAATTTACAAAGGTTCTGATTCTATGATATTTTTCAAAATTTCGTTCGAAAATAAAATAAATAAAGGCGTTTGCCTTTAAAATAAATAAGCTTTCAGTATTCAGCGACTATAATATTTGTACCAAATTTCATTCGAAAAACTCCATTCGTTCGTAAGATGTCGCTTACACACACACACACACACACACACACATACACCACCTTAGAAACGTTCGATTCGAGTTCAGGAGTACTTGAAACATGTTATTCCGCCGAAAACTCAAATTTTCGATCTGGTAAAATACTTTCCCTATACTATGTGTATAGGGAAAGTAAAAATAGGTATATAAGGATTGTCTGACATATTTAAACAGCAGACGATATTTCCCATATATTTTTGAAGATATATAAGTGTCACTTAAATGAAAAAATTCTACTATTTCAATTTAAGTACATTAACCGATTTCAAAATTTAACACTTGAAACAGTCAGAAATCGGGTCCTTGCGGAAACAATTATCGTCCTACCAAATCAACGATTAAAACCCACGGCATTTCATCGATGTTGTTCCATCCGTGAAAGATTGCTCTGTTTGATCAATATTTCATCCAATTCTTGTGTCCGGTAGATTGGAAAGCTGCCTCAACGATTTCGTTCATTATTAATCAGAGGAACAATTAACGACATCGTGAGCGAAGATGTCGATAATCGCACGCTTTGAACAATTCAATCGGGGTGTCTGTCGTAAGGGGTATTTGGATTAGTGAAGGGTGTTTAATTTAGAATACACCGCAAACTGAAAATATATGTGCTAAGGAAAGGAATTGAAAGGAAATTTCTGTCATTCTCTTGGAAACATAAGAAGGAAGAAAACGTATAAGAAAAGATAGAAGGATCAGAGGAAATAAAAGTGAGGAGGAAAAAGAAAGGGATAGAATGAATGAAACATAGAGAGATAGAGGGACAGGATAGCAAGAAACAAGAAGAGACAAAGATAAAAAAAATGAGACAAAAATATTGAGAACAAAAGAGTAAAAAAATAGAGAAAAGAAGAAAGAAAGGAGGGGATATAAAGAGAAAAGAAGGGGATATAAAGAGAAGTAGAGGGGACATAAAGAGAAGGAAGGTGAGAAGAATAGAGCAAAAAAGAATAACAAGAATAATAAAAATCTGATGTGGGCAACACATGACTTTCCTTATATAATGTAATGAATTTACTACTTTTACAGTAAAAAAATAGGTTTTTCTTATAGTAGATACTAATATTCTTTCCAAGATATTGAATTTTCGACAATTAGTCGTCATTTTCATTGATTTAACATCATTTTTATCCATTTGGCGAGATTTTCATTAATTTGGCAACATTTCAAAAAAGTAGCCAAGTTGGCGACATTCCGCCAAATTCGTCGCCAAAATCTCGCCAAGCGTTATGCACTCAGAAAAAAGTTATTCTTACAGCAGATAAATGACTATTGGCGTTCAAATACAAAAGTATTATTCAAAGTATATTTTTTCATGAATGGAACGAGCTAGATCCACGAGAATAATGTCACTCAATTTATCGCATGGTATTACATATGAAAAGTGAACATGTTTCTCAATAGGAATTTTTTTTTTGAGACTTTTTCATAATTTTTTTGAAAAATGTACAATATCTCGAGAACGGTTCATGTTAGCGTTCTAAAATTTATGCCAATCGTTTTCTAATGAAAAATTACATAAGAAATGTCTATTTGCGTAACTTTATTAGCGGTTTTCATTTTTTGATGATTTTTTCAAAATTTCATTCGAAAATTTAGGGGGGTTCTGAACATTCGATTACGTATAAAAACAATAGGCTTCCAGTGTTTACGGATTGTGATTTTTGTTCCAAATTTGGTTCGAATCGGTCCATTCGTTCGTCAGTTATCGTCTCCACAGACTCACTGACACACACACACACACACACACATACTTTCACACACACACACACACACACTAACACACACACACACACACACATACACACACACAGACATCACTTCAAAAATGTTTGATTCGTGATCAGAGATGTTTGAAACGTGCTCTCCCGTCGAAAACTCGATTTCGAATTTTCGACCCCGTCACAATACTTTCCTTATACATTATGTATATAAGGAAAGTAAAAAGAAGGAGAGAACAGAGAGAAGACCAGAAAGAAAAGTATAAATGAAAGAATTAAAGAAGAAACAAGGAAAGAAAAGTTATAGAGAGAAGAAAAAAAGAAAAGAAACATAAAAGATCGAGAGAAGGATACGGAGAAAGATAGAAAGAAAAGTGAGATGTTAAAAGATAGAAGAACAAAGAAAAAGTTTAAAAGAAAGGAAGGAGAGAAGTAGAAAGATCAAGTTTAAAGAATAAAAACTAGAGAAGGGAAAAAGGAAGGTAATATAGACAGATAAAATGAAGAAAATATAGAATAGAGGGAAGGACAGAGAAAACGGTAGAGAGATGGATAGGGGAATAATAGTAAAGAAAACGACAGAAATAACGTAGCCATCAAAAGAGTTAATGATAGAGGACAGAAAGAAAGAAATGATAGAGTAGAAAATATAAAAAGGTAGATAGTAGGAAGTTAAGTGAATGAAGAAAAGAATCACACAAATAGGAAAACAACAGAGGAAGAATTATAGAAAGAAAGGTAGAAAAAAAGGTAGGAAGAATTACAAAGAGAAGGGTAAAAAGAAAGTTAGAAAAAATGACAGAGAGAAGAATAAAGAAAGAAAGTTACATGTATAGAGGGTAAAACCCAACACAGGCTAAAAAATAAACATGTGCGCTCCCTTCTTAAGTCCATCTAAATCATAATTATAATCAGGGTGAAAATATAATGTTTTTTGCTAATTGTTATTTTAAAATGTTTCTTAAAATATTTAGAAACTAGTTCTTAAGCCCGTCATATGACAGAGTGCATGCAGTTATGTAACAGATACCTTCATGCACTAGATACAGATATTTTTATTATCTGCCCACCTGCAGCATTCGCATACCTAAAATTTCCAAATAAATGTAAATCACGTTCCATCTCCTAATAAATATTATTTATTAATATACGACCCCTTAACAAAACATAATCGCAAAGCCACCCTTAATGGAACTCAAGTACATTTCGACTCCGTACATATCACAAACTTATCAAGCGATTAACGGTACTCACCATATTTTCAATCAAAAATGTTAAATTAATAACTCCCTCAAAGCGGGAAGGATTGTGAAAGACATTAAATTCAATTTTAGAGATATTGAAGCAGCATCAACTTTACGATGTTTTCGAAGTTGACGTTCTAAAAGTCAACAAGTTGGCAATATTGCGCCAAATTTATCTCTGTCCGTTAAATTTGTCTCCAATTGAGATAGATAAATGAAAAATCGAGATATTGGCTTTTTATGTACATGTTACGCGTAAAGCACGATATGAAGCTAAACCTGGGTTCACCCGGATAAACCGAGGTTTGACTAACACTTCTGGATAATGCGAGCTTTACCCGGATAAACCTAGGTTTATCCAAGTTCGTCTTTACCCATAACATACACATACAATTTGATAATAGATCACTCAAGACAATGGATTAGTTGCATTATGGATTGAGTGTCAATATACACTATTTCAATACTTTTTACATAGATTAAACATTTGAAACTATCTTTTTGCTGTACTAACTGTATTGATATTATTTTCACAGGTATTACTAGTTATATTAAAAATGCTTTAAAATTCCTAAATGCCATTCTATCCTTATTCAAATAATGTGATTTACAAAAATTATATTTAGTTCTAGAAATTTGTGCATTCTATTCACGCATAAATATTCATGTTATATGAACATTAGCCTTATATCTTAAATTTCGAATTGTTCATTTTGTAATTATGCAAATTATCAAAACATATTTCGGGTCATATTTCTTTTAAGCAATATATATATTACTAAATTTAATAGAGATACATGCATTCGCGCTTGAGATATAGTGTCTGTATCCCAGATATATATAATATATGATCTATTTGGTCACTCTGTAAATTAACGACTGGACATTAATATTAAAATTGACAGTGAAAAAAACCCTTTATTTGACAAGAAGAAAAATTTCTCGTTTGCTCTATGTCAAATTCAATATTACAGTTTATGCCTACATAAAAGTGTGTTTAAAAACATTTTATTTAATTAGCTTTTAGGAATAAATAATCTCTGTAATAAAAATTTAAAAATAAAACATAATTGAACTTCCGAGAAAGCTAGCCATTTTCAATACCAGCTAGCCATTTGCATATGGAGCAGTCAGAATTTTATACGCTTCATTTTTAAACAATGATAATTAGTTATAGGTTATTGCAAAATAATTGCTTAACATTAAAAAAACATTATCTTACTCCTTCAAAAATAATAACATTTAAATTAAAAAGTTGATTTGTAGTTGGATGAAAAGGAGATGCAGCTGTGCTTGCTGGGGCATCCCTTCCTGAAAATTGCAAATCTCCATTTTTAATATAGTCAATTTAGTTCAAAATTATCTTAAAATCTTGACCTTTCCTAGAGACTTAAGTTGAGTTTTACATAGTTTCAGCTACCATTCACTTTAAATAAATATTCCAACCACACTTATTTCTAATGACTTGGAATTTCCTTGTGACTTTAATCAGTGCCTTTCTTTTAAAAGCTAATAATTTTAAAATAATGTTTTCCAACATGTTCAGACATTTTAAAACCAAATACTTTACGTAATTCTTATATTTCATCTTTTCTTGTCGGTTAAAAACACTTTCAGTGGTGGATATTCTAGCTACAGATGGCACCACTACAATTTTTACTTTACTTTTAAAAACTTCTCGGAGATTTGGTCATAGTCGTTATTCTGTCTGCCAACAGGTAAGATGTTGCTTTCTTTGTTTAACTTCTTTTTCCATTCTTATTCTCCGGTGCTTGATCCTGACTTTTTTACTTTCCCTGCAATACATGGTAAAGTATAGGGAAAGTATTGGAATCATACCGAAAATCACAACTCGAGTTTTCGACGGATCTACGCGTTTCGAGACCTCTAGAATACGAAAAAACTATTTTTAGCGTGACGTCTGTGTGTGTGTCTGTCTGTGTGTCTGTCTGTCTGTCTGCCTGTGTGTCTGTGCGTCTGTGCAATGTATGTATCCACTCTAACTCAAAAACTAATGGACCGAATTTCATAAAATTTGGTAGGCAAGTCACTTGGATGTGACCGTGTTGTGATTAGTTTTTGGTACGATTCGTAAAAATAGAACCCGCCGTTTTTGCGAAATGGCCCGTCAGAATTTCATTTATCCGCTCTATCTAAAATACTAATTTACCAAATTTTACAAAATTTGGTAGGTAAATTACTTGATGGATGCTCTGGTGCTGATTAGAATTTGGTACGATTCGGAAAAGAAGAACCTGCCTTTTTTTACGAAATGGCCCGCAAAAATTTCATGTATCCACACTAGATAAAATACAAATATACCAAATTTCACAATATTTGGTAGATAAGATACTTGTGGAACACTCTGGTGCTGATTTGATTTTGGTACTATTCGGAAAATAACAACCTGCCTTTTTTACGAAATGGCTAGCAAAAATCGTCAAAATCTAAAAGAAAAAGACTACGTATGCTGAAATGTATCAATTAAATTCTTGTTTTATACTCAATTTTTGACAGGGAAAAGAATATAACACACTCCATTATACTTTAGGACTTACCGTTCGAAAGATATTTGAGATTTCTTGCATTTTTGTTACGCCGCTATCGGAAAAATGTCCAGTTATTACATAAAGTCAGAAATTGAATTAAAAATGCAAATTTAGTGTTATTTGGTGCAGTTATACTCAATCTAATGAATTATTAAAGAAATAAAGGAAATATGAATTGAGGTCTGCAGGGAAAGTCATGTGCTGCCCACATCAGATTTTTACTTTCCCTGCAGTACATGGTAATCTATAGGGAAAGTATTGGAATCATGCCGAAAATCGCAACTCGAGTTTTCGACGGATCGACACGTTTCGAGACGTCTAGAATACGAAAAAACTATTTTTAGCGTGACATCTGTGTGTGTATCTGTGTGTCTGTCTGTGTGTCTGTGCAATGTATGTATCAACTCTAACTCAAAACTGATAAACCGAATTTCATAAAATTTGGTAGGTAACACCCTTGGGTGTGACCCTGGTGCTGATTAGTTTTTGGTACAATTCGGAAAAAAGATCCTGTCTTTTTTTGCGAAATGGCCCGCAAAAATCTCATGTATTCACTCTAGCTGAAATACGAATTGACCAAATTTCACAAAATTTGGTAGATAAATCACATGTGGGATACTCTGGTGCTGATTAGATTTTTGTACGATTCGGAAAAGAACAACCTGCCTTTTTTTACGAAATGGCCCGCAAAAATCACCAATATCTAAAAAAAGATACGTATGTCCAAATGTATCAATTAAATGCTTGTTTTATATTTAATTTTTTACGAGGAAGAGAATAAGGACGACTCCATTACTCTAGGACAAACCGTTCTCAAGATATTTGAGACTGTTCGCATTTTTTTATACCGTCTTTGGGAAAATGTCCAATTTCCAAATAAAAGCAGAATCTTAATTAAAAATGCAAATTTAGTGTCATTTTGAGCAATTAAACTCAATTTAATGAGTTCTTAAACAAATAAAGAAAAAATGAATTTGAGTCTGCAGGGAAAGTCATGTGCTGCCCACATCAGATTTTATCTTTCTATATGTGTATACTTGACACAGTGGCTGCTGGTGAGCGACATGTAGAAGGGTGTGCTCATCTATGTATTTATGCCTATATATATGTTAGTAATATATATATATATATATAGTATATATACTATATTATGTATGTATGTACATATACTATATATGTGTTTTGTGTATAGCGACGGGTGTATTAAGATTTGTAAAATAACTTACCTCCCACCTGCTCGCTCGTTCCTAACATTCCTGGAAACATACGGAAGCATCCCTCCTGGTAAACCATTATATAGGCCTAATTTACATTAATGTAAAATTGTGGGGGCTAGTTAAACTAAAAGTTACGCCCAGAGAGTTGACTAAAAATATGCATATTCTGGTGATACGTACAGATGGTTCAGAGACTCTAGCCACCAGTAAAATCAAAATTGGTGAATTGAAAGGCGAGATGGAAAATTTGGGGGGGGGGGGGGGCTGCTAACTGAAGAAAAGCTTACGGTCAGTGATTTCTCACTTTAAAGATGCATATCCAGGTGATATGTACAAATGGTGCTGAGACTATAGCCACTAGTAGAACCAAAATCGCTCAATTAGAAACAGATACGTAAAATTGTGAAGGCTAGTTCAACTAAAATTTACATCCAGAGGTTGACATATATATATATATATATATGTGTATATCCAGGTGAAATGTACAAATGTTGATGAGACTCACCAGCAGAATCAAAATTGCCAAATTAGGAACTGATATGTAACATTGTGGGGGCTAGTTACACTAAAAGTTGCGCTCAGGGGGTTAACACAAATAACGTATGTGTTGAAGACCCAGACCGTCCGACTCGTCAGCAAGGACTTGAGCATCTATTTGGACGGCCGGAAAAAAAATAACGTATGTGTATTATATCCATCAAATATGCATATCAAAGTAATACATACAGATGGTGCAGAGACAACAGCCACCAGCAAAATCAAAATAGCTCAATTAGGTGAGATGGGAAATTTGGAGTGGGGAGGCTAACTGAGGTAAAAGTTACACTCGGGGACTTCTCACAACAAAGGTGCATATCCAGGCGCCATGTACAAATGGTGCAAAGATTATAGCCACTAGTAGAACCAAAATCTCTCAATTAGGAAACGAGATGTAAAATTGTGGGGGGCTAGTTAAGCTAAAAGTTACGCCCATAGGGTTGGTACAAAATATGTATATTCAGGTGACACGTATAGATGGTAGAGATACTATTCCCATCATCAGAATCAAAATCGCTGAATTAGAAGCCGAGATATGAAATTTGGGGGCTAACTCAATTAAAATATACGCCCGTGGAGTATCTAAGCAGTAAAGTTGTCAGCGGGGACCAAAATTTCCAGAAAAATGACATCAGATAAAATGATCATGTTGAAAATTTCATTTTAAAACTTTTTAACAAATATTTAGAATTTCTTTAATTTTTAGGTATTTTTAATGTTAAATAGCTAAAAAACTAAGACAGCTGGGTAGGTCAATGACACCTCAAACTGAATGTCACGTTTTACTCACGATGGACAGAAACCCCTAAAATATCATAAATAAACACCATTTATTCAACTCACTAAAAGAAAAAAAACACATGCATCGAAGATATTTTAACTTTCAATTTTCTAAATCTGATACGAAACAATTTCGCCATGAATCAAAAGTGAAAGAACTAGGCTAGTAGAATTAATAAAAAAATCAAAATTACATAAAACGTGTAATTTATTTTCAAATGTTTATTTAAATTTCGAAATTTATTCATAAAAAAAGACGAGAGAGAACACACACATTCTTAAATGTAGAAAACTGAAGCCAAATCAGCGAAACATAGCCAATTTGAGAAGTCCTTCTTCACGTTTTACTGCTGTTCTTATTCTCTTTGTCGAAAAGTGCCTGCAAAGTGCGCCCGATATCCAATGCAAAATCTACAATGTCTGTTCATTTTTAAGCCAAATTTCTAATATTGCAGACATACCATCGTTCTCTCAGGACAAGGCGGTAAAAGAGACGCGGTCTTAAGCAAATATCCCTGTATTTTGCCCTGAAAATTCTATGCACAGCAGCTTTCGTAAGAGTCTTCTTTCTCGCAGAAAATCTGTTGTACTGTCATCTAGTGACATATTCCATCACTTATTTTCAATAATTCTCAATTTAATCGAACTAAAAATTCAGATTTTTTCAATAGAAATTGTAATAAATCTATATACCTAAAATAATAATTTGGAATGTTTTCTCAATAGTGCCGCGCGTCCTAGCGCCGTCTTCCAATGGCAGTCTCTGACTTGATGAACACCTAACCTATAGTGAAGTAGAAGATACGAGATTTGTTCTTCCGCCGAAAGACATAGTGCAGCATAAAATTTGATAAAGTTCATTTTTAAACCAGATTTCTTTTTCAATATTTCAACTATAAAATGAATGGAAAGATTAAATAAAATAAATTTAAGGTAAAATTTAAATATTTTTTATATATAATGGGAAGTGAAATGTGTGTACTCATCCCAGTACATGAAAAAATTAGTTGGCTTGATCTTGGCGAGAAAAGTCATGTTGAAGACCCAGACCGCCCGACTCGTCCTTAGATTTGCGCAACTCTTTGAACGGCCGGAAGAAACATCATGTGGAAAACCTAATTAGGAGACTACAATCGTTTTTGTAAAAGTTAAAATTTATTTTCTATTCCCACTCAAGCTTTTCATTTTAAACACCATTAGGGATAGAACAGAAATATAAACGGATTTGAAATTTTCAGAAAATTTCACCTTAAATATAAACCCGATATGATAAAAATCTATTTTGAATTAAAAGAATAAATAATATAAATTTATCTTCACCTTATTATTATCGAAAGATTTGGATAAGTTTTATTAGCGAAGTTTTTTTTTTTATTTTACAGTCAAGCCAAATCTCAAATCGTTTATTCTATTATCCAGTTTAACTTGCTGTTATTTGATCTGTGATTTGATAACCTATGTTTTTTGCCAATATTTTCCAGAATTCAATATGCAAAACAAGCTTTTTCATGTGGTTCGTCAACTGGGCTGAAAGCCCCATCAGGAAAGGGTCCAGATTTATTTAAATACACTTTGAAAACGACAGTTTTGTTAAATGCTTGTGAAATGTTACAAGCCAAAAACATATGCTGGCAACTATCATGGGTAAATGAATGGGGAAGCGTATAAAACCTGGTTCAGGAAAAAACTCCTTCCAAATATCAAACAAAGCAGTGTGATCGTTATCGACAATGATCCTTATCATAATGTACATTCTGAAACATTTCAAGGACATCTACGAGGAAATGGATATACAAACATGGTTGAACAGCAAAAATATCACAATAAAATATACAATAAAAAAACGACATACTAAATTTAAAATCCCCCAAAATAGTTTATAAATTCCCCAAAAACTAGTACATCCATATGGCGTTAATCCGAAGGGCTAGTCGAATAAGGTTCAAAATGAACCTAAAATGTACCGCAGACATACCAAATTCATATTACTATGAGTAATAAATAAAACATAATTTCTATGAATACTTGAGTGGACAGTATGGGCTGATTAACTTACCCTAATTTTATAATTTTTCTTAATTTTATATGTATATACATGAGTTTATATTCGTATTTTTAAGCAAATGTGATTCTATTATAATTGGTATGCATGTAATCAATCGTACTTTAGGAAAAAGGATATACAAGGATATTAAAACATTTAAGAAAACGGATATACAAACATGTTTGAACAGCAAAAATATTGCAAAAATAAAATATACAATGAAGAGAACGAAATACTAAATTTGGACATTATAGCTGCTCCGGTTCTGGTGTTATTCCCAAAAAACTATTACATCCACATGGCACACACAGGACAGGCTAGCCCGATAAGGTTCAAAATGAAACTAAAATGTATCACAAAAGATAAAAGCATACCAAATTTCATATTACTATGAGTAATAAATAAATACGGTTAAGACGAATTCTGTGAATCCTTGAATGGATAGTATGAACCGATTAATTTTTGTTAATTTTATAATTT